>CM065433.1:42985000-43522500 GCA_033030585.1 Hippophae rhamnoides
TTAAACATCATGTCAGCTTTGAGCAGCATTAACAAGAGCAAGTAGCCAGTAAGCACCTTTCTGCACTAAAAAAAATAACATCAATGGTACGTGTATCAGTAATACAAATGGACCAAATTAACAACTGTTCATGAATCTTTAGGCTAATAATAAGAAAAAGGTCAATCCAAGAAAATAGAGAATCTCATCTTCAAATCCTACAATCATAATCAACAAAATAAAATACAGAACTGAAGATAATATGTAAAGGAAACTTGAGCCCTGTTGATAAATATATGGACTTGATCTCTGGATCACTTTTTCATGCCATTCAAAAGGGGCATCTAAAAGATGAGAAGAAGGCACAAAAAAAAAACAAGAAAGAAAGAAGATTGCTTGGCAACGATTCATCACACACCATATAGGCATCAGGAGAAAATACAGTGCACATAGAACCAGAAATTTTACTACGTGCAGGAAAGACCCCTAACACATCTATTTATGCAACGTCTTAGACTTGTGAATATCTCAACTCTCAACCAAAAGAAATTTTTCTGATGTCAATTTCCATTGTCAAGCTTCCTATGAAATCTCTGTCGGCTGTAGAGGCAATATATATTAAAAGTGAATTATTTGTCAACCCTCATCACAATAAAATACCTAATTTGAAACTTGTATGAAAATCTCGAAGGAGGAAGAAGTTTCAATAAGACTAAAAGCTCACCAGATGCATTAATTCAATTACAAGGTTTTTCATTAGGATGATAGGATGAATGTTAACTTCACAGTGAACCATTATTATGCTGCACAAAAGGTCGAGTGTTCTGCACCTTGCTAAAGAAGGTTGGCTCAATGCTTCTACATCCAAACCTTTCTACCTTGCACCTTTATTTGACTTAATAGTGTACACAACAAGATAAAGGGACAATAAGAAATGCAAGCGAAAGTTAATGCACAGCTACAAAGATAGCAACAATGATTTTTTCTCATTTGAGAAACTACACAGGTAGTGATTGAAAAGGCAAATTATCAGCCCAATTTCGACACAAAAGAAGAATCAGAATCCCATATATAACAATTCAGTGAGTTAAAATGTTAGACTTCTAAAACATTTAAACTCTTTACTACTAAATTGTGGAGGTAATAAAATTGAAACCAAGGCGATAGTATCTATAAATTTCAGAGAAAAGGATAATATTCTTCTTCATATAATATTTGGGAAAAAAATCATAAGAACTCGCAAAAGGAGAAAAAAATATTCTTCGTAAACCCTTATACTCAGGCATGTTAGCAGAAAAACCACTAGTTCACTTCTTTTCTAATCCTTCTTTGAACCAAAACAACTTTCATATCCATGATCATCACATTTTTTTTCCTTATAGAAACAGAGCAAACCATATCAAACATTTCCTGCTTGTTTTTTAGACTTGGAACAGATTAACCAGCATAATAATGATAAAAGAAACACTTCATTTAAGTGAAAATTCAGTAAACTCAAGCTAAAAACCCTAAATTCTCATAAGATTAGGGCTATACAGAAGAAAACGGCAACATGCAACAGTCAAGCAACCATAAATGGTTGAAAAATGAAAAAAAAAATAAAAAGAAATAATCAAATAAGAGCTAGGGATTCAATAAGATTGAAAGAAAGAAACCTTTTACCTTGAGAAGTGTTTTTCAGTTTCGAAGGCAGAATTGGCAGAAGAAAATTCTGGGTTGAGACGATTTAAAAAGGGCAGTGAAATTGAAACTCTTAAATCTCCTACCAAAATAAGAGTTTATGCATAACGCTTGGCTTGCTGACTCTAGCGAAAAACTTCTATGTGAGACAGATGGAACAGTCCCACTCTCACTCCCACTCAGATGGTTGAAGGTGTCTGGCATTTTACCGGGTAATTTGAAAACAGACAAGTCAGAATATGCGTCGTGGTTTGTAGGAAAATAATAAAAAAAAAACAGTAGCTTTAGAGTGGCCGGCAGGTAGGTCGATTGACTATTGCTGTATTTAGTTTTTTTTTTACTATTTACCCACCAACTTTAAAAAAAATTAATAACTTAATCCATATCATCAAATTTTAGATTTTTTATTTAAAATTTTTTTTATGAATATTTAATGAAACACTTTTTCAAATAAAAATAAAAAAATAAAATATATATATAATTAACTATTTGAATATTTATGATAACTTTTTCAAAATTAATAAATTCAATTATCATTAACAAAATCAACGAAAATAAAGTGATTTATTTTAAAAAAAAACCTTAAAAATCCTTACAAACAAGCTTTAACGTAAAACCAAAAGGTAAACTTATAAAAGAAAAGACAAAAATTGATTTCTTGAAAAATTAATCAAAAGATAAATAATTAACCTTCAAAAAGATACGATATAAAACTTAAATAAATGATTAGTCATCGAAAGCATAATCTCATCAATAATTCAATTTTTTTTTCTTTTTGAAAGATTTTGTAATTCCTCATCTTCCATAACCTCCACCAATCTTTCATATCCACCAACAAACAATGAGTTTCTTCCATACATATTCTTCACGAACTTTGCTCTCCCAATTGCTCCATACTTTCTTCATCCAATCTTGAATGTGAAATAACCCACTAGGAACTAGCTTATGAATTAACCCAAAATTAGAAAAGATTTTATTTGAAAACTCAGAGTTTACAAATAAATGCTTTGTATCTTCCACTTTCTCATAGCATAAAGGGCATACATAATCAACTTACATGACACACTTAATAAGATTAGAAATAGTTAGGAGAATGTTATTGGCATATTGTCAAGCAAACACTTTAAGCTTGCTGGGAAGTTTGATAGCCCATAAAGCCTTCCAAAACAATTTGTCAGTTGGTTTTATACTACATTGTGCCTTAGTCTTTCACCCCAAACTCCCTCTTTTTTAAGAAGCAATGCTCTCATATAACCTGATTTAATTGTATAATTTTCATCTTTGCTAAAATACCACAAGGGAACATCTCCAACATGTTCTTTATTGATAGGAATATTGACAATATATTGTCTCATAATCTTCAGGAGAAAAATACTTTGTAAAGCAAGCTTTCACATCCCATGCTCATGAATTAAATCACTCACATAAGAAACTCTTAGATCTTTTGGTGAAATAAGTCAAGTTTCCTTGGTCTTGGTATCCAAGTATGACCCCAAGTTCTAAGTGAGCTATTTGAAGCCGGTCGCCGTCTAATCCCTTCTGAAATCAACTTCCTTGATTCTCTAATGGATCTTCATGTCCAAGAAGCATTTGTTCCTATTTCAGCTTCCAAAAGGAATTGTTTCTATAGTAATTGTGCCTTATAATTTGAGCCAACAAAGAAGTATAAGGAAACATTGGAGTTTGCTAACTTAGTATTACCTTAATTTTGTATTTTTTATAACCTTTATTATTAATTGTTACCTAATTGATATTCAAGTCTTAAAAAAGATACTAATTTAATACAAAATTTAAATATAAATTGAAAATTTTAACATGTATATTATATTTGATATTTTTTAAAGAAAATTTTTATCTTTTTATATTCTCTTTTCTTCTTCCACTATTTCTCTATCTCTATTTTCCTCAAAGTTCAAACGTTATCTCTTTGTCCATCTCTCCTCTCTCATTTTTTATCCGTGATCTCTTTTATCTCTACCCACTTAAAGATAAAGCCTATATAAAAGATTGAACCATTTTTCTTTTATACAAGTAGGTGTTGTGCTTCATTTTGCTTTTATATTATTTGTGTCTCGTTTATTCAATTTAAATATTTAGACATTTGGACATTGTATAACAATTGTTACTTTTACGTGTTGTATTATATCATCTGTTGTAAAAAAAAACTTATAATTTTTAAAATTTATGTTATTCACAATAAATCAACAACAGTTTATACATGCAATTAAAGGAATATGAGATGTTGAATAAAAGGCAAAATAAGTTAAAAAAATTAAAATTTATATTTAAGGATTCAAAAAAGTCAAAAAATTGTTTATGTTGCGAGGATGTGAAGAGACGAAAATATAAAAAAAACACTTCATTATAATGACATATATTAGCTACGTGATAAAATTGTATCAAATTAAAACCTTTTTAAAATGTAATATCATTCGTCAAAATCTCATATACTGATTATATGAAAAAATTATATCAAATTAAAATATTTTTTAAATATAATAATTATTAAGATACGAGTAAAAAATATATTAAAAATAATATTAAGATTTATTAAAGTTATAAATTTTAAAAAATTTATATATTGTAAATTTAAAATAAATATAAAACTATGTGTTACAATTTTATTAATAAATATAACTAGATTTAATAACCTATATTTAATAATAAACTTACATGTTAGTTTAGTTGTGATCATATGAATAATAGTATGCTAAATTTTGACATATGTGTCATCCGATATTATTGGAATTATTTCATAAATAATTTCTCTCTTTCTAAAGCCTTCAAATTAGTATTTAGTGAGAGATGGTAATTTGTGAAGATTGGGTCTGGTTGAGTTAACAAAATTAGTTCACCTGGTTCAATCTTAACTTGAATCAAATATAATTTGTATCAGTAAAAGATGAGTTTGAATATGAACCAACCACGAATTGGTTAGTCTAAACCGATCCAAATTAACTTGATCATTTTTATATATAACAAAAAATCTTCTTAATATCGTTAAAATTCAATCAGTAAGTTTACATATGGTTAAGATTCGAGCTCTTATAAAACTACATGCATCTACTATATCTTTTAAAATAAATGATAATTACATATCATAAAAGCAAAATAATGTCTTTAATAATTTAATCCTATTCAAAATCAAATCTATAAGTATTACTAAAAACTTGAAAACTAAATATAAAAAAGATATATAATAATAAAAATATTATTTAATTTGAGATTTCATCTTATAAGATTTTAATTCGGTTAAAAATAACAACACTTAGTTAAGGATGTTCATCGGGTCGAAACTGTTGATTTTATATTCATTCGATCGGATTGAAACATCCTAATCCACAACCAATTTGATCAGCTTTTAAATCCGATCAATCCAACCAATAAATTTAACTAACTCTGTTTTTGGTATTTTTGAATAAAAAATTTAAATTTTTACATAAATCATAACATAAAATTATTTGAGTTAAAAGAAACATTAAAAAATCAAATAAATATATATAATTAATTTCAGTTAAATAAGATGAAATCGGATGAATTATAGTGAAATTTTCCATCCAATCCAAACTTAACGGATGAAAAAAATTTCATCCAATCCGATTCAATGGTCGGATTGAAACCGTAAAAAAATTAACGGATCGGATTAGATTGATCGGATTAATCGGATTAATCGGATAATCAATTTTTTTACACTCTTACACTTAGTAGTAGTTTGCATAAACAAACATATATATACGTGTGTCTTTTAATCATTTTTTTAAATAGAGAATTAATATAATATAAATATATTTTTGATAATTAAATTTAATTGTACCATTTAAAACAATAATTACTGTAATACAGTGTAAATAAAATTTGGCTCTTTTAGAGTCAATAAAAAAGACTAAAATAGAAAGGACCTTAAATCCTTAAATATAAGTTAACATTAACTTGTAATATTTTTGTTATTACGAGTATTAATTAGGTGAGATTTGTAACTTTCTCTCTAATATTTAATCATTATCTTATTTAATTTTTACATTTTTTTCTTTTTTAGAAAAAAAATTCTAATGTGCAACAAAAATTTGGGTATGGTTGGGAGCTCTAAGTTAGCATGAAAAAGTAACCCATCTTATTTTATAACCCAACTTTAATACCATTTATCCTTGATAATGTACATATTTTGATTTTATATTTATAAAATTCTCGTAAATTTACGAATCATTTAATAAAAAATGATAAATATACTCCCAATGTTGATTTAAGAAAATAATATATGTGATTTTTAATTTATTGTTCAAACTTTTAAAAACGAAGTTAAATCCTAAATATCTTGTCACGATATTTATGTTTTTTTTAATTTAATAACATAAAAATAAACATATACATATTCAATAAACATTTATACAAATTTTATCTTTTATAATAATAAAGTATTTATGGATATAATAATTAAGTTAATTATACTTGATCATATTATTTAGGCTATTAAATATATAAATTGATATTTATTGATTCTTTTTTTATATGAATAATAACATTGGTGACGTTAGATATTGTTTGTTAATTAAACAAATCAATTAACACCTATAAATGAGATTAATAACTAATTTGATTAATTAAATTAATTACTTTTTTTAAGAAATTGAAAATAAACCATTTAAATGACACCTTTAATGGGGTTAAACGGTTTAAACTTTATTCAAAGTGTCCAAATTAAACCTAAAAATTTAATTATCCGAGTATTAATTTTCAAGTTTTAAAACTACTACTAAAAAAACATATTATCAATACATTTTCAGATAATAATTATTATAAAAAATTTTGAAATAAAATTTCACTCTAACTATCGAACAATTGTACCAATAAATAAAATAACATTACTCTAAATAAGACCGAATAACTAAACATTAAAATCTAATTTTAAGATTTAAGTTTGTAATAAAAAATAATATATTTCTCTCTAACATTCTTAATATAAAATCTTGAATAAAAACAAAATCAATTCATTTTAGAGATTTTTAACTATTTAATATTTCGCAAGAATAACAACGTTATCATTATATCATGTTTACAAACAGTCAACAAAGTTAAATTTAATAACAGATAAATTAAATATAACATATAAGAATAAATATAAAAAAAATAAAATTCTTACATTATTTTGATGTTATTCATGTTGTTAGAAAACATCAAAACGAAATTTACATTTCTATTTATTGAATCAAAAAACAAATAAATTACAAAAGCATAATTAATTATTCTCATTTAGTTCACACAAAATGTAGAGGCACATCTATGTTCTGGAACATAAAACTTGCCTCACGTACACACACCGACCACATGGATTCGAAATTGACTACAAATTAGTCACTAAAAACTGGAAAAAATATACACCGTACAAAAATTCAGGTCTCGTCCATTGCTTTGCTCAATATTCAAGGATGTTAACTCAATAACTATATAACAAAAATAACACCAATGAAGAATCCGATTGACCGAAGTTTTACTTGATATTTTAGAAAAGGGTTTTTATTTGTATTAAAAATATATGAATTAAACATGACATAAAAATAACTTTTTATTTTTACAAATTTCAAAATATATTATAAATGTTATTTTCTCTTATCATTAAAGATATTTGAGATAACTATGTGATTATATCAATCAAAAGAATCAATCATTTCTCTACATATTTTTTCACTTGTCTTTGTAAAATCTAATCAACTTGATAAACCAGGAAATTCTTATTCTCCCGCCAAAAAGTTTCTCTACATTCCCAAAGAAAAGGACCTTAAATCCTTAATCAAGTCGTACAGAAATAACCACCTGTACAAAGTTCTAACCCTTTCTCTGTATGAAAATAACACTGCAAAGGAACGCATCTATGACAAACTTTAAAAAAGAGAAAAAAAGAAGCCAAGAACGTGGTAAAATTTTAAAATGTAACGAAAATACCCTTCCCCAAACCGAAAAGGGGCAAAAAATACCTCCAGGTGATCAAATATATTTACGCAAACTTTGAATTGAGGAGGCTGTTACTTCCTGGGATGAGGCGGCTATAGGGTAAGTGTGGTAATGGAATGTGAAAAGGCTGCTGTCCGCTAGACACAACAGGAGGGGGCATACACATCTGCAATGCTTGTCCAGCTGCACTTGCTACATTGATATTATGAAAATAAAGTGCTTCAGTAATTTCACGCACACATATTTGATAAGATTGTCACAGTATAATACATAATTCAGCAAAGAGTTCGTACGGACTAGACCAAAGCGAATTTAGCTATTTCAAGCCTAACCTTTCTTCATAAGAAAACCAGAATTTGTCTTCTTTCCCTTCCTAGATAAAATGTGTATTACTCGATAGATCAATCACCTACTATCATGTATTTATTTTCCCTTTTCTTTAACCAAAATATCCACAACAAATATAATAGCAACTTTAATACCTTGGTGCTTTGGAAGCTGAACCTGCTGTGGAGCCAACAAAGGACGTGCAGCTAATGGTGACATAGCTGTTGCACCTGGAACCAACTCCTTCAATATGAGAATGTAGAGTTAATAATTGGTTAATAGAGGAACAAAAGACGAGGTCCCACCACTAGATTCTATTAGACTGACGAATCAAAGAGAGTAAAAGGCAAGTCCTGCTATATTATATATGCAAATTAAATGTATAAATCCCAGGTGCACATTCTAACTAAATTCAATCAATCCTCCATCCCAGAGTATTTGTGCATGCCTACATAGATTATACTTCAAAATAGTTGGGATCACCCCTTTGTACCCACTAAAATTTATGTTGAGATTTTTCCCTAAAATATACTTTTCACTATCAACTTCAGTCCAAGATGCTCTACTTCATCCTTTACCCCTTACTATCCATCATCTTAACTCAGGGATAAGTTGTTCAGCAGTCTACAAAACCCCATCTTATTCTTATACACCAAAATCAAATATAACTTCCCATCTCAGCCAAAAAGCAGCTGGATAAGTATCTTACACAGCATTTAGCTTCCCACTTAAGTTAAAGAATATTAAGAATTCACAAACATCAGATAGGTTTAAACATATACAATGCAATCATGCTACACCCAAGTATTGCCTCTTACTTGAGTAACTGGATGCACATAGAGAAGCTGCCCAAATCGTCCAACCATTACCTAGAGAGATAAAAAGATAAAGTTTGATAACAAACAGATGGCAGTAGTCAGCTATATAAACTAGATTGCAATTCAGCACAAGAAGATTTTTGTTTTATGACTTAAAAAAGCTGAGAATAGCTTAAAAAAATCATGGCATGACAAGTCGTTCAACAACTTACAGCTTGAGAATTTGGATGTGCATAGGCAGCTCCAGCCTCAACAGAATACTGATTAGCAGCTCTAAGCGGCTGCATTCTGCTTCCCACCTGTCCAGCGATCTAAAGATGGAAGGAACACAGCACAGAAAGGACACAGCAAGAAGCGCACCACACAGAAAACAAAGACAAGAAACACAGTTTTAGATTCTAATTTTCTCACTACCTAGACTTTAATACTCTTCATTTCATTATTGTACTATATGTTATCTGATAGAACTGCAATTTATTACCACCAAAACGGCTAATTGATATGGATAGATAATGTATTTCTAAATTGATAATAAATGAGGTTGACACATGTTTTCAATCTCGGCATAAGCTGCATGGAAATGCCTTAAACAGTTTATTTGGAAATATAATCCCAATAAAAAGCTTAGATAAATTCTTGAATAGCAATAGTGTTCTTTAATTATACTTAATAGTTCAAATAAGATAGAAGCAACCAAACTTTTATCTAGAAGTAAATGACACAGTATGCAGGGCCCAATGCTCATAAGCAAATATGTATATACGAAAAGTTCCTTCAACGTGTTGGTTAATAGAAGAAAAAGAAGAAAGAGGAGATCAGAGACTTGAAATTGGTTTAAACATTGTACAAGAGAAGATTGAATTGAGATAGAAAACAACATCTAGGATGCCCCAAAGATACTTACAGGTTGTAGCAAGTGAGGAGCAGTAACACCATTTCCAGATGAAAGATTACCATATGGTACACCCTTAACAGTAACAGAAGAATGAGGCCCAAAAGGATTCAATCCATTACCCAGCTGCAAAGTGCCAACAGGCATCAAAGGAGAGTCATTTGGTGCATATCCCATACTTGTAACCATCGGTGCTGCAGGGGGGTTTGCTAATGAAGGATTTGTGTAAGATGGAGAGAACGTTTTAGCTCCAGGGTTGAGCTTAAATTGCTGAGAAAGGTAATCAAATCCAAGATAGGAACCATTAATTGCATTATAAAACAAACAAAAATTAATTAGCGATGCACTAAGTATAGTGATTGAGATCAGCAAGCTATATGTACACCTTAATGTTGGGCCACTAGCTCCTAAATTTTGGCATTTTGCAAGTTTAAGAGCAAAAGATTTCAGACCAAGCAATTCTCGGTATGAGATAGAAGAGCAAGAAAAAATGCCACTTCTTGATGTATTTTTAAGAAAATAAGAATTCAGCTAATGTATGGTTTACCTTAGTACTTCTACTTGATTCGGTAGCACAAGGAACCATTTCAGTTGATGCTGCTATTGAACTATGAAAGGACCCTGAGACCATAGCTGGATTCGACAATGTTGGGACACTTAATGTAACAGCAGAGGAGAAAGTATCAACTTGAATGGATCTTTTGGAACAAAGTTTCTCCGGTTTAACAGATACACAAGCAGGATCACAAGATAACCTATTAGGCAACAGTTTAGATGCCATTCCTGTAGGCCTTCCCTCAACAGGTTTCATCAGGGGAACAGAGGTATTCACTGCAAGCACAGTATTAAAAAATTCAAGAAATAAATAGTTTTACTTGAGTAGGGACAGAAATCAACTGCATGCAGGGAACAAAATATAAAATTACAAGCAAGTTTTGCTTGGCCAAGGCAGGTCCGAGCATTTTGACCCCAAAAAAGGCAGGTCAGAATATGCCAAACATCAAAGGCAAAAGTTCAAAAACTACAAGAAAAGAATAGCATTTTGTTGAGTTAAAACAATGAGAGAACAAATGGTGCCAGGCTGCTAATCAAATTGCATTGTACAGGAATAACAGGGACAAAAACTCCTTAGTGTTTGTTATCAAATTCGAGGAGTTCCCCAATATGCAAATGATGTAATATCGCAAACAAAATAGGACCGAAGGAGGTATATGCTGTTGTAACCTAGTATTGTCAACAAGAACCAGCCAACAATGAGAGGCTACAAAAAGCTCATGAGAGACAAACCGGGATATATGCCAGCCTATTTATCTGAGATTTAAATTACTTAAAATTCTGAATTTAGTCGTGCAGAATTTTACTTACAGCTTGAACATGAGCCTTGAACATTATCAACCTGCACAAAAAGTTTGTTTAAGTGATAAATATATCATGCAAAAATACGCATTAAGCAAAGTCCATTTTACCAAAAACAAACAGGCAAGTAGTGACATACACTTTCTTCCCTGCGGCCCTCTTGTTTTTCCTTGAAATCACCATGTTCCTTCTGTGACCAGTCATACTCAGCCTGTCTGCCAAACAATTGACAGTAACGTGAGAGAAGAAAATGTAGCATACAAGAGGTGTAAAAGGTAATTATCTTATTGTATCACCATTAAATTGGACCCATATGTATGCAATCTGATATTATTGTGGTCTATGCTTTTAGTAACTCTGTCCATCAAAAACATGAGAAGCACACATAGGATATATATTGTTAACTTGTTAAGTTCTATGCAGAAGTGATGGTAGGAGTCAAATCCACCAAGTAAGCACTCTTGATGCCGGTATCAAGACAAAGGATCAAGACCCATCTCTAGGGCAGCCTAATTATCACCCTCAGTATTTAGAAAGGCAGAGGTGATGGGAACTCATTTAAATGCTAGAAAATTTTAGGAACTAATACCTTCCATCAACTAGGATAGATGTGAGAGTAATACCATTCATATGCAGTGGACTCTTGCATTAATAGAGGAAAATAAGCACACATGATTTTCCATACATGGACCAATAGTAGTTTAATGTTTTAACCTGTGAAATTAATAACCACTAAATTAGACAAATAGAAAACAAGTTATGTTTCTTTACTCTCTATCACAATCTACAGTAACAAAGTCTGGTCCTAACTGAAATTATAAAACCTAATAATACTATGGACATAGAGACTTACACACATCTAGATTCCACTTTGTTCAAGAAATCCATGGTTTCTGATTCTAAGGCCTGGGAGTGAAGGGTATAAATTCTCATCAAGCTCCAAGAGATTGCTAATGAGAAACTAAAACACAGTTTTCTAAAAGAAATATAGCATAAACAAAAAAGGATCTATTGGTGTAAAATGCTATTGTGAGACGTGCCTCGAGACAAGGCTTAAAAAAGGTTATGTAGGTGGTAAATTAAAGCTTTCGCCTTTTTTTTTATCTGAAGCTTATGCCTTAAGACTTTTACACCCCAAGGTGATTGAGGTTTTACCCATAAAATCATGACCCGGTTTCACAAAATTTAAAAAGATAGAAAGTTACAGATAAGGGGAAAAAAGAGGAGAATATCATAATTTCGTGAACAAATGCGGTCAGGGTTGCTTCCTCAACGGTCTTCAATCTTCTTTTACCTATTACCTTTATTTTTCTTTGCCTCCAACACTTTCAAATTTTATCAGTCATTAAGTTACAGCATTGTAAGTCATATTATCCTTTTATTTGACTATTTGTACTCATATTTTTCCTTCTACTCTAAATTAACATTTGAGCAATAGAATTACAACCCATATGATATACTTTGTGTATTTTATTGTTATTTTCATGAATAATTTGCTTATATTTATTATTTAACGCTATTTATTGTTATAATTTGATTTACTTTCCATGCTCTGTTGATATTTATTGTATATTGGATTAAAAATTGTTTTTATTAATATTTTTTAATGTTTTTTAAAGCTAAAGTTTGAGACTTACTCTTCGAAGCTTAAGCCTCGCCTCACTTAAGGAAAACGTCTCAATATTTAAAATAACCTTTTACAACATTACTTGAGCATTATTCTGCAAACAAGGCACTCCTTCACAAATGATAGAAGGGCATTAAAAGAATGTTCAAAACGGGCACCTTAAACAATAACATTATTATCAGTAACCTCTAACTTCATATAAGAGATCTACATGTTAAAAAATTTAGAAAAATACAAAAGCCTATGGAAATGCTAAGTATCGATAGAAAAAAAGGACTAATTAATTAAAACAACGATGAATCTTAATCCAGGAGCAAATAAAGAATGTGATTGCTTTAATTCAGCTTGACTGATACCTCACTTGGCAAGTTTTCTTTATATCTATAGTTTGCTGGACAAATTCCTTGGAAAGATTCTCTGGATGCTCACTGGGTTGAATAGTAACCATGATGTCTTCTGAATTGTTACCATCTAAGTTTCCGGCAACACCATCAGCAGGAGGCATAACTCCCTGAATGGTTTATACACAAAACAAAACAAAATTAAGTTAGGCAGATCTCCACAAAATGTCAAAGCAACATATTAAGAGTGAAATTAACATACCTTAGCAACCACTTGGGCAAGGTCTCCTGATTGAATTACCAGTGTATCTATCACCTCATCCTTTCTTACATTTGTATGGTTTTTCCCCCTTTTAGTAATCCTTGCTTGCTTCAAAACAATACCTACATACAATGATCTTCCATCAGAAAATGCTAATTTTGGTTTTGTTTATTTCACATTTTCTCAAATACCAAATGTAAAAATATTAGGATATAAATTAAACAAGAAAAAAAATAGAAATTGTATAAACTAACACCCCTAAAACTTACAATAATAAAAATAACACCCAATAATTGAATGAGTGTAAATGACCTGGTTCAATGTAAAATTATGTGTGAGACTATTTTTTATAATAAAAATATATGAAGTGTATATAATAGATTGTTTAATGTTTTTAAAGTGCTGTTTTTGTTGTTTATAAAAAAAAATCAGATCGTATCTCCATTTGATCCCAGCATGCCCATAGAATAAGCATCATTATTCAGGAAAATCAAAACCCGTATATTTCAAGAAAAAAAAGACGACCCAAAAATTGATTCAAACAAATTCAAAAGGCTCCAAATAAGATAGGAACAAAATTAGCAAACTAGGAGAATGCACCATAGTCATTTTCGACAGAAGCGGTGTAGAAAATTCCAGAATAAACAGAGCCATCCTTCACGTGAACATCGACTGGGAGGCCAATGATGCACATGGTAGCGAAGAGCAATGCCTCGCTGAACGAAGGGGTAGAAGCCTCATAGTCTGGGAGCTCTCTGTTTCGGCAACCCATCTCTATTTCGCTGTTTAAGGCTTCAAGCGGATCCAAAGTCTATATCTCTCTATGATCTGCAATATCTCCCTATACTCTTTTGATCGTGGATTGCTATAACGTGTAGAAACAAATGATCTAAAAGATCACTACTTCGTCGGAATGAAATGAACACTTGATTGACGGACGTGCAGAATGGAAGCACTTTTTCTAGCTCTCTCTTAACGTGGTGACTAGCGAGTCTCACTGTTAAGTTTTGTTTTTGTTTTCGATTTTCCCCTCACTATTTAGAAATTGATTTTCGGTGAATAGATGCTACGCTTACTACCAATTACGACAAGTCGTTTACAAGATGGGTATTTTTTCCAAAGGCAATGTCAAAAAATAGGCTCTAACTTTTGCAAGCGTTTAAAAATGGATTTAGTTGTGAATTTTATCAAAAAGGAGTTATTGACCAATACATCTTGCGATCTATTGTACTAAGGTTTAAGCTTATTTCGATGAATAATTATAGTTCAGCATTTTATTCAAAAAAAAAAAACTATATAAATTATTATGAAATTTATGAAAAAAATGTGGTTTGAAAAAAGAGTCAAATCTAAACTTTATATAAAAAAAAATTGTGGGTGAACAAATGTAAAGATAAATGTACAAAATATTAGTAACATCTTAAACATAAAATAATAAATAAGTAGAATTAAAATTTTGCAATTGTATTTAGTATTGAAATATACAAAATTAAAATCTTAAATTTTATATTGTTAAGCTTAATTTCAAGCTTTTTTTATTTTACATTATATATTAACTTTTATTTTTCACCGGTAGGAATTTTTAAATTTTCACAAACCTTCGAACATTTGGTCTAGTGTACATAATATACCTTAGAAACATTTAGTGCATGAAGTTGTCAAAGGGATGCACTGGAGTTAAGGACCCCCTCGATTTAGATATTATCTTTCATCTCTACCCAAAAAATTTATTGAGATATATTAAAGAATCTTTAATGAGTATCGAAAACCTCTAAATAAGGAATTAAAATCTAATTGATATTTTAAATATTTTTTATTTTATTTTATTTTATTATAAAAAATTATTAAACAATAATACAATAATAAATATTTTATAATAGAAAAATTTAAATCAATAAATATTTATATTTATATGAAAATTTAAAAAAAATTAAGTAACATTGAATACATAATCCTTTTATACGAAACAATATTTATAAAATTTTGTTACAAATTAACTTAAAATAATAAAAATAAATTATAAAATTTTAAATTTTTAAAGTTTAAATAATTTTTTTCTAAAATTTTTATTGATGTTTTAATAGGATGAAACGCAACTTAACTATGAAATATAAAATATAAAATATATTATTTATTATTAATTTGAGTTTATATATAATTAAATTAATTATAAAAATTAAAAATATAAAAAATTATATATGTATTAAATTAAGATATATTGTTTTAACAAATAAGTAAAGAATGGAATCTGTTTGATATTATAAAATACAAATCTATATCTTTAGTCAGTAATTTCCCACGTTATCTTTCTTATATTTATTTACAACCAAATAATCTCAAAATAATTTATCCCATAAAAAAAATTGAAAACTCTAATACTAATTACAAATTAAATAAACAAAACAAAATAAAATATTTCCAAAGAGGACGGTATCTTTTTAAAACGACATGTAGCTGATTCTAAACGAGAATTATAGTTCTCGTTGAGTCGTTTCTATTTTTTCTGTTTCCTTCATCCAAGCAAAACCCTAAACCCTTGCCACTGATATATATTTTTTGGCTCAATGCCACTGATATATTTTGGGGCTAAATTAAACGCTCGACACTCACCGCACAAAAATCCTTTCATTCTCTTCCTCTCTTCCTACGAGAGTAAAGCTCCAGACTTCCACTAACAGCTAAACCCACGATGAGGCAGCCAAAATCAAAGCAGTCGCGCAGTCAAAAGCATCTTTCAGAAGTCAAAGAAATAGAGCTTTTGAATTCATGGCTCAAAGCACAGCAACCCGAAGCCGGGTCCAACCCCATGTCCCTCCCGCCGTTGCCTTCCGGGACTCCAATCGGCCGTTTGAACGAAACCACCTATTCGCGTTACTCTGGCGTCACTAGATTCGATCAGTTGCCAATCTCGAAGAAGACCAAGGATGCTTTGCGACAGGCTAAGTACGTTCAGATGACTGACATTCAGAGGGCTTCGTTGCCCCATGCGCTCAGTGGGAGAGATGTTCTTGGTGCTGCGAAGACTGGGTCTGGAAAGACTCTTGCTTTTGTTATACCGGTGAGTTGGGTTTTGATCTTGGGAAGTGTTGTGTCAATGGAGTTAGAGTGTTTTCTTTAACTGATTTTTAATATTGTTAAATGTTAGTAACTAATGTCATAAAATGCTGGTTTTGTTATGAGTTGGTGTTAAAATTAGAGCATTATTTGGTACCAAAGTAACTGGTGCCTTAGTGGAGAGTAATGTATATTGTGGATTTTATTGACAATGCTTTGCTATCTAGGTGTAAAATGGATGTGTATCAATTTTTAAGTTATTGATAAAATGTGAGGAAGGTCGCAAATTTATTCAATGGAGGCTTTTGAAAATGCAACTTTTAATTGCCGATTTATTCAATAATTTTGTTATTTCAGGTTTTAGATAAATTGTATAGGGAGAGATGGAGTCCTGAGGATGGAGTAGGGAGCATTATAATGTCTCCTACAAGGGAATTAGCTGGTCAAACTTTTGATGTATTGAAAACAGTTGGAAGGCACCACAATTTTAGTGCTGGCCTTCTAATTGGAGGTCGCAAAGGTGTTGACTCGGAGAAAGAGCGTGTGAATGAGCTGAATATATTAGTGTGCACTCCTGGTCGACTTCTTCAGCACATGGACGAGACGCCAAATTTTGATTGCTCACAACTTCAGGTCTAAATATATTCTTCTTTTGAATTATCATATTTTTACAAAGTTACTATTATCATTCATATAGCCTTATGATTAATAATTTCCATTTGATTTACCCTTGCATACATGTTTCCAGAATTATTTTATCAACTCAATATGTTGCACTAGTTTATTTGGCAGTTTAATAGTTCGATGTATACCCACTCTAGGATCTAGATCTATAGCATAATGTTTAGTCTTGTATTACATTTACATTTTTGGTTACTATGATTTCTTAATGGCTTTTTTGCCTTTCCTTTTGTTATTTGGCAATCAGCATTAATATAGTTGACTTGGTCTCGTCTGTTACTTTTTCTTTTCTGATTAAGTTGCATTAAGGGTGTCAGCAAAACTTTGTAGAAGCGCTAGGTTATTTTATGGTGCATGATTCTTCATTGCATTTTTGTGTTAAGTATTTCTCCCTACCTCTTTACTGCTTCTCCGTTGTTGATTTGGGTGAAATTTCTGGCCAGGGAACAGGTTTTGGTCCTTGATGAGGCAGATCGAATTCTCGATGTGGGATTTAAGAAGGCACTAAATGCTATCATTTCACAGCTACCTAAGAAAAGACAAACCTTTCTTTTCTCAGCAACTCAGACAAAGTCAGTACAAGACCTTGCAAGACTTAGTTTGAAAGACCCAGAGTATCTTAGTGTTCATGAGGAGTCTTTGACAGCCACTCCTGAGCTCTTGCAGCAGACTGCAATTATCGTTCCGCTTGAACAAAAATTAGACATGTTATGGAGTTTCATAAAGGCACATCTTAACTCAAAGATTTTAGTGTTTTTATCAACCAGGAAGCAGGTTTGTTTTGTCTTGTAATCTAGTTGCTTTCTTTCACCAATGCCTACATATGCGCTAGATACTTCAGATTCTTTTTTGGAACACTAGTATTTTCTACAAAGCAGCTTCTGTCATTTATTAAGAAAATGATATAATAGAACATAGAAGAAAAGTTACAAAACAAAACAAAATCAAATGATAGTGTTGTGGAGATGTGGATGCTCTAAAAAACATAGGAGTTTCATTGTTATTTTTTTCCACCATTTTCTGATTCTTATACATGATGCTAAATTGCTCTCTTTTATTTTTCATAGGTAAAATTTGTCTTTGAATCATTCAAGAAGCTTCGTCCTGGAATACCCTTAAAGTGTCTATATGGAAAGATGAATCAGGAGAAGAGAATGGCTATTTATGCTCAGTTTTCTGAGAAACGGTGTGCTCTCTTTTGCACTGATGTAGCTGCAAGGGGACTTGATTTCAATAGGGCAGTTGACTGGGTTGTTCAGGTGACTAATTAATTTTTCAAGAAAACATGCAAAAGAAAAATATAGGAAACCAAAATTTACTATCAAGCTGGAGAATTTTTCTTGAGCCTCATATGTGCTTGTCGCTGCAGGTGGATTGCCCAGAAAGTACAGAATCATATGTTCATAGAGTTGGACGAACTGCTCGCTATCAATCGGGAGGGCGATCAGTTTTATTTTTGATGCCATCAGAAACAAACATGCTTGAGAGGCTACAAGCATCAAAAATACCCGTAAAGACTATTAAGGTGGGATCTTTTATGTGTTATCTTTGCCAAGTGTCAGAAATTTTGTGTCTTATTAGGTTGGTTATTATGCTTAACTTGGTATCATATTGATTTCCCAGGCCAACACGAACAGGTTCCAACCTGTTTCAGGGTTGTTGTCAGCTTTACTAGTCAAGTATCCTGATCTGCAGCATACTGCTCAAAGGGCCTTTTTAACATATTTAAAGTCTATTCACAATCAGAAGGATAAAGAAATTTTTGATGTCATGAAACTGCCCATTGATGAATTTGCAGCATCGATTGGTCTGCCATTAACCCCTAAAATTCGTTTTTTAAACCACAAAACAAAGTCACAAAAAGCATCAGAAAAATCTTCCCTTGTCAGGCCCGAAGATTCTTTTAAAGAGAATGGAATCAATATTTCAAAAGAGGAGCTGGATATAGGTGATTTCAAAGAAGAAAAAATTGAAAATAATTTTCTTCTGAGAAAGGATACTGCAAATGAGGGGGAGATATTGGCCAGTGTAGGAGATATAATGTATGTCACTCCTGTATGTTTATTGTACAAATATGTTTTGGAAAGAGTGCTTGGAAAAATGCCGACTAACAATTGATATGAATTTCTAATATTGTGATGAACTTTGCTTTCACTGTGATCACATTTTGTAATGCAAATTCATCTTTTTCCTCCTTTGTAGACCAGCAACTCGGGTATTGAAGAAAAAGAAACTGAAGATCAATGTGCATCGACCAGTTGGGACTAAGGTTGTATTTGATGAGGAAGGCAATACGTTGCCCCCACTTGCAAAGTTGGCGGATACTAGGAGTGGCAGTGACTCATTCCTGCTTGATCATGGTATGTAATATTAATCTTTGTTGAAACTTGATTGCAATGGTGATACCAGAATTTTCATAATTTGATGTTAAAATCAGTACCTATTTCTGTTGAGAATGAGAAAAGAAGAAAGTCTTAAGTCACAAGTACGTTGATGGCATAGCCCAATGGGCCTCATATTGGATGGATTGCATTGGCCATCATCCCCTATGGTGTAATTAGATGATAATGCTGCAGGATCGCTTACTGCTAACTTGCATCAATTTAACATTTCCCTGCTAGTCTGTGCCTGAGATGTTATAACACCTTAGGATTCTAAAATCTCTGATATGTGCTGCAGAGAAGAAAGAAGAATATTACAAGAAGTTGAGGGAGGAGTTCAAGAAGGCAGACAAGGAAGACAAACTTGTTGAGCGTCAGCGTCGCAAAGAGAAAAGAATCAAGGACAAGATAAAGTGGAAGAAAAATAATGAGGAAGAGGAAGAAGAGATTGATGACATTTCTGGATCTGACGGTGAGGCACCTGAAAATAGAGCCAGTAAGAGATCAAAGATATACTTTGATAGCGATAATGATGATGAAGCAAGAAAAGCGACTGTCGACCAAGACACAGTCACTTTACAGGAGCAAGAAGCTCTGGCTCTCAAATTGCTGAACTCCATGCATTCATGATCCATAGGCATGGCAATTTTGTTAAGCCTGCCAGACATTTTGTTCGGATTAGAAATTATGTGAATAGCTGGTGAGCGTTTATATGTCAGACGGCCATAAAGAAATGTAAGGCACTTTATCTTTCCAGATTAGAAATTATAAATTCTTTTAGAAAGAAAGAATGAAAAAAAAGAGAATATAATTTAAAGTTGTACCTAATAAACCTATGGTTTTTACAAATAATTATGATTATTATAAAAAATTATGGTTATTTTTTATTATTTTTATAATTTTATTTATTATTTAGACTCAAATAAGATATAATCTTATTACCATCCTATCCCACCAAAATAATAAATATGACAAGATGGAATAAATTCATAAAATTTAGAAATTGTAGTATAAATTAATGAATTATCTCATCCCAATTGACAGATCTAATTAAATACGTCAAAATATGTCATGTTTTCTCAAAAGCTCCAAATATATATATATACCGAAGGGACTCTAAATAAACATTAGGACGAAATTCAAACATACGGTGATTTAAGTTTTGAAAATGCCCTAAAGGGTGCCCACCCATGAATGAGATAACCATAATAGCTATACAATATATAACATTCTCTCTTTTACAAGGATACAATATTGTAAAATGCAATGTTAAATATTGAGGGGTTTCTCTTAAGTAAGCCTCAAATCTAACTTTCAAAAACATTTAAATATTAATAAAAATAATTTTTAATTGATAGTATAAAAAACTTAAATTTTAAATAATATTAAAATATTAATATAAACAATTAATCCTAAAAATAATCATAAAATACATAACATAAATAATATAAATATAATTCTTACTTAAATAACAATTTAAAATAAAAGAAAAAATATAATTATAAATAATCAAATATAAGTATAATATGACTTATAATACTATAATTTAATCGCCCATAAAATATGGAGTTTTTGAAGGAAAAAAAATGTGATAAATGAAAGATGATCAAAAAATGTTAAAAGAAGCGACTTTGACTACATTTCTTCGTGAGATTATTATATTTTACTTTCTTTAATTTTGTAAAACCAAGCCTATATTTTAGGAATAACACATAAATTAACTTGAAAATTAGCAAGTCTCAACCACCTCAACACATTAAAAACTTAAAATCATAAACCTTAATTTATCAACCAAGACTATAGCCTCAAAATTTAATCGAACACCTTTTCACAACAATGTAAGGATGCCATATTAAAATACATTTGTCAAAATAGTTTCATAATATTAAAATTGTTAAATGTAATATATTTTTACTAACTCAATATTACTTGAGAAAAATATTACAAATTTCACACTAGTATTTTAATCTTTAGTCCCACCCCGCAAAATTGAGATAGTTTGTGGTTTAAATGCCGGTGTTTAGGAATACCCTTGTCTGCGTTACCAAACTTGCCAGCTCGTACCTTGGCTGTAAAAAAAACCCTTGGTTTACATAAGGGTTGACTGTAAGTGCACAAATTTTGTATTCACCTTTTATTGTCAAATCTAGGATGACACCAATACCAATTGCAGGAGATACGTATCTCCATATCGAAACCAGAAGCAACAAAATACATTAATAACAATCTCACCAGAGTTACCACCATAGAAAATAGTAATTCAAGCCATACTATATCAAGTGTGCCAAAGCCACAAATAAGACCAGGGTTGTAGGGAAGAGCAAAAAAAAACAAATGGTGAAAGAGAAAAGACAAGTTGATACGAAAACTGGACACCACCACGAATGACTTCTTAGAATGCCCCAAGACAACATCACCAGCCACTGCACTTCACCCACAGATCACTGCAATGAAGAAACAAATTATTAGTTTTTGCACATGGAGGTTAAGATAAAATGCTGTGAGAAATGAAATATGCATGTCAGTTTCCACATTGCATTACAAGCAGAGGATGCGGTTCTAACAAGCATTACAGGCAGCAGAAATCACGATAGGAGC
This sequence comes from Hippophae rhamnoides, assembly GCA_033030585.1. Taxonomy (NCBI): domain Eukaryota; kingdom Viridiplantae; phylum Streptophyta; class Magnoliopsida; order Rosales; family Elaeagnaceae; genus Hippophae; species Hippophae rhamnoides. Next base: position 43,006,943 of record CM065433.1, read on the forward strand.
TAGTGCTTACCTGATGTGGTTGTTGATAAGCACCAGGCTGCTGGTAGTTCTCGTATCCAGCATAGCCTCCATAATACACGTTAGGGTTTTGAGTTGGAGGTGCATATGCTGCATATGTATCATAACCTTGCGTATTTCCATAATATCCACTTGTCCACTGACCCTGTTCAGACTGTCCAAACAAAAGCAACATATAAGCCTGGCAGTTCCGTATAATCAAAAAGGGTGATTAGTTGAGAGGGCCTGTAATACCTGTTTGCTTGTAGGACTACGCCCCCAAGAAAGTCTAACACTTTGTCCTCCTAACTGTGTTCCATTCAACATGGATAATGCTTGCTCAGCACAAGATCTGAACACATCCATTCGAACAACATAACAGCATAAGCCAGAGATTAGGGGGGAAAAGAAAGAGGGAAAATTCGATTGTTAGGACTAAATTTATTACCTGTTAGCAAATTGAACAAATCCACAACGCTTGCCCACTGGTATTTTAACGTGAATTAACTCACCAAATTGACCAAATACTTGTTTTAACATGTCATCACTGACGTTTGGATCCAAACCACCAACAAAAATCTGCACTTGAAATGAAGTGAATCACTACCACATGAAAGAAGCAATATAATATCAACACCAAAATAATCTACCCACTGTTGTATTATTTGGATCATTCTCGGCTTGGTTTCCTTGAGTATTAGGGTATGAACCTGCAATGAAAAAAAAGAGAGAACTAGCTTATAGAATAGCAAAGAATTATACAACTAGGTATACAGAGTTAGCATCACAGAATCTCAATAATTGGTAGGACAGTTCCGTTGTATAGCATTCTTTATGCTTACCAATTTTAATTGACAAATAATATCAGTATAAAATGCATTGTTCACTGTATGATCCTGTATTCTTAAGTCTTATATAGCACATAAACTACAGCCATCAACCCATTACTCCGTAAACCATGATGACAGTAATTACATTGAGAACAAATTCATACCACAGTCGAAAGTAAATGGACGGGAAAATCAATGTTAATTTACTGCAAAAATACAATGGTTGTACATTAGACATAACACATAATTACAAGAAAGCATGCTTGAAATAACAGAACCTCAAAAGAACATTAAGAACTAGTACAAAAAGGGGTTTAAACACCCCCCCCCAAAAAAAAAACGTAAAAGGGAACAAAAATCAATGTAAATCACTTCAATAGATTAAATAATGAAATGTGAACCCTAATGTTTGAATAAAAATGCACTCAATAGGTACTAGGTAGTAGTGTAATAGGTACTCCCTAAACCATGATGGCGGTAATTACATTGAGAACAAATTCATACCACAGTCGAAAGTAAATGGACGGGAAAATCAATGTTAATTTACCCCAAAAATATAATGGTTGTATATCAAACATAACACAAAATTACAAGAAAGCTTGTTTGAAATAACAGAACCTCAAAAGAACATCAAGAACTAGTACAAAAAGGGGTTTAAACACCCCCACCCCACCCCAAAAAAAAAAGAAAACAAAAATAAAGGTAAATCACTTCAATAGATTAAATAATGAAATGTGAACCCTAATGTTTCCATAAAAATGCACACTCGATAGGTACTAGGTAGTAGTGTAATAGCACGTTACACAAGTATACCATTTCAAAAATCTAAATACTATAAGTCACAGACACTCTTCATGCAGCTAGACTTTCCAGACAAATTGTCCAAACCCAAATTTGAAGTCTAAACCAAAAGGAGCAACCAAAAAAGAAAAAAATGAAATGAAATGAAAAAAACTCTTTAATTCAAAATCTATAACATAAAAGAATGACACTGTCAACACACTCAAGAATGTAAAGAGACCATGAGGACAAAATAATGGACTGTGGCCATTAAATAACTGAAGAATAAAGGATAAGTACAAACTTAGTAAAACGGACATATGAGGCTTGACTGTTAACATTTCGTAAGTAAGATGCTAGAAAGTAATTCTTGAAGGTAGCCACGACTAAATGAAGTATGAAACTTATGACATAAACAGAATAACTGACCTAAAATGAGGCCACGCATTAAAGTGGAATCATTTCAGCTGAAATCAGTTCCAGGCCCCCGAAAAATGAGAGCCTCTTGGTATCCTGCTTTGAGACAACATGAGTTTTATGTAAGTTTTTGATAATTTTGCCAGAATTAAATGCACCCAAGTTTAAAAAGGAAAGTACAAGAACGAAATGACTGAAAGTTTCTTAAATATTTGACCCCAAAAAAAAAACTGAAAGGACATCAAACTGAAAAGAGATTTACAAAACCACCTCAAATAGTATAAATCAACAAACATATAACTCAATAACCATTCTAAATCAAGCAATAACAAAGCAACAGATTAAGAAAATCATGCAGAAACATACACCCCATTGGAGTTTCACTAGCTATCACCATAAAATTGCACTTGTGAGTCAAGATATTAATGAGGATAAATACCACTCTGCTGTGTGGTAGCAGGTTTCTTGTTGGAAGCAGGTCCAACACGCATGGGCCTAGTAGAACAGTACTGCCCATTCATTTCTGTCATGGCTCGCAATTGTTCACTCTCATCACCAAACCTAACAAACCCATATCCCTTAGATCGTCCAGTTGTTTTATCAGTGACAACTTTCGCACCCTTCACAGAGTAATACACAGCCTTAAACGTCTCTTGAAGAGTGTAGTCAGTAACATCGGCAGCTAAATCCCCAACAAAAACAGTATAGTCATGAGCATCATCTTGCCGCCTCTCCCCTGGCCCAAGACTGGCCCAATTTAGCCTAAAATTCTGATCGGTATTCGGCATCAATGAGCCATTATACGTCTGAAGAATCCTCTCCGCTGCAGCACGACTAACAAACTCGATGAAACCATATCCTTCTGGCAACCCTGTTTGCTTATTACGGATAACCTTTGCTGTCAGAACCTGTTACAGCCCGTAAAAACCAATCATCAGAAACTGAGAATGAATATAACAGATGGCATTCCGCAGAATACAAGATTTAAATCAAAATATATTTTCAGCAGAAAAATAAGCTTAGAATCTTAGACACGTAAACCCATTAGACTAAAGACACCAAACTCTCCAAAGTTGCAAAATTTACAACAAATTAATTCTTAGTACAATAAAGATTGTATCTTTATGAGCACTACATATGAATACAACACGTTCGTACATCCAAAACTAATTTCCAAGAGAAAATAAATAATTCACCATAAAGAAAAACCCGCAATTTAAATAAATAATTTTGAGAATAAAAGCCAAAAACATATATATAACCTGAAGGTAGTAATACATGTATATACCTCTCCAGTGTGAGCAAAGCAGCTGAGAATGTAGTTCTCGTCCATCCAGGCCAGAAGGTCACCAATCCAGAGGGAACGAATCTCGCTAGAGGAGGAATCGGGAGCGTTAGGGTACTGCTGATTCTGCAGGGTCTGAGCTGGCGTGGCCCACCCAGTCGGAGGAACCGGATGCGACGAAACTTGCTGCTGCTGAGGTGGTGGCGGCATCATCATCCAGGGCTGCTGTTGATACTGAGTCTGTTGATTGGACGGCATCGAATGAGGAGGTACCATTCCCGCTGCTGGTGGCTGCTGCATCGTATCAAATCCCTCGGAAATTTTACGAAATCGAAAGAAAAATAAAGGAGAGGTTGGAAATCGTGAAGACAGATCAGAGTAAACCCTATGTGTTCGGAAGAAAAAGAGAACCTAATACGAGAAACAAGGTTCTCGAAAGATAGGAGACTTCTTTCAGTCTTTGGAGGGACTTTATATACGTAGAGCCAGATGGGCTTTCGGATGACACGTGGTAAATTGAGGCGGTGTTAAACAACGCAGAGTTTGTCAATTGCATAGCTAAAAGAGAAACGGTAAGACGATAAATAATTTTAATAAAATTTAGAATCATACAAATAATGTTATTTATATTTATATTTTTTATTATTATTAAAATTAATTTATTATATTAATTAATTTTAAATATTATTTAATTATATATCATTTAAATTTATATATAATTATTTAATATTATTTAATTAAATATTATTTAATATTATTAAAATATTATTTTTATTCTTATAAATTAAAAATATTTTTATTAATTTTATAATTCATTAATTTATAATATCATATTATCGAATAATTCAATACCAATAAATAATTTTTCTTAAATTAAATCGTCAAGTATAATTTTGAGTGTTTTTTATTAAAAATTATTTATTTATTTATTTAATTTAAATAATTTATTTTCGTAAATATTAAATTATACACCAAAAATCTTATAATATTTTAAAATAAATATTTTAGTTTTATAATTTTTAATTTTTACACATATAGTTTTATTAATATTAGATATTATAAAACTTTATTTTTTTATACTTTTACTGTCTAAAATTATTTAATTTTCATAATAATTAAAATAATTAATAACAATCAACTTATAAATTATAAAATTAAAATATTTATTGTTAAAAAATTATATATAATTTTTAATATCTAATTTAGTAATAATTACGTAAATTTTATGAACTTTATTCATGGAGCTGAAATTCTACAATCAGCCCACATCAATTCATGTATAAGGGATGGCACTTCTACTTAATGGGTCAGCGTCTCGGAGTATCCATGTACTCGTTTAAATTGTTTCGAGATAAACGATTTTGAGTCACAAACATTTTAATGCAATCCAGCTATTTGCAATACCAAAATAACTAACACTATTAAGAACACCAAAATATACGTTCTCACTTATAAATAACAAGTAATTTAAAAATAAATTTTTTCATAATTACCAAAATTAATAATATTTTTTAATTATTAGTTTGTAAATAAATTAAATAAAATTAATAAAATGAAAATTTTAATTATTTTAAAGAAAATAACAAAAAATAATAAATATATTTTACAATAATTATAAAAAATATGTTATTGTTGAATTGTTATCACTTACCTATAATTTTATTAATTATTTTATAAATTAAAATTAATTTTTAAAATTTTAAATCAATTTTATAATTGAAAGTTTTAACTTTAGCTTTAAAAATTTATGTACACTTAATACTTCTAACATTTTCTTATCGTGTATTGAATTAATGGTAGCGAAAATAATTTAATTTTATTAATTATTAGAACAAAATTATCCAAAAATATCAATATTAAACTTGTTATTAAATCTTTCTTTTAAAAGATCTTTCAATATTGCACAAAAATTAATTTTCTTTTTATTTTTATGTAATTTTCATACTGATTATTTTTATGGGGTATTATATGATAAAAAGTAAACTTTAAGAATGTGATTAGGATTAATGGAACATGCAAAAATCACCATGGATTCAAGATTCATGCTGATTGATATTAAGAGAATAACACGTATTAAAGGGATAAGGAGTTAAATAGTGCACGTGCAAGGTTAAATGGTGAAGTCCATTCGAGAGATCGACGCATCATTCGAGCTAGCATTAGAGGACACGATGAATTGTGGGGTCATCATGCACATTGAAGTAATTCAAAAAAGTGTCATTTTAGGTGCTTGTTACTTATAGTACATCTACGGATCTTTTTTAGTATATTCATCTGTCAAAATGAATAATAAAAAATTTAAAATAATCTAAAAAAACTTCTTAAAAAATTAATATTATTTTTAATAAATATAAAATAAATATTTTTAACACATTATGATAATAAAAAATATATAAATATAAATAAATTAATATCTTAAAGTGTATATAAAATAATACTTATCATTGATCAAGAGTTAACGTTGAATTTTATTCATTTTTATTATTTATTATTTTAATATTTTTTATAGTTAAAATATTATACAAAACATGTCAATGATTTGGGTCACCCACCCGTGGATAATACTCGAATCATATCGTATATAAAAAAAAACTTTAATAATTTAGTTTTATTTATCTAGTACATTAATTAAATTGTGTTTGGGTCCGTCCTAAATTGTCCTATTCCTATCTATTTCATGCAATGGTCGGTATAGAGCTGAATTCAATAATCCATCAAGTATTGAACATCAGATGGTGCTGGAAAGGGTAGAATCTAACCCCTACCATGATAAACAAGAGTGAAACCTAGTAATTACGAGAGATTTTGGAGCAATATAATTTGATTACTATGATAAAATAATAAATTAGTATTATAGTGTTTGATTTATAATTAGAATAGAATAAAAAAACATTGTATATTAATTTAATACTATATATTTAATAAAGTTTAAATACTACAATCTATTTATTATTTTTTCATCAAACAATATAAATTATTGGGATCATAATTTCTATAAAATAATTATTACTTAAAAATAAAATATATTATTAAAATTATTCTTTTTAAATAGGGTTTAGGGTTTTGAGGTCTGGTGTTTAGGATTAAAATTATTATTTTTTTAAATAAGGTTTAGTATTTCGAGTTTTAAATTTTGATATTTAGGGTATAAGGTATAAAATATAGGGTGTAATGTTTAAGATTTAAGGTTATATGTGTAAGTTAAAGTTTAAGATTAAAATTATTAATTTTCTAAATATTGTTTAAGGTTTTGGGTTTTGTGTATAAGTTATATGATATATGGTTTAAAGTATAGGGCTTAAGGTTTAAAATTTATTGTTATATTTGTAGGATAAAGTTTACTGTTACTTTTTTTTTAAATAAAGTTTTTAGTTTTGGTGTTTAAAATTTTAGATTTAAAGTTTAAGTTTTAATAACATCTTTGTAATCTAATCTTAACAACTCTTCGGTAAGCCATCCCTCATTTTCTTCACAACATTCGCGTACACACTTTCTAACTACACATACAAAGCAATTTTATTTTTTATCAAAATGAGAGATAATTTCATTAAAACGTTACAACAAGAAATTTAAAGATCGAAGACAATATACAACTTTTATACTTAAACCAAAAAAACTAGAAAGTAAGCACTTTCACAATCTAAAACATGAAAATTGTCTTCCCAATCTAGACATAATTCTCCGTGCTAAAACACTTTAGTAATGTTTCTGGGAGAATTATTAAATCAAAATATCATCCTTCTTTTAGTAATTCATGTGACCATCAAAACAAGTTCACCCATCTAATACCAAATAAATTAAAGAAAAAAGAAAAATATCAATGATAAGTATTATTTTATATATATTTTTATATATCAATTACTTTAAATTTATATATTTTATAATTATAATGAACTATAAAATATTTACTCTATATTTATTGTGAAAATATTTGTTTTTGTATTTTTAATTATTTTTCTTTGATATATAGATTAACTTAAAAATAAAGTTGATATATTTAGCAAAAATATCGTAGCTTATTCTCATTGTAGTTTATCCTCGTTGCATCTTTTCATATCTTTTTGATACATGGTGTGAACTAATTATATCTCTACTAAAATATTACTAATTATATTTAATCTTGATTCTATTTTTCTCTCTTATAAAAAAACCCACAAAATAAAAATAGCATCAAAATTAACATAATCAATATAAAAATTAATACAGAGAATAAGAAATTTTTTGGATGAGATCGTAGAGATCTTATAAGCTTTTCTTAATCATTTACTACTATTTAGTTTTTTATTTATTTTTATGATTATAATGTTGATTCTTATGTAATATAGCTAATTTAATAAAGTAATTGTTGTTAATTTCAAGCCCTATATTATAGTTTACTTAATTTAATATTATGATAATTTTTAATGTGTTCGATTTTATGTTTGAAAATAAAAAATATGCATATATAAATTAGAGTAATTAATTGGTTTATTGCATTAATATATTTATATCTAATCGAATATGTTAGTAAGTAATTCTTAATATTCTTATTCGAAGTGTTATCTTGTAACTATTGTCATAAATATGGTTAAATATATTCGTTAAAAGTTAAGCGATTATTTTAATATTACTTAATTTAGTTATCATCTTTTAGATCTTAATACAATGAATGAATTAAATGTAATAAACATATTTTTAAGTTGTTCAAGATTTAGGTTGGTTAATAAACGAAACTTTAATTACACGATAAGAAAAGATGAGAAGTCTTAAGAGATCATAAACTTATAAAGATAATGTTAAGAATTCAAAAACAATTTTAAATTATGAAAATAATCTAGAACTTAAAAAATTAATTTAAGTTCATGATATGATTAATTAAATTTTAAAAAGGTGGTGATAATAATATTATTTATAAGTTTCTTTCTCTTATTCTATAGACTTATAAGCTTTTATTTCTCCTTTTTCATTTCATTCGATTTAACCGACAAGTTTAATCATATCATAACCAAATGAAAGATCTTTTGATTTTAATAAATATTTTTAGTAAGTAAAGATATAATTTTAAATAAAAACATATGATACTTGATTCAACTCTAAAAAGAGTATTGCAATTTTATAAGTGGGAATAATGTTTCAACTTATTTAAATTACATGATTTGATTATTATTAATTGATGTTATATTATATACAATTTGTGTATAATTATTATATAGTAGTCAATCAAATCGATAATTAGAGATAATATCTAACATTTATTAAAATTTAAATCGTACGAAAACACTAATCGTCATCATCATTAGAATCATCTTCCATATCCTCACCTATTACAGCAATCACAAAGATACCAAATACAAAGAAGAAAGTCCACTGAAAAACATAGAAAAACTCTAGGGGGAATTTTTTTTCCTTTTGAGGGATATACTCGAAGAAGCTTTTAATATCTATAGAAGTGCCGATAGAGTGATGGATGTGTGGTTAGAGAGGTGAAAGATATGGATGGGTGTGATTCTCACTAATAGGTTGTGTGCCATATCAAGTGGCGGCTTCGAAAGCGAGAGACATCGTAGACTTTGAAGGTTCGTTTTGGTTTATACCAAAACTACATGCAAAACAAGATTGACCAATAAGTTGAATAAATTAGCCGAATGATTCAACCATATTCATATATTAAATCTTTAGATTTAAGGCCCAAAAATGAAGTGTTTTTTTAGTTCGAGCGAGCCCAAAAGCGCAGATTTTTATTATGTAACATTATTCACAAATAATTTTTTTTATGTAAAATTGTTTTTTATGAACTATTCTTAAAAGTTTTATGAAAGATATTTTAAATAATTTTTTTTATATTTTTTTAATGTGGTATTTAGTATAATGTGCTGATAAAAAAATAATATAACTTTTATAAAATAGTATAACTTGTGCATTAAATTAATGTAGTCGGTAGGAAATGATTTTAATTTAGGGTTTGTTAATTTAGTATACTGTTATTTTATTTTTGATATCTTTTTTTATTTAGATTTTAGAAGTGATATTTTAATGGTATTTATATTTGAAAAAAATATTAATTTAATATAGTTTATCATTTAATTGAAATTTTTTTCAATAATCATTTAATTAAATTATACTTAAAATTTTAAAAGATATTTTGAAATAATCAATTAATTGATCATTTCAAAATATCTTTTAAATATCATACTTGTATTATTTGAATTTTTTTAACTAAATGATAATTTATATTAAATTGATACTTTATTTAAATACAAATATTATTAAAATATCATCTTTAAAATTTAATTAAAAAAATTAAAAATAAAATAATGATATTATTAGAGTAACAAACCTCAAATTTAGCTGACTATTTTATAATTAATTACCTATATTTATTTGCCGATTGCAATCACGATGGCGGTACCTAACAATAACAGTACTCTTTTCCATGATCTTTTGTTATCCGTTTTGAAAAAAGAAAATAAATAAATGTATAAATATCATGGGTGCTAATTAAATATGTTTTGTAATGAATATATATATATATATATTTAATTTTATCATGCCAAGATGTCAGAGCTCCAGATGGGAAAAAAAAGTCAGTTCAAATACATACTGGATTAATGATAATTTATTAGACTAGTGGCTTTACTGGCATATAAAGAAATTTTTGGATTTAGTAATATATATATATATATATATATATATATTTGTTGAATTTTTAAGAATTTTTAGTATAATAGTATTGTATCCTTTCAGCTATTTATATATTAAATAAGATAATTATTAAGTTAAAAATGATTTTATATTGAGTTATATATTATGATAATCTTATTTTATTTAAAAATTAAGTATGATCTTCTTTTATTTAATTTTTTTATATAAATTAACAAAAATATTTTTAATTTTAATTAGATATTTATCTGATTTAACTAGTTATAATTAGATATCTATTTAATTAATCGAAATTTGATGATCTCAAATGATGAAGTTGAATTGGACACGCATCTAAATAAAATGAACAATTATTTAATTAATTAGAATTTAGTTCCATCAATGATACTAGTAGTTGAAACTAAGTTAAACATATATTCAATTAAATTTTATAGTTGATCAATTAATTAAATTTTAATTAGATGATAATTTTACTCATATAAAATAAATTGAACACATGTCTCCAAAATTAATCTCTTATTTTGAGTTAAAAATATGTCTAATTTTGTTATATATAGTTGTATATATATTCAAGTATATATTTATTAAGAATATAATAAAATTATAAGTTAAAATTACAATATAAAATATAAACAGTGAAAGAGAAAAATATGAGCACATTTTCCTTTTATATTTTATTGTCTTATCTCTTATCTTAAAATAATATTTTAAAACGTATAACTTATTCTTAAACTTTATAAAAAATTTATGTTATATTAAAATTTAATTTGATCTAATTGGCAATGTTAACACTAAATTTTGTTTACATGAAAAGTTTATAGACGAAATTTTGTTTTTAATAAATCTTTTAATTAAATTTTTATTTTTTAATATATAATTTGGATATTAGATAATAAAATTTTTATTTAATATTTTTTTCAATTTTTAAAAGAAAATTATTTATTAAATAATTTTTTAATTAAATATTAATTTTTTACATATATATATATAACTATTTAATAAATATAAATATTTACTTAACATTTGTGTTATTTCATTATATTTAAGTAAAAATTGGATAAAAAAAATTAAATTTATCTTTAATTAACATGTTTTTTTACTAATAAAGGAGTTTAAAGATACATTATTTTTCGTAAATAAATAAATTTAAAAATATTTTTTAAAATAAAGAACCATATTATATATTTAATTTAAATAAAATAATCATTTAAACACTTTTTCTATTTTTTTTATTCTAAGTTGTTACAAGGAATCTTCCCAATAATATTTTTTAATATTTAATTTATTAATTATTAATTATTTTAAATCATGAATTATTTAAAAACTATTATTGTCAGCGATATAATTGTACCTTTTGACTTTCCTTGCTAAAATTCACTTTTCGTTTTCAACGAACTCCTAATAAAAAACATAACTTTTGTTGATAATATTGACCGACTTACCATTCACGTCAGACTTGACGTGGTCGCAGATTAGATAAATTCTTGTTAATTAGACATTTAAAATTCTTGTTAAGGAGTAGTTGCTCTATACTCTGAATAAAGAGTTGTTATTTGTTAACATATTGTGAATAACCTTTTGGATAAACGAATTCCAAGTGCTAATAGTCAACTGAAAAGTTTGAGTCACCTTGTTCTCTGATCTGTGAGAGTGAATACTTTTTTTCTGCCGAGAAATCATTTTGGAAAGAATGCACGATTTTTGCTTCACGATCCCTTACGGGTTGATTGTACTAGCTGGAGGTCTTCTTGGATACTTCAAAAAGGGAAGTACAGCTTCTTTGGCTGGAGGTGTGGGCAGTGGATTAGTACTCATTCTTGCTGGTTATCTGAGTCTGAAAGCATCGCAGAAGAGGAAAAGCTCCTATGCTGCTTTCATTATTGAGACAGGTATGACTCTCTGTTATCCTTTGGAGTTTGCTTGATTTTCTTTGTAATTGGTATTGAAGTTGGATTCATGGTGAAAAGCGACGTGGGTTTAACTTTTTAGGACTATAGTATTCGTGGGTATGGATCCATACGTTATATAGTTCTCTGTAATTTGGGAGAACTGTAATAACAAATTTTGAAAAAAACCCTGATCTGTATACATGTTTCTGATACGATGCTTTGTCTTATTTTTCTCCTAAAGTTATGATGCTTTGTCCTGTTTTACTTTTATATAGAATAAATTACTTATGATTCACAAATTATTTGCTTTCTTTGGGTCTGTATCGAATCTGCTGACATAAGAAACTTTGAGGCCTTATTTTTCATTATGTACTGATTCATTAGTAGAGGCCGTTTTGATTAAAAAGAAAGAAAATTCTTCCACAATTTGGTGATTCTATGGATAACTGTGGTTGGTTATGTGCAGAAAATGGCATTTAGCCCACGTTCTTTTTTGTTTGTTTGTGGAATTCCTGCGTATATGGTTTGTATTTAAGCAGTGCTGTTGCTGTTTGTAAATATAGTTGTAACATGCTCGTGCAATTTAAAGATGTGCTTCATGGCATGTCATGACTAGTAATTGCATGGTAAGAGTTGGAATTGTGTTTTTCTTCGGCTATAATGTCAACATATAAGGATAAGGTAGTGGTAATGTTGGACACTCACACCCCCTCCAGGAAGATATTATTTACTATAAAATTAACCTCCCAACTTTTCCTTTTATGTGTTAAGGTCATTGATATGGTCACTCTGAGCCTGAAGAAAACTCGTATAATGCTAATTCACACGACTTTAAAACAGTTTGTGCAGCTATTCTAACTGCTGTAATGGGAAAGCGCTATATGGAAACTTCTAAGATCATGCCAGCTGGTGTTGTTGCCGGTATCAGGTAATTTAAGCAATAAACATGACATTTAAGTAATTGTGTTATACAGTTATGACCCACCACAGGAAACTTCCTCCGAGTTATTTACATCATTGTACAGTTGTTGCTGTTATATTCGACATACTTGTTTAACATAATTAGTTCATTTTGTTCGCTTTTTTGGTACTTCTAATTGAATTAGTTGTGGCACCAGCATAGTGATCCAATAATAATAGATTCAATCTTGGGTTCTACTTCTCCTTCTTTTGTCATATAACATTTTTAATGTTATATCCCAGAATGTAAAGGAACTAGACATGTGGAATTGCATGAGTAATGGTGTTGCCGTGGTTGGTGGTTTTGGCCTTTTTGGGTAGGGTATTGGTGTTTTAAAAGCGTAAAAATGTAGAAAGATTGCCAGTTTAATTTACAGAACTTATATGAAGGGCTTGTGGTAAAACAAAAAAAGATTCATGGATAAGTTATTGGTTTAAGTAGTATTAGAAAGATTTATCATCTTAATATCTTTTTCAAGCTGATAAAGATGGGTAGTATCTATTTATAGTATCTAATTCTTCAATATTGGATCCTTAGTACAAAGAAGGCAAGAATGTGCTATCAGAGAGAGAAATTATTTTCCGAAGAGATAGGATCTGCACATGAGGCATTTCTCCTAGTTTTGGCAGAAATATATAGTAGGGCATATAAAGCCTTTCAACTAAAATCACTTTTGAATGAAAGTGCTTCTAGCAATTCAGGATTCCTCAAACTTTCGTATATGTTGGTGTTATTTATGTATTGTGTACAAATTTAGCTTAGTTTAATGATTATGATTATCACATTCTCACTTTCTCATACACTGTTGCAGTGCTGTCATGACTGGATTTTATTTGCTCAAAATTGCAACTGGTGGAAATCACATCCCAGCTGCCAAGGTTGAATAAGGAACAGAAATTCTGAAGTTCATATAGGAATATATCAATATCACACTTGTTGACACGCCACTGTTATAGGCTTTAGACTTCTATCCAATATTGTACTGCTAGGAGATTGTGTGCGTTATGAACAAAACGAAAGATGTTTTTACTGTTATCAGTCTTTTTACTCTTATATTCTCATCCTTGAATAAATTGTTGTTTTGACTTGATATCTCTTGTTTTAGATGACCATCTTTTGCTCTATTATATGTTATTCAATCTTTGGCCAATACCATTAAAATATTTTTTGCAGTAAACAAGATCACCCCTACTATCTAATAACAAGGACATTTTTGTTACACTACCTTCGTTTCTAAATTTACAATTGGGTTGTGGCCGTCCTATTGTCCTTGAGCCCTGACCTATTCTTCCAAAACAGGGCATTCTAGAAAACAAATAATAATATTTAATCTTGATGATAAAGAATGATGTTTAAAAAGTTAGTTAACCTTTTGTGTCCTTTTCTTGATTATCCAGCTATTACTAAGCTATAAAACTACAATATTTATGTGTTTTTATATATTGGACATCTTCCACGAAGTGAATCACCTACAGACAAACTTGGCGGGGGATTTCACGACTCATGAAAAGATGATTTGAGAAGGAAACAATGTCAACCAATTAGCCTTTTGATTTTCTGTTTGTCTCAAGTAGGATGTTCTTTCAAACAAAGAGTTTTTAAATGGGTTTCACATTTCATTATAAAAAGGAGAAATGGAATATTACAGGCTTAAAAGATAAAATATACCCACTAGGACGAAAACAAAAACACTAACAGATACATATTCCTTCTATAAAGTAACATCTTCAGAAAACCTCTTTCTCACATACACACATGACCATGACTACCCTGCTTACTATTTTCCTTTTTCTTATCCCAATCATTCTTCTTTTAACAAGAAGAAGAAGAGACTCAAAAGGGCTACTTCCTCCAGGTTCATTAGGAATGCCCATCATAGGCCAAAGCCTTGGTCTTCTTTGGGCTATGAGAGCCAACACAGCAGATAAATGGCTTGAAAAAAGAATAAAAAAGCATGGTCCAATTTTCAAGCTTAGCCTCTTTGGCAAACCAACAATTTTCATCAATGGACAAGCTGCTAACAAATTAGTGTTCAATAGTGATACCAATATCATTGCTAACAACCAAACTGAGTCTGTAAGGAAGATTTTGGGCGATCGGAATATGCTGGAGTTGAGTGGTAGTGATCACAAGCGGGTAAGAGAAGCGCTTTTGTTATTCTTGAAACCAGAATCACTTAAAAAGTATGTGGGAAAAATTGATTTAGAAGTCAGAAAACACATTCAGCTGCATTGGCAAGGCAAACAACAAGTAACAGTAAGTTAAAATTTTATTTTACCTTATTCTATGTTTTACAGATGTACTTAGTCTAAAGTGTGTGTGTGTTTATATACAATTTGTCGACGCTTGTTAAATTTTTTCTCATTATTTTGAATTGCTTATAGGTTCTCCCTCTGATGAAGAATCTGACTTTTGACATAATATGCTCTCTACTAGTGGGGCTCGAGCAAGGACCTCGCAGAGAGAAACTTTTATGATGCTTTCAAGAAATGATAGAAGGAATGTGGTCAATTCCTCTAGACATGCCCTTAACACGTTTCAGACGTGCTCTCAAGGCAAGCTTGAAGGTCCAAGACATGGTTAAAGAGCTTATACATGAAAAGACTTTGAAATTGGAGCAAAATGGTGCTTCTTCACTACAAGAGCTTATCACCTGCTTGCTTAGTATACAAAACAAGGACAATAATGAAGCAATAATGACTGAGAAGGAGATTGTGCACAACGTTATGTTAGTCATGGTTGCAGGATATGACACCTCTTCTGTTCTCATCACTTTTATCATACGGTTTCTGGCTAAGGAACCAGCCGTTTATGAAGTTGTTCTTAAAGGTATAAATCTCTCTCTCTCTCTTTCCTCCAGAGAGAAATAAGGGAATGAACTTATATATACATAGAAGAAATTCCTATAGTAATCGAAAAGAGAGTAATGGTCTTTTTGTTAACTTCTGCTTTTCAATCTTATAGAAGCACATCCTAACCAAACAATTTTTTTTTTTCATAAGTGCTTTCTGTGCTCAAAAAGCACATTTTAAGCTTGCTCATAGAAACAAATGCTTATGCCCGAAAACAGCTTCTTTTGAAACTACTTCTAACTGAAATGTGAAAAGGCAGGTTTGCTAATACGAAGTGATGTTTGACAATATCTGATTGCAGAACAGCAAGATATTGCTAGAAGCAAGGAATTAGGGGAGTTTCTGACATGGGAAGACCTTGCCAAAATGAAGTACACTTGGAGAGTAGCAATGGAAACTCTTAGAATGGTTCCTCCTGTCTTTGGTGGCTTCAGGAAGGCTGTGAAAGATGTAGAATATGGTGGATACGTAATTCCTAAAGGCTGGCAAGTAAGTGGAAAAACCTCTTCTCTCTCTTTAAACACCCCAAACATAATTCTTAAACTGAAAGACTTGAACTTTACTTTATTTTAGGTATTCTGGGTTACAACAATGACCCATATGGACAATAACATATTCACGGAACCATCAAAGTTTGATCCAAGTAGGTTTGAAAACCATGCATCAACTCCACCCTACTGTTTCATTCCATTTGGAGGAGGACCTCGCATGTGTCCAGGATATGAGTTTGCAAGGATTGAAACCCTTGTCGCAATCCATCATCTCATCACCCAGTTCACATGGAAGCTTTGTGCAGATGATTCTTATAAAAGGGATCCAATGCCAGTACCTGTTCAGGGATTACCAATACAAATCATGCCAAATAAACTGTTGTAAAAATCAGCATTTTCCATTTCATAAATAGAATAATGCCTCTTGTTTGCATCAAATGATCCAAGTTGTGTTACAATTCAGCATTTATCACAATAGTTCATTATAACATGTACATACTTTGCTGCAGTCAAAAGGCTATCCGAATCATACAACTCGTATTTTTAGGTTGTACAACAATTTAACAATGTTCCATTTGCAAAACAACCTAACTAGTACCATAAACCTTTTCATCTGGTATATTTGATACTTTTGAGTTCAATAATAGTGGATTTTACATCACCATGTATGGGATCATACTAGAAAATGTAAAAAAAGAATTAAAGTTCTAGCAATTCTGCGGTCTGTGGTACTTGGGAGGCAGAGATGGACACCTTTCATTCATATGGGGATATGGTTCCATTGTATTATATCCAGGTAACTCCATTCGATACTTTCCCCGAATCTGACAATATGGAAGCTTTACATCATCCCCATCATTGCACCAATTTGGCAGCCGACTTGAATTATTCTCGAAAAATTTCAGTAAGTAAGCATCTTTTATCTGCATTGACAGCAATAAAATAAATACAAGTACATTCTAAGAGAACTCCTTAGTCCTTACAATTAAAAGATTGATCTTTATTCCTAAAAGAGTACAGTATTTTTGGCTTCTTTTTTCCCTCCCCTAAACTCTTGGTTTTCCTTCAAAAATATTATTTGCTCATACTTGTGCATATTGATGAGGAAGGGTTAATTGCCACAAGTCCTGCTTCTAAATATCTTCTGCTATCGCTTGATTTTAAAAATGATAAATGATTAGGTACTTTCTAAGAAGAAATACCATATCCACAGACTAACAGCCCCAGGTAATGAATCTTTTTGGGTCAGAACAGAGCACAAATACAATGATGGGTACAAAATCCATTCAAAGAAAAAAGAAACAGCTTATTCTGTATGAGCTCACCGTAAACTCAGTTACTTGAATAGAATTAGCAATTGGATCAAATAGTCCTGCCTCTTTGTACATCTCAAGAATAAAAGCAACACAAGATGTTGACTTCCCATCACTGTACAGCCAATCATCGTGCTCAGGTATTGCCAGTAGCTCGTCAAAAGATAGCCCATGCTTTTCAGTTTCCACTAGAATTTGAGGAAGATCAAGGCCCTACTCGGAGAAAAGAGTCAGTAAGATGTTTTAAGTAAGAACTTAATAATTTACTATTCAAAAGCCAAAATCACTTGTGGCTTGAATAGCAATACCTGAGTTCCAAGTCGCTTGTTCAAGGCTTCATTCCATATGTTAGCAGCATATGCAGGCTGTATTTGATTCCAAACTGTCATGACAGAAGCAACCTATGATACCACAAGTAAAACAGATTAAGGGAATTTATGAGCAACTACTAAAAATGAGAGAGAGAGCCTAGTTATATTACATATTTGCAAGTCATTGTTATTTGACAGTATATCTCCTCACACGGTCACACCTCCACCGGATGTCCACATCTTCCATTTAAAGTTATAATTTTTGCATCTATAATAGCAGACCAGCATAGGTAGGAATAATTGAAAAGTAATGCAAAGTGTCTAATTGGCTATTTGAATTCCTTCTCATGTCAAAAGAAGAAGAAAAAAACACAAATAATTCCTTCTCATGTCTCAGCCTCTAAGGACTCAACCGTTTACAAATTCCATACATTAAAATTGACCAACTCAAAAGGATAACCATCTACCACTTAGATAATGGGTTAGTTTCCAAAGATATTCATATTTATAGCTCAGAGCTGAGATGTTTTAATAATTGTTAAGGTGTCAAATTTTACTTCAAAATATCCTAGATTAATCATACTTTTTTTTTCAGCCAAATCATCAGAAGTTTTCTTTAGTGTGAAAAAATAAACAAAATAAAATATTTCAGTAACAAAGGTAAAACATTCAAATAAACATACATAGTAAATTTTTAACTGGAGATCTCATACCAAATGAGCATCCAAGGGGGGTGGATAGTTTGCATCTATAGTGTCTATCCAGCTAAATATCAAGTTATGATATCCATAAGGTTTTCCTTTCATGCTCTTTGCATACTCCCAGGCAGCAGTCTCGTTAAATTTTACCCGCACATCAGGATGCAAAGGAAGCAATGCAATATGGGGATTGGAATCATCTTTATTCAGCTCAAACTCCCACCATTCCTCCCATGGTATCACATCAATAATATCTTCTCCCTAGAAAAATTAATACAAAAGCATAAGCTGTGCGTCATTTATTTAGTTCAATTTGTAAAATCACATATAGACATGCAGACAATTCTTTCTTAGGAGGTGCAAGCCAACATGATATAGAGTTAAATAGATAGATACCAAAACAATTGGTATTAAGGAATTATAGACTTAAAGCTAGTTTTTTAATAACTTAGCAACTATGATGAATTGACCTTCTCATTTTCATGTCCTGATTCACCAACCCACAGTTTCCCTTCAGAATCTCTTAAGCAAACAGCAGTATGACCAGCATATGATCCACTAACCCACTTCTCCAGAGTCTCAAAACCACCCCATCTACCACGAATCTTGGATATTGCAAGGAAGTCTCCAGAGTGAATGTCATCAACACTGATGTTTGTAACCCAAGGTTGGGGGCGTTGATCAAAGGAAGCTAACATGTGCTTCTTTAGAAACCCAATATTGGAGTTCTCACCCCATCCAGTATTAGTAAATAAGGGAAAGACATCCCATAGTGCTTGAAGAGTTCCCAGCATCCCTGCATGCATGAGAAAAATCGAGACTCCCTTATTTTTTACCTGATAAGTAAAAAAGAAAAAAGAAAGATAAAGTCACAAATTCTTCAAAACGAAACCATCCAGAAAATTCTAAACAATAGAAAGTTTCTCTGAGAAATTCACAACTTACATATTCAAACTCTGCTTTACCTTCCCATTCTTTAAACTCCAATGTATGTTCTCGAGATAGGAAGTAGTAATCCCATGTTACTCGGTAAGGAGTCGCAAAGACATATAGATCCATACACGTCCAACTATGAGCTTTGCTAACCTGGACAGTTTAAAATACAGAAGGGCATTTAAGTCACTGCAAAGTCTGTACTACAAAAGTTCAAAAGCTATAATCTGTTGATTCTTTCTACATAAACATAACGCAGTATGATGGGTAAGCAATTAAGGTCAGCAGCAATATCATTGGACATAAGCTGTCAAGAACAAAAATTACAAGAGAATATTAGTTAACCAACTTCAATGTCCACTCACATTAACAATGCAGCAAACGTTAGTACAAACAACCGTATTATAATCACTAGGTAACTCTGAAACCAAAAGCAAATATATTACACATCAAAGTAAAACTTACAAAAAAAGAGAGGGATAAACTTGATTAGGAATCCAATACCTAGATTTGCAATGCTCCCAAATTCGAAAAAAGCAACTAGAGCCGGCCAAAAAGGGAAAGTAGACCTAATTAAGCACCATACATACTACAAACTCACGAATAAACCACCATAGTCGAACTAGAAAAAGCTCATATTTGGTAATAACATAAAGAACAATATGTGGGGAGTAAGGGCTAACTAGAAGATAACCAAAAATTTAACAAAACCCGTCATACAATCATCAAAAGAAGTCAAAATACATCTAAAAATAAGTTCAATTGAAAACCTTGATATGAAGGGTTCCACCACCGAATTGAGAGCCAGTCTTGTTATGGAATTCCATCCAAGCTCTATTATTGTAAAAGCAAGCTCCTTTCCATTCCAGAGTGTCATTTGGAGATGAAGCGGAACCGATGAAAGTAGGTAAAAGGTCAACAGCAGCATGTAGGGAGTTAAGGATAGGCCATGAGACCTGTCTGGGCAACAAAGGCAGCACATCTCGAGGATGGAATGGTAACTTCACAGCATGTGATCGTAGTCCGAAGAAAGGAATGAATGCAACGAATAGAAATGTGCAGAGTGAAGAGGAAGAAAAAGCCATAGCTTTGTGTCAGATTCGGGACAACCGACTCGTCCGCTGTCTTATTTCGTGCACCAAGTGAGAATTGTTATGATTATTATTCTTGGAGGCACGCAAATTATTGATGCCTACGAAAATTGTCTACTTTGAAGCCCTTCGTGTATTTAATACATAAGTAAAAATTCTAAAATAACATATTTAACGCTCAAAATCATAAACAATCACAAATGACCCTTTAATATTATTTTTAATTTATAATAAATTTTTAACTTATATTTTTAATATTATTTCAATTATACCACCAAACCACCCACTCAACTTTCAAAAATCCCACTCGTCCAATCAATTACATTACTTTATTCTAACTCTATCTCACTCAGACTCACTCTATTATTATGTTTTTCTTCTACTCTATCCTGACTCACTCATACTTAACCTCTATTTTCCATCTCGATTTTTCTCCCTTAGCTTCCATTTTCTCATTGCAATCTCACTTGGTTTTTTTTTCCTTGTTATTTCCCTCATCTTTTTCTGGTTTTTTCTTTTCTCATACGATTATCACTCCAATTTTCTTAGTTAACTACATTCAAACCAATTCTTATATCAACAGTTTGATTAGTTTAATTTCTAATTCTAAAATTTGCTACAAATTTTAAATACTTATTGTTCATAATATTTTGTGTTTATGTTGACTTATATTAATTGTTCTTCGAATCTAATATGTTTTGAGAGTTATTTTTCGTGATTATATTGAAATATTTGAAGAATCTTAAGAACAATTCCATCGTGAGAGACAAGAAAGATCAATTAGATTTTTGGTATTTAGTTAGACACATATCTAATTAGATATATGTAAAACTAAAAATCAAGATCTTATTTTGAGTTAAACATATGTCGAATTTGGCTCCGATGAGTAGGATCTTCGATCGATTAAATTGTAACACATTCCTATATCGTTAGAGATTTGTTTAATTTCATTAAGTAATGATATTTCAATTAATTAATTTTCTAGTTTTTAGTTGAATACATGTCCAATTAAACATAATAAAATTGGACATATATCAAATTAAAAACCATGGAACTTATTTTATGTGTCAAATTTGATTTCGATGAATAGGATTATTGACCGATCAAATTCTAGTTAGTTAGAGTTGAACATGTGTCTAACTTGGCTTTAGGGAATAAGGTCATCAACCGACAAAACTCTAACCAGTTGAAAAACTGTTTAATTTAATTAGACATGTGTCCAACCCAACTGTGACGAGTGGAGTTATCGACTAACCAAATTCCGATTTGTTAGACAACCGTCTAATTTTGACCTGTTAAATTAAATAAATATCTAATTAAAATTAAATCATAATTAATCAATAAAAAGTAAAGATATTTTTACTATTTGTGTAGAACGTCAAGTGAAAAGAGATCAATATCTGATTTTTTAACTAATATGAGATCATCCTAGCACATAACCACAAACAATTAAGTAATATCTAAAAAATTAAAATAAATAAATCATTTGATCGTTGAATTTTAAAAATTATTATAAAAATATCATCAATTTTTTTTATTACTTCTATACCATTAAATTTTGAAAATGTTATAAAAATATTATCGAATTCTCTCGTTTAAAGGGAGTAAGTAAATTTTTATATAAACTAAAATATTTGATGGTATAAAAATAATAAATAAAAATTTCGATTATATTTTTATAATAATCCTTAAAATTTAATGGTATAAAAATTTATTTACACAAAAAGTAATAATAAACATATTGTTGGGAAAATCGGGTATATTTTCCCTATTCTAAGTAGTTACTATTCACTTATGATTTAAATGAATAGAACTCAAACTAACCCGACAAAATAATGCTATTGGAAATATAATGCTAAAATAAACTAAACAGATATCAAACGAAATATTAAAGAAAAAATAATAACACCGTAAATTTAACGGCGTTTATAAATGTTACCAGTCTGCCGTCGGTGACCACTTCCACTATCTTCAAATGAATGAACTTCAAAATTACAATTAATTGGGCAAAATTGAGCTAATCAATTACCCTTACAAAAGAGAGGAAGATTTACAAATTTTGGGATGTTTACAAATGGTGAAGGAGGGTTTTATTTATAGCTCTAAATCCAACATCCATCTTCATTCCTAACCAATGTGGAACTTTTCTAATTTTTTAACTAAGGAGCAATATATAACACATATGTTACAAAATTCAATTTTGGTTGATACGGTAAGAGATTAATGGTAAATTTTAAAATTTAACCTTAATTAATTTCGATTATTAACCTAAAGACGGAAGGATGTTATAGGTATAGATGCTTCACGACGAATATTCTTTATTTGTCAACATTTAAATTGGTTTTAAAATCAGTAAATTATATTCCCTTAAATTTTGTCCACTCTTCAAATAACTTCTGACAAGATTGGATAGACGAAAACAAAAATAACCATTAAAATCTATTAAAAACAACCCAATTTAATTAGAACACAATATATAACTTTAAAACTTATTGTTTAAAAAAATACAATTTTGAGTAGAAATTTAGTTATTCATGTTCAAATACCGTTACCTTAAATTCATACATAATCGATAATAAATAACATTATGTTTAACAAAGTGAATAATATTTATTTTACATATATTATATAATTTATTGATTTTATTTAAAAATTCAATAAATTTTTATTTTTAAAATTAGTTTTTTAATATCATTTTTAAATATTATTCAATATTTTTTAAAAAAAGATCTCAACGTATTTTAAAGTAATAATTTTTTCAATAAAAGATAAAAAAATATTACATAAATGTTTTCTTATTTTCTAAAAGTTAGAAAGACTTAATTAAAAAAAATGAATTTTTAATCTAATTGGGTGAACCAAATCTACGTACTAATACATTATGAGTTAGGTTGTATTGGATTGAAATTTATACTGATTGATTAGTAACTTAGAAATTTCTTAACCCATGAACATAGGATTGGGTTGAAAATTTCATAAAATCCGATTAAACCAATTAATGTCTAACCTTATCCTTCATCATGAATTGTTATATTTTATAAATTTATAATTAATGTGTTTTTTGAATTGAATATAATTGTGATTATTAATAAATATTACACGTATTATACCAATTATTTTATAATATAATAATATATGATTTTTTGTGGATACTGTAAAGACGTGAGTTCAAACATATTTTTTTCTAAAAAAATATTATTTAAATTCTCTCTCATTTCCTATCACTATTTATCTAACCTACTCCCACCCACCCATTTCTTACTTTTTCTTTTGGTCCGATTTAATGCAAAAACACGGTTTTACTAGTTAAGCTGCCTCTACTCAAACCCAAGATTAAACCAATCCAAGGCTCATATACTCCCACATGATCAATCTATTTCTGTGGCAGGGGTCTGCTTCAAACAAGCCTTATTTTATGTTCTACATCAATCCATTAAGTTAGCATCGGCAAAAGGGAGCATATTTCATACGTATGTATGTTAAGACCTTTTTACGTAAAAGTAACAATATCATGGAAAAGTCCTAATAAACCATACAAATAAGTGAAGCAGATTCAATACAGGACATCTGACTTCTGAGACTTGCATAATCCCACGCAAACTTAATAGCTACCACAAGTGTTTTAGTTTTTAAACTATCCAGTATCCACGCCCACAGCCACAAGACCAACTTCTTAGCCCATAGCCACTTTCATTCTTCACATTTTATCTTGCCCCCTTTCAACTCTCAAGCCCTTCCATTGGTTTCTCTATCTTATTTCGATACTCTAATGTCTATCCTAGCTCAAAACAAGTTTCCTACTAGTTACCAACCACACAATGTTCATACTCCCATTCCCATTGCTCGTAGTCGAGTTCATTGCTTAGCCACAACTACAACCAAACCCAAGACCAACCTACCACAGCTCGTGGTCGAACCTCGACTTGTGCCAGAACCCAACCTAGCTACACAAATGTCACCTCCTGGGTTAAATGATCCCAGTCTACTATCAACATGGTCACATCGTGCATGGTTAGCAACAGGCAGTACCACAGTGCTTATTTCACTAGTGAAGTCCTTTGTTGGTGCAGCCAATTCACACATATGGCTCGAGCCTGGCTTAGCAGGTTTAATTGGTTACCTGCTAGCTGACCTTGGTTCTGGAGTGTACCATTGGGGCATTGATAATTATGGTGATGACTCAATGCCGGTTTTTGGTACCCAAATAGAAGCATTTCAAGGTCACCACAAGTGGCCATGGACTATTACTAGGCGTCAGTTTGCTAACAATTTACATGCCCTTGCCCGTGTTATAACTTTTGTAGTACTTCCTATTGACCTCATCTGTAATGACCCAATTGTTCATGGGTTTGTTAGCTTGTGCTCTGGTTGCATTATGTTCAGCCAACAGTTTCATGCTTGGGCTCATGGCACAAAGAGCAAGCTTCCACCATTTGTAGTACCACTGCAAGATATGGGCATACTCGTGTCAAGATCACAACACGCTGCTCATCACCGGCCACCTTATAACAATAATTATTGCATTGTTAGTGGGGTTTGGAATAACTTTTTAGATAAACATAAGGTTTTTGATGCTTTGGAGATGATTTTCTTTTTTCAATTGGGGGTGCGACCTAGGTCTTGGAGTGAACCAAGCTCTGAATGGACTGAAGAGACTGACATCGTATCTCATTAAACAGCCAACCGTGCATTCTTCTCCACCTACGAATTTATGACCATGAGGGGAAAAATCATTGCATGATGTATTTTTGTTATTTAATTGGCCCAAAAACAAAAAGGCCCAAACACATATATTAAAACCCTTCCCCTCTTTCCCTATATATATATGTATAACTTCCTGCGTGAAGTTCAGGTTTTTTTGAAAGCCACCAGAGAAAGGCAGCCACAAGATTCAACAGAAATAGAGAAAGCAGCAGCTGCACAAACAGAGAGCAGAGAGACTAAAAAACAAACAAAAAAAAAAACTGCAGAGAGTTGAAGATATATCAGCTGCAGCAATTGGGAAGAAGAAGAAGCTGTCTTTTTCTTCCATAGTTTCATGTCCTTCTTTGCTGATTATATTGAATCTACCGTTTGTACGGTATTATTTGATTTAATTGCAAGTTTGTTAATTTGTCTTGTTATATATATTACTAGTAAATTAGAGGGGATATTTTGTGGGTTGATTTTAGATTTTGGTATAATTTGTGAAGGCTCTGCTGAAAATTGGTGTTTGTATCTAATTTTGATTATTAGTGGATTTTTTATCGGTGTCGTCGTCGATGGAGTAAACCGTATTGAAAAGTTGAGCCATTTTAAATAAATGCGTGTGTCTTGAATTTAATTTTAACTACTATTCTTTTCTTCTTTTATTATTAATTTGTCTGTAGCCGAAAATTGGGCCACGATATTGACTTATGAAGCTTGGTTAAGTAACAAATTGGTATCGAGCTATTGGGTTGTTCACGGTATTTATTGGAGTGATCAAGTTTCTTTCTTTTGGATTTATTTTGAGAACACGGTTATCGATTGGTTTCGTATTTTACGAGTTGTACTTCTGTTTATTTAATATTGGGTTTTACGTCATGGCGTGAAATATGAAATTGAGAAATTGATGGTAGAAATGATTTTAGTCTTTGGCGTATGAAGATGCGGTAGTATTAGTTAAAGAAGAGTGGTTAAGGCAACTTGAAGCGGATAAATTGCCGAGAAAAATTGGTGATGAAGAAAAGATGCGTTGATGGAAAATCTTTGAGTTCAGATTGATTATCGTCGATGAGGTATTACGAGGTTGGTGATGAGGAATCTCACTGGGTTATAGGCTTAAATTGGAGAATTTGTATATGGCCAAAGTCTTTGTAGGTCGGTTATATTTGAAGCGGCGTTTGTATACATTCGGAATGTTAGAAATCTGCTTTGCTGTGATCATCTTAATGAATTTCTTAAAATTATTCGTGATTTAAAAAATGGTGGTGTTAAGATTGATGATGAGGATCGGTAGCGGATTACATTATGTTCTTTCATAGATTCGTTTGAGCATTTTGTTGATCTGTCTTATATGGGCGAGATCTTATTTAACTTTGGAAGATGTCAAGCGAACTTTGAATTACAGAGAGATTGAAGAAAAGGTGTCTACAATGACAATGATAATAGCGGTGGTTTATTTGTCGAGGTAGAAATCGAGAAAAAGGCCTGGCGGATAATAGAGGCAAGTCTAGATCCAAATCTACAGAAAAAGAAAAGATAAATGCAATTATTAGTCGGGAAGAACCCGGAAATGGGGTAAATTGTCAGGAAACTCGAAGGTAAGGAAAATGCGCCCTGGCGTCATGCAGTACTAATGATGTCGGTGGTGTTGCGGATAGTTCTGAGTTCAGATGGTGAAAATGTTATCGGTATCTATTGGTTCTCACGGAGATGTTTGGATTCTTGATTCGGGTTGCACTACCATATGTGCGTAGAAATTGGTTTCTTAACATCGGTCTACATTGATGGGGGTGTTGTCTTGATGGGAAACAATATGTCTACTTGAGGTTATTGGTATTAGTCTTGTCAGAATTAAGATGCGTGATGGTATTGTTAGGACTTTAAAGATGTTCGCCGTATTCGGGATTTGAAAAATAATTTGATATCTTTGGAGTCTTTCTTGATTCTGGTATAAGTATGGTGAAGGTGGAGTTTTAAAAGTTAGTAAGGGTGCTCTGCAAAGGTTGTTATTAAAGGGCAATTGTCGCGTGGTACTACATATCTTCGGGGTAACATTGTTATTGGCGGTGTATCGGTTTCATCGCTCGTCGAGATCAAGATTAGACAACTACTCGATTATGGCATATGCGGCTTGGGCGTATGGTGAGCGAGGATGTCTATTTTTGAGCAAACGGGATTTTCTTTGTGGTCGAGAAAAGCGGGAAGAACTTGCAGTTTACATGAGCATTGTGTTTATGGAAAGCATCGCGAAGTCGAGTTGATCTGACCGTAAAGCGAAAGTCTTGTTGATTATATTCATTCAGTCTTTGGGGTCATACCGTGTTGTGTCTAAGGGTGGTGCGGTATATGTTGACTTTTATTGATGACTTCTCGTCATTGTATGGGTGTATTTTTGAAGAATAAGAATGATCGTTCTGAAAATTTGTAAAATTGAAGACTTGTATAGAAAATCAAAGCAAGCGAAAAATCGAAGCATTTGAGAAGCTGATAATGGTTTGGAATTTTGTGATCAGTTTAATGAGTTACGTGAAAGAAATGGCGTAGTGAGACAAGCGCTTGTCGTCCATAAATGAAAATGGAGTAGCGAGCATTATGAATAGGACTCTCTTAGAAGAGCTTCGTTGTATGCTTTTTAGTGATTTGGATAAATCCTTTTGGTGAAGCTTGTAACCATACCTGTATTTGGTAAATCGGTCTCCGTCAAGCGCAATTGAGTTGAAGACTCAGGTTGAGGTGATACTTTGGTACTCATAATTATTCGATTTGAAAGTTTTTGGTTGTCACCATGCATGCATGTTAATGATGGTAAGCTTGGCCTAGGGCGTTGAAATACGTATTTACGGGGTATCATGCAGGGTGAAGGGTTATAGATTATGGTGTGTTGAACCACTCACCTAAATTTTTGATTAAGCGAGAGATGTTAAGTTTGATGAGTTTTCCGTGTTGCGAAAGAAAAAGAGTACTATTGTTGCGAGATAAAGACCACGGTGTTAGTGAGCGGTGGAGGCTTGAGTAGATCACCTAGTCAAGTACTGGTAACCGGATCAGCGTCTGTGGATGAGATAGGCGATTACGCTCGTGATGTAGCGAGAAGAAAGACGTGAAAGCACATCTGATGTCGCGAAGGGTAAAGGAATAAGAGAGATTAGGCATGTACAGTGCAGCGGTCTGGACTTAGTTTCTTTTGCATTTGTACGTAGCGAGAGTCTATTGAGGTGCGTAGGACATAGTTATCATGAAGGCATTTGTCGCTTGTGATGAGTACATTCGGTGGTTGGTTGCTTTATGAATGAAGAGATTGAATCGCCATAAGAATAAATACTTGGGAATTGGTGAACACTTTAAGGGCCAAAAGATTGTTGGAAACAAATGGGTCTTCGAAAAAGGAAGGTATACGAGGTTGAAACTGACTAGGTTGAGAGCACGTGTTGTTGCAAGGGCTATTGTCGAGAAGAAAGGTATTGACCCGATGAAGTATTTTCTCTGTTGTGAAACATAGCTACACGTGTGTTCTTCTTGCTATGGTTGCATTGTTTAACATGGAATTAGAGCGACTTGATGTCGAAATGACCTTAACTACATGGTGAGCTTGAGAACAAATATATATGCATCGACGAGAGGGTTTGTTGTTCAGGTAAGGAAGATCATGTTTGTTTATTGAAAAAGTCTTTATATGGGGGAAATTTGAAAGCGATCTCGAGAGCTGATGGTATAAACGGTTTGATTCTTTTATGATTGATCACGGTTCTCCTAGGAGTGATTATGATAGTTGTGTTTATCATAAAAGATTCCATGATGGTTCATCAGTTTATTTGTTCTTTATGTTGATGACATGCTTATTGCTTAAGAATAAGTCGAGATTCGAAATTAAAGTCTCGGCTTAATGGTGAGTTTGAAATGAAAGATTTGGGTGCGACGAAGAAAATTTTGGGCATGGAAATTTACGGGGATGAGCCAATGACCAAGCTTTATTTGACTCGAAAAAGTTATATTGAAAAAAGTTCTTGAACGTTTTGGCATGAAAAGATTCTAAACACATAGTGATGCAGATTAGGCTGCGCATTTGGCTTTCTTTGGATTTGTCGCCTGATCGAGAAAGAAGAGGAGGCGGTACGTGTCTCGGGTTCCGTATGCTAATCTTAGTTGGGAGTTTGATGTATCTTGTGGTTTGTACTCGTCCGAGACATTTCCACGTACGATTAGTGTTGTGTCGAGATATATGGGTAATCCTGGTAAGGGTCGTTGTGACGAGTGAAATGGATACTTCGGTATTTGAGAGGTACATCTAATTTTGGTTTGGTATATGATGGAAGTTAATGTTTGGTTGCGGTGTTATTGGTTATGTGGATTAGATTATCTTTGGTGATCTGGATAGAAGAAGATCTCGGACGGGTTATGTTTTCAATTTCTTTACCGTTGTCTTGGTGGTTGGAAGGCCTACTTTCTGATCTGAGTTGCTTTGTACGACGGAAAATTTGAATATATAAGCGGCGGCGAAGCAATGAAAGAAGCCATTTGGCTTAGAGGTTTGGTTTGTGATTTGGGTTCTGGCCAGGATATTTACATGTTGTATTTTGTGATAGTCGAGTCACGATCTGACGACTAAGAATCTATGTATGTCGTGAAAGAGCCAAACCGTTGATGTCGAATATCGTTTAGATTCGTGACGTTGTCTCTGAGTCTTATTGTTGTTAATAAGATAGCCATTCTGAGAAAATGGTGATATGTTAGCAAGCAGGTTCCATTTAATAAGTTGACATTCTTGGACTTGATTAGTGTTGCAAAAGATGATCACCGCCAGGGCTTTGAATGACGGTTATTTGGTAATCAAAGGAATTTCATTTGAAGAATTTGTTTTTTGTTTTGGCCAAAGGTGGAGATTTGTTATTTAATTGGCCCAAAAACAAAAGGCTGAAACAATATATTAAAACCGCTTCCCCTCTTTCCTATATATATATATATGTATAACTTCCTGCGTGAAGTTGAGTTTTGAAAGCCACCAGAGAAAAGCGTATAAGATTCAACGAAATAAGCGGCGGTACCTGAGCGAAGCGAGAGAGACTAAAAAACAAACAAAAAAAAAAAAGCTGAGAGAGTTGAAGATATATAAATTCAATGATTGGGAAGAAGAAGAAGGCTGTCTTTTTCTTCCATAGTTTAAATGTCTTCTTCTTGCAATTATATTGATCTACGTTTATGCAGTAATATTTGATTTAATAGCGAAGTTTGTTAATTTGTCTTGTTATATATATTAAGGTAAATTAGAGGATATTTTGTGGAGTTGATTTTAGATTTTGGTATAATTTGTGAAGGCTCTCGGAAAATTGGTGTTTGTATACCGAATTTTGATTATTAGTGGATTTTTACCGGTGTCGTCGTCGATTAAGGGTAAAACCGTATTGAAAAGTTGAGCACTTCATCGTTGTGTCTTGGTTTTAATTTAACTGCTAACTTTATTACTTTTCTTTATTCATTATTATTAATTTGTCTGGCAAAATTGAATGCGATATTGACTTATGATAAATTAGTAACAATTTTGAAAAAGAAAAGAGATCGATAGGAACGTAACTATGTATATGATCACGTGCTTTGCAATTGTAACCAGGTTGATGAAATTCAATACAGTTCAACTTTATACTCCATTAATTTGATCCAATCTCTGAAAGGAGTGCACAAGTCTTTTTGGCATAATCTTCATTCATTTTCAGACAGCATAAAATGGAAGTTATTGCCAAATATTAGAGAAAAAACAATGGTGTTTGTTTGAAGAGAAAATCAAAGAGAAAAATGATGAATATTGCATTTCATTGATTGTGAAAATTACATTGTGTGCTCTACTTATTTATAGAAGAGAAACAGCTTTATAGAAGAGATTGTTTACTTATGATTACATCACTTAACAAACACAAATTTCTATATAACAAACTCTATAACAACCTCAAGTACAAATCAGCTATAAACTTCTTACTGTAATTATCGTGCGTACAATTTTTCTCTAACTACATCAGCATATGTGCGTGTGCAAGCACTTCATTTCCCTTGCTATTTATTGGACCATCAACGGCACTAGCACGCGTTGCATTCATTTGCTTGGCACTAGCACTTGATTGAGCAGCCACTACTTGATTAATATCTGAATGGATATGTAGATATACATAATTAATTGCAATTAAATCAAGGAACAAAAGGATTAAACCCTAAGTTTTTGATGGGAATGTGCACTCCCAATTTCAGTCCTCCTCCTCATTGTTTTGCTTTTGTATATTTACTGTACGAAGTTCCTTTTGGCAAATTTACATAAAGCTTGCGGTTGAAAGTATTTGACTATTTGCCTCATTCATCGGTTTCCCTTCCTAATATTTTACACAGATGAACGGTGATAGTTCTTTTTATCTTGATACATATTTTCATTTACACTGAATCCTGATACCCCTATTTTTTCTGATATCTATCATGTGATACTTCATCATCTCAAATTTCAATTGAGCTTAATGGCTTTCAATGGCCCAACGATTTGACACTTGAAAGACTGCAAACTACATGATTTCCGAACATATTCTCTGTCTTTATTCTTTCTTTTTTGCACGATTTAAGTAAAGAATTCAAGTGACATCAGTAAAGCATCATTTTTTTAATTTCAAATCACAAATTTGAATCACAACGTGTAGCATTTGCTTTAAAAAAAATCCTGTGACATATCCATTCTATGTCCATTTCATTTAAGTAGGAGGCTGGATTCGGTTGAGAAGTAAAATATGTTCTGTTGGGGAGAAAAATGATAAACTTACAGTATAGGCATGATAATACAAAAATTCATATGCAAAATTCAAAATGTAAATCATTTGAAATAGGTTACACACTTATCAAATGGAAAATGGGACATATAAAATTCTAATTTCAACTTTTCGTATAAGACTAAACTGCAGTAAAATTCCAATTTATCTTCTCTCTCACTAGGCAATGTAATCTGTATAGAAGAATCTATCACTATCTATGCTGATATCCCTGTAGCTCCCTTTGGTATCAAAAATATAAAACCAATCGGAATAAATGTGCAGAATACTTGAATGACAATGCCAATAAGAAGGTTATCAAAAGAACCAGATGAGATTCCTAAGATTGAAGCCAAACCAGCACCAACAAATGATCCTAATGTGGAGCCTAAGTTGTTTATTGACATAAAAAGGGCAAACAAAGTCCCTTCAATTCCTGGTGGGCAAAGCTGTCCTGATAAGATGAGAAATGGCATAAACCTGCAGTTCATGAAAAAGAAACCAGAATGGTAAGATCTAAATGATAAAAGTATCATAAAACTTCCATCTGGTTGCATATCCACGGAACATATTAACTAAAAGTAGTAGAAACGAAAGCTAAGAAAATGAGACAGCGCATTAGATAATTGGAGATAAATACGCTCTGGAGATTTGTACATACTTAAATTGATTGACCGCATCACTGAGTGCTGATCCACAAAGCACCATTAACCTGTCTGATATTCCCAAGGCAACATTTATTCTAGACACCAAAACAACATCTAGGAGATTCAATAAAGCTAAACCAACTTGAGTCCAACTGCAAGAATATGGGTTAAAACATAGATCAGAAAACTTAAAACAGAAAGGAAAGTAGTGCTGCTATACAAGAAACAAACATAGGAATATACTACATGGTACTCACATAAGGATTCTTCTTAACTTCAAGGTCTTTAAATAGCGATTGTACATGAAGGTTCCCAACATGAGACCTAACCACCCACCTACACGTGTAGTTCCCAAGAAAGATGCTTCCAATTTCAAAAACTCAGTCTGATAATAAAACATGACAGTTGACAGGTTTGGAGCTGTAACAAGTGCCAGGAAAAACCAAGCCATGGGTCTAACCTTCCAAAAGTAAAGTACATAAAATATTAGATTCACACAGAACTGTAGGATAAAGCATGTATATATGTAGTTTCCACCCAATAGATTTAAGCAAAGTTATAAATTGCTTAGATTGGTTACCTGAAAATGATTGGTTGTTTAAAAGCAAGGAACAAACTGTAAATAGCTGCTTTCAGGGAGCGATACCACTGTGATGCCAATGAGTCAACCTTTTTCGTACGCTGCAGTTTATCAGGGATAGCTGCTTCTTTCTTGTCTTTCTGTCTCTTTCTTCTTGATGTGCTGACATTAGATTTCTTCTCCAAGGAGTTCTTTCGATCAATAATATTGTTCATTCCATTCACCCCATGGAAGTTTTCTGAATCAGAAAACTCAGGCAAAGCTTCACTACCTGTAGAATTGTCCTCAACCAAGCTGCATGAGAACAACTGTATTGATGGCAGAATGGAAAAGAGAAGAAATATTGTTTCTGTTTTTAAGTTGGTTAATGCATATCCTCCCGATAAACTCCCAAATATGCCACCCAGAGCCATTGCAAACCAGGACATAGATTGAAGGTCTCCAGAAAATGAGGCCCTGAACAATGGTTTACAAACAACTTAAATTGCATTCTCCAATTCCATCAAAATAAACAAAAGACGCTTATCGCCAACATACACCCAATGCAATAAAATTAGAATTAAAAAAATAAGGGATAAGATAAAAATGCATTTATAGCAACATGAGTGTACCCATGCTTTAATAAAGCAACTCTTGTGAGGTTTTCATTCCATTCATTCCTTTTACGAAATCAACAGCATAAACCTTACAAAATGCTCGATACAAAACTCAAGCTTCATGCAACTGAGCAAGTAAAAAAGAACTGACGACTGAATTTTATGATTTATCACATACCGCTCATGTCTTACTGCCTCAGCAATCATTGCATCAATAACTACATCGGCCATGGCTGTGCCTAAGTTTTGCACTGTTAAGAGAGTCATGAGGTTCCATTTGGAGCTTCTCAGGGTCACATTTAAGCCTAGCATAAGCCATGGCACAAGAGAGAGCACAGTTGAAATCAATAAGTAAGGGATCCTTTTTCTCCCTCTAACTGGAATACAATCTGACATAATACTGCAAATAAAACAAATAATCAGAACAGAGAACTGATAAACATTGGCAATACGACGATGTCCTAAGATTTGGATAATAAAGACCTTGTGAAAATTTATAAGGGAGATTGTTCTGCAGACTTAGTAATACAATTATGCTTTTTTTGTAAATACTTTCAGTTTTGAAATCAAATGACTCAATCCTCTTATGAAAACTACTATAAAAAGCTTTCGTTGTATGTGTTTTAACAGGCAGCCACATGTATGGATAGGTAGAAACATTCATACCCGTATAGTGGTTTAATGCTCCATGGAAAAAAAGCAATTGAAAACACAAATTGGGAAGCCGAGGGAGACAACTTGAGTCTATCTTTTAGCTGGTAAGAGACAGCGGTCCAAACAAAGGATCTGAAACCCTACATTCATACAATAATAACAACGAGATAAACATACAGAATTAGAAAAATAATGAAAAACATGAAATATCAATAAGACTCTCCCGTTAGTAACTTCTGTTCAATCTCATACTACTATTAATTGGGTAGCATTGACTGCGTAGCATATTTATTTCGTTGAACGCAAAATTATCATTGTAGTAAAATCATCTTGAAAATCTCACTAAGCAGAGAAAAACAGAAAATCTTTGAAGTAGTACTTGATTAAAGACATCAAGGCAAATCACAGAAAGCCAATAAATTACCATCTGATTGTGAATCATATAATTGAAGGTAGCCATCATGACGTTATAATTCATAATCAAACGAATCCATACCCATTTTCATAGACGTTAGAGATAGTTTATCGAGCGGCACATAAATAAATCATTTTTTTAAAAAGGTGAAATACAAACAAGCATATTTCCAATATGAATTCTTCATTAAAGTTCGACAAAATCAACCGATCTACGAAACCCAGAAATCAAAAACTCTAAAATCACAATTCACATAAAAAGGGGGGAAATAACCCAAAAGGATACATTTCAAAAGGAATAGACCCTCAAATTCAACAAGAGAATAAAGAATTAATGAGAAAGGTGAAGAAAAGAAGAAGAAGAAAAACCTGCGTGAAGTAAATCAAGCAAACGAGCCAAAGAAATGAAGCCCCAAATGCAGCTCTTAATCTTCTTAACCATTCTATCATTTTCCTCTAAGCTCGCCCCAAAACCCACCAAATCTCTTTTAAGACAATAACATCAACCTTAACCCGTTTCTCGGAGGGAATTTGATTATGCGTTGCGTACGCTCTCTGCCTCTCTTTTTCTTCATTCAACTGCATTTGCGAGATACTGTTTTGACAGTTATACCCCTGTTTTGTATTGATAGATTCCAATTCAAGAAGACTGCCCGTCGTTTAGAGGTAGTCAACGTGGCTCCTATGACACGTCCAGCGCTCCTACCAAATGTTGCCATATCATCATGGGACCCACGGTAACTATTGCCACGCGCATTCACGGAGTATTGGGTCACGAATGAAGACGGTATTCGTATCGTCTGACTCAGCGTCTTAAGGCCTTAAAGGATGTGAGACGGTGAATTACTGAAATTGACTGGATTTTAAGTATGAAGACGGTATTCGTATCATATCTCATTTATAGAAACATTAATTTAATCATGTTTTATTTAAGTATGAATTATTTATATCCTTTCTTATTTAACAAAGCTTCAAACGAGTTTAATCAGGAGCTAATTTTTTAATAATAAAAATAAATAATAATAATGAAATCCTCAAAAAACCAATAAATATAATAACATTTTTATATTAAAATATTACAATACATATATATATATATATATATATGTAAACTTAACATTATGAACTACGGAATGTATATCTTAATAATCATAACCAACATATATAAATTTTAGATACATTCGATTGATAATCATTGGTTATAAGCAGTTATTTTGATGATTTAATCACGTTTTTTATTTTTTAACATTTATTCAAAAAATAATTAATTTTAAAAAATTAAATATTAATTTAATGTTTATTTTATTATATTATTTAAAATATTTACATTAATTTTTATTTTTAAATTATTTAGTATATATTTTTAAGTAAAATAAAGAATATAAAGTAAAAATAAATAAAATTTAATCTAATTATATAAATATTGTGTTTTATTATTAAAATTATATTTTTCTATATAATTCTATGTAAATAAAATAATAATATCAATATATATATAATTTTAATTAATTATAATTTTGATATTACAGTAATTATTCCGTCTTATACTTTTTCAGTTACGGTTATTTTCGGAAAAAAAATTATTAATTTTTATAGATAACCACTGTTTTATTCATGCACAATTAAAATGTTCATTCTTGATCAAAATATATAACATTAAAGTACTTCCAAACATATAACTTTTTTTTAATATCCGTAAGTCTATGACTATAGTAGTTATAGGATTATGGTAAGTCTATGACTATAGTAGTTATAGGAGATCTATGAACAAGGATGAGATACATGTGAAACTTTTTCGTGTAACATTATTTCTACATATTCTATATGCATGTATTTATCATTAGAGTTTGTTGTAGTAAATAATGAATATAATAAAAATTATCGCACACATGCAATTATATCATTATGACATTACTATAAATAACAATAGTTGAACAACAACCAACAAACCATAAATAAATATCTGTGCAACTAAATTATTTAGTACTAAATGAGTTGAAAGTGAAAAGGTGAATGACTAAGTTGGTACTTTTAGCCAAAGGCTCTTATTTGTTGCTAACAATCTCAAAATGCTCAATTTGACGGAGGCTTGTGCAATAAATAAGATTTATCTAGTTGTATTGGCTCTTCCAAAGTCATAGACTTGACATAGTTTATCACAATTATCACATAGTTTCATAGAAAAAACTCTTGAATTCCTATCAATAGCAAAATAGAGTGTCCCTGAGAAATTTATATCATTAGGAATAACAATTACCCAAGCAGTAAATTATTCAAAACATAATTGATTGGTGAACCCATATTGATTTTACAAAGTACTTATATTGAGCTTGCTGGGTATGTATTTTTTACAAGGAAGAAATCATATTCAGCATCCTTATGCATTGATAATCTTATATAACACATTTACTTAACCCAGAAACAAAAGGATATCAAAATAGAAGTTAGGAAAATTAATCAGTATCAATACTATCTTAGAAGTTAAAGAAGAAAACCCATCAAATATTAGTAGAGGACTGAGGAAAAAGAAAGAAAACGCAACAAACCCAGAAATCCATGATTTTCCAAATTAGAGATAAACCCAAAAGCGACTTGAACTCAGCAACAAACTCGACGAAGAAGAAGAAGTTACAGGGATAAGGAATAAGGGATAATCACATATCTGGATTCAATCAATAAACAAACAATGACAATGTCAGAATTCCTGTCCCAAATAAACAAGATAAATAAGATAAAACCCATAAAACATTGCTTAAGTTAATTCCAGATAACATCCATCCAAATAGGATAAACATTACACCCAAAACTGAAACAGCTTAAGTTTTATCGAAAATCCATCAACAAAATCCCAGATAACACCCACACAAAAAAATCAAACTGAAACAAATCTTTATTTGTACCCACCAGAATTTTTATAAATAGATAGGAAAAACGAGAAGAGAAGCTTGGAGTTTACCCACCAAAAGCGTGACTGATCCAAACTTAAAGTAAACAAAACTCATCAACAGGTAGTATTAGAACAACAATGGCTAGACGACGATGGAAATGACGGCGAACTAAGTCTGTTGAGAACAACAAAGCGAACGAGATAGATTCAGGCATGGTAAATGAGACTAGAGAAAGAGTACCCGTTAATTCTTTCATTAAAAAAATAATAAGTCTCGCCTAAGCACAGTGGGCTGGGCTCGGTTCGGCATTGCTTAAGCACGCCTTACAGAGAACTCAGCGATAAGAGATGGCCTATAAATTAAGTGAAATAACTCAAGGGCTTAATTGATAAGCATGGCTCAGTTGACAAGTCTAGTGAGGCTTTTATGGTGAGGTAATTTAATGGTATTCCTTTTCATTTTTTCGAACTATTAAATCAGTTAGAGCTGATTAAATAATTCATTGAATAATTTTATAAAGAATGAAAGATAAACCTTTAAGTTTTTTTAGGTGTTCGAGAAGATTTAAATATTTATTTAATAATTTTAATTATTAATATATATGAATTGATAAGTTTTTATTTTGATTAAACCTTTCGTCTTTAATTAACTTTTATTTTCTCGAAAAATATATTAGAAGTTTCTTTATTTATTTTAAGATATATAAATAATTTACTTTTATGTTTTAAATTGAGATTTTATCATATGTTTCCTATATTTGATATAAAAAAATAGTAATCATATTATTTAAAGAATTTTATATTTTAATAGTATCACTATTTAATAATATATATGCATATAGGTTTATATTTTCCTAGTAGTATTCTTCTAGTTTATGTGTTTAATTTAAGGTATATCAATTGTCTAAAATTAAAATTTTAGCATGTATCACGTAAACAAAACATAAGAATAAACTTGTATTTAAAGCTAATTTTTGTTATTTTTTCAATAGTTTTTTGTATAAATATTACATCATATAATTTCATCATCTGATATCAAAGTATTAATGTTTCTTTTTTCTCCAATCATGTCATATCATACAAAATGCATTTTTTTCTATTTAATAGGTTGTTTTCTTTGTTACCTAGTATGTGTATATTGGTTCCCATTTTGTATTCTATTTTTTAGTTTTCTTTTGCATATTTTTCGTTATCTTTTACTTTATGTCTTTTTTTTCTAATAAAACTAATGTATGTTTTTCATTTAAGTATTTTAAGAGTTTTGTCTTCTTTTTCTTTTATATTTGATGCTTGTAGTTGTATTTTTTTATGTGTATTTTTGTGTCATATATGTCTTTAAAACATTTAACTTACATATATTGTTGTAATTAGATTAATATATTTAGTTGATATTTCTATTGGTTTAAGTTGTTTACACTTTCTAAGTATATTTATTATTTATAATTTTGAAGAAATTAAATCTTTTTCTCTACTTAAATATTTTAGTATAAAAAAAAGTTCTAAATTTTTATCAGAAATCCATCTATTCTTTCTCTAATTTATCTCGTAAAATCATTATCTTTTACATGATTCGATTTTTCTTTTAAGATTTTTTCAAGACTCTCTTAACTTTTTGTGATTTGTATTTTTTTGGGGTTAAATTATTTTTTTGTGTGATAGTTATAATAATTTTTATTATTTTTAAATTATAATTATTTTAAAAAAGAATTTACCATTAATATTTTTATAAATATGTGTGATACATTCTGAAAATTTTAATTTTAAAATACTTGTATTAATTAAATATATGATTATTAGTATACTATTAAAAAAATATGAGTACAAATATTTGTTAAATAGATATATTACTAATATATCAAGTTCAATCTATCTATCATTCATTTATATCATATGCTATAAATATTTAATAAATTTTTTAAACAGTAGATAAAAAGTTTATTTAAAAAAAAACTATCTAAAATATCTAAAATATATTTATTTCATTAATATATATATATACATAAAAGAGTAGTTTAGATATTTAAAACTATTGTTATTATCTTTTTTGATTTTTCTCTCTATATCATTTTTTTTAAATTTAATATTTAGGTTTAAAATTTAAGATTTATAATTTAGTATTTTAAATTTAAGATTTAAGATTTAGTGTTTTGAGTTTATGGTTTAAAATTTAATGAAAAAAATTAAAAAAAAATTATACAAATAAATAGAGGTAAGAAAATATAATATAAAAGAAAAATGAAAAAAATGATAATTAAAAAGAATACATTATTCTTCATTTTTAATATAAATATATTTTTAATAAATAAGTATATTTTTAAAAATATAAATATTTATAATAACTAACAAATTTAAATAATAATATAAATACTAAAAAGATACCGTACTCATCTACTTATGTAGACTTGGTCCACAACATTAAGCACTAAGAATAAATTAGTTAATAAAAATTCAAATAAAAAATTAATTAAATTAATTTACGAAGGCCTTTTTAATCACTTAGGGTGATAATTTATATGGACTGAATCTATTTGAAACATATTAAATTAACTCAATTTAAATTAATTAAACTTAATTAGATTTAATAAAGATGAACATGAATTCAAATTAAATAATTTATCTAAATTAACCTAAATTATGAATAGAATATTTTTTAACTAATTATACTTTTTTTATAAATTTAAAAAATTATTTTAAAAAAATTCAATCTTATTAGTACAAACATAAATAACAAAAATAACAAAAATGAAAAAGATAATATTACCGTAACTAATCAATTACAAAAATATACATTAATAATATCTTATTACATCGTTATTAAAACCTTAATATTTAAAATAATATTTTAATAAAAATTTATTAAAAAATATAATATTAATTTTTTTTATAAAATTAAAATACTAAATAACATTTTGTTAATATATGAGACTAAATGTTACAAATAATTTAATCTAAGTAAATTTGTTCAATTTTTTCTCTTTTATATATACATTACAAAATCACGATATTTTTAATTTAATTTTAAGTTAACAGGTTTACTTAAACTCGACTCGTTTTTTCGAGTTAACCCAAATTTAACCTAAATATAATTCAATTCATATTCAATTTAAATTTTATATTTGATGCTTAAATTTTATATTTTATATGAGATTAAATTTTATATTTTTCATTTAAGTATTTAAGAGTTTTGTCTTCTTTTTTTTATATTTGATGCTTGTAGTTGTATTTTTTATGTGTATTTTCGTGTCATATATGTCTTTAAAACATTTAACTTACATTGTTGTAATTAGATTAATATATTTAGTTGATATTTTTATTGGTTTAAGTTGTTTACACTTTCTAATTATATTTATTCTTTATAATTGTGAAGAAATTAAATCTTCTTCTCTACTTAAATATTTTAGTATAAAAAAAAGTTCTAAATTTTTATCAGAAATCCATCTATTCTTTCTCTAATTTATCTCGTAAAATCATTATCTTTTACATGATTCAATTTTTCTTTTAAGATTTTTTCAAGACTCTCTTAACTTTTTGTGATTTGTATTTTTTTGGGGTTAAATTATTTTTTTGTGTGATAGTTATAATAATTTTTATTATTTTTAAATTATAATTATTTTAAAAAATAATTTACCATTAATATTTTTCTCTTTTATATATACATTCTGAAAATTTTAATTTTAAAATACTTGTATTAATTAAATATATGATTATTAGTATACTATTAAAAAAATATGAGTACAAATATTTGTTAAATAGATATATTACTAATATATCAAGTTCAATCTATCTATCATTCATTTATATCATATTTAAATTTGATTTGATTAATTAAATTAAGATAAAAATTATTACACCTATCTTTACATATTTAAAATATAAGACAAATATAACGTAATGACCCATTTTCTTCTTTCTTCCCTTTTTTTAATCAATATCTAATGATTGAGTTTTCATGACTAATGTTTCTAAAATTTGCAACAGCTTTTTCATTCAATCTAAGTTGTGCCAAACTTTATAACACTTCTTTTGATTTTAAGTTGAGGTGTTATTTCAGTTGAAATGTTAAAATTTAATTAAATTATAAAAGTAGACCAATCTATTTTAACTAATTAAATTACACCAACTCAATTAATTTTTTTTTCTCAAGTTAATATAAAACGACTTTCCTTTCATCATAAAGCTAAGTTGCAATACTTAAAATAGATATATAGCAAGCATGAAGTATTTAAGTGTTGCATGTTCACGACAATTCCGACATTATTTAGTATACCAAGCTAACATTAAATATTAAAAAAATAACAAAAATAACATATTTAAAATCTATAATCACAAAAATAACATATTCTTATATTTATCTTATAAATTTTTATTATTAAAAAAATATGATAAATTATTTCACATAGAATATCGTCTAATTAGATCTTGTTTAATATTATTAAGATGTTATTTTTATTATTATAAATTTCATTATCATTATTTTTTATAATTTCCTAATATTAAATTATAACTACGAAGTACTTACGGTAACTATCACAAATCAAACCACACGTACCTAATACAATCCAAAAAAACGATCAAACTCAATATGTACTTGCCATAGCTAGCTTCCTACTAGCTCAATTTGTTACTAGTGTAGCTATTTTGTTTTTATGAGTTCTGTATTATCTTTCTCCACTCGTACTATTCCACATTAAGTGGATTTTATTTTAAATAGAAGCAATAACTTATGCATTGAACTAAAAAAAAAATCAAAACAAGCACATATTTAGGATGAATAAGCCATATCACTTATAGATTCAACTAAAAAGTGAAATGGCATATTCATTCTAACTTAGAATGAGTACGCAGTACAGATTTAAACTACAGAATTTACACACGTCCAGAAATTCTCAAAGGCAATATGTTGGTACATTGACAGGTCTATAAACGAAAGCTCTGATGGTGTGAGAATAACCTGATGGACGGTTATAACTGAACTTTACTCCAGAACTGCCATCACTAAGATGAGTGCAGAGTTCGTGGAAGCTACTGATGGGTCGTGCTAGGCATGCATCCCACCGGTCGCTCTCGGGCATTGTCTCAGCCACTGTGTATATTCCCCTCGAATTCGTGAATGCTTGGTAATTTAGAACTTCCCCAGATTTTGTGATGCAAAGAACAGCTACTTCAGCACCTGCATCATGAAAGACAGTGGTTTTAGGCCCCCTCCATATTAAACACAACCTAGAATGTGAGAAACTCAAAGTTCACTGACATGTCAATTTTTGTACCAAAATTTTTCAGAACACAAGTTGCAAATTATATATCTATTTTGTAATTTTTATGTACATTTTTATATTGCTGACTGTTATCATGTGATTGATTGCTAAAAACCAAGTATGTGATTAACTGATAAAAACCAAATAGACATCTTTAATAAGGTTGTCAAGTAACCAACTGGTAAAATAAGTTAGCTTTTGAATGGATTCAAATTCTATCCATTACAATTGTGTTCAA
The DNA here is from genome assembly GCA_033030585.1 of Hippophae rhamnoides. NCBI lineage: Eukaryota > Viridiplantae > Streptophyta > Magnoliopsida > Rosales > Elaeagnaceae > Hippophae > Hippophae rhamnoides. Next base: position 43,050,160 of record CM065433.1, read on the forward strand.
ATGTCCATGGAGTCTTGCCAAATCCAGCGTCATTGTTTATCAAATTTCACCTTTCACTTGGAATCATTTTAATGCATCTAAGACGTAACAAGTAAAGAGATTGATTGATCTTGAACAATGATCAAACCATTCTGCCAGGAAAGCAACACTTTTGACCATTAACTAATTAATGTAAAAACAGGCAAGAAAATGTCCTTCCCACAATTTCAAAATACCATCTTTCTATCATTCAACAAGTTCTTCTGCGCTTCATTGAAATCATAAACAACTATAAAAGAGAAACTATTTTAGTTTAAGAGAATAAATTTATATTACATATGCGGTTATACACACAAGATTTCAAAATACAGCAATCATAAAGACCTGAAGCTGTTTAAAGTACCTATCCGAACTTCTAAAGTGGGTGCAAAAATAACCAGTCGGAATAGTAATGAAACATCTCTGGCATTTTAAACATAATGGAGTGCAATATCAGAAATCTTGCACAAACATGTATTCTGAGCACACGATCATCTTAATCATCCCATACCAAATTGTGTAAGATGATAAGATCAATAAAAAGCCATGGCCTACAGTTGTTCAAGATTTGGAATCTCTCCCATTCTTCTTCTTTTTTTCTTTTTCTTTTTGTAATTTTCAATAAAAAGAATATCTCTAATAGATAAAGGATCATAAAATTGAAAAGGTAGAAACTAAGAAGTCTCGCCAAAAAAACACAAAAAAAAAACACAATTCAATATCAATAATATGAGACTCAGTCAAATGGTTGAAAATGAATAACATTATCTATGATGGAATCTCTTCCATCTAGAGAAATATTGAAGAACATTTCGATTGCTTATGTTCCAGAGATTACTAATGAGTAATTTTATTTCCACAAAACGTTCTATATATAATTCAAACGCGAAATTTTTGAATAAATCTTATACCTGCAAAAGGACTATAACTCATCCACCAACACCTCAACGCATGGGAATTGCAAAATGCAAAGGTAAAAGTCAAGTAAACGTTACAAAAATGGAATAAAGCACCTGCTTCAACCCAAAACTAGCACTAAAATAGTGGGATAGAGCCTCTTTGGAGATGGTCTTAGAGAAGGTTGAGAAATATTCACTCCATTTGAGCAAGTTCAATACTGATTTCGAATTTTCGAGGCACAGTGATACCGCTCTGATCAAATTAAAGACATGAAAACCATAAACACGTAAGAAACATCCGTTATCACCCAAGCCAAAGAGGCATATGACCCAAAAAAATTCATGAAGGTAAAGTTTTTAACCTGGTTCTGATTAATCATCTATACCACAGAAAAACCCAGATTCGAGATTAAATTGAACGAAACCGAAACCTACTATCAACCTATAAATCATTAACAGTCAGAAGAAAAAACACCCAATTCGCAATTTTGAGCAGGAATATGAAAGAATTCCATAAATTATCCCCAGATTAGATAGACACAAAAGGAACCTTCTAGGATATGGTCTTCAGGTCCAATGAAGGAATCACGGCAGACGTCACAGACAACTCTGCCATGGATTTCACCAGTCCAAGATCCAACACCATTAGCAAATATTGCAAGAAGAAAAAAGCTCATTAACAGGTTATGCTTTTGCTGCATTTCCATGGGCATATATTGGAACTCACTATTACACTCGAGCTAAGTGCTTCGTAGACGGATATATCCGCAGGCTTCAGTGAGTTTTGTGTTTTCTGGGTCGACCTCCTTCGAATTTACTTTATAGTCTCGAGTAAAACTACTATTTCTTTCTTAAATTCTCCTTAATACAAACAATATCTTCTTTTTTTAATCTTTTATTGTTATTATTATTATCTCTTTATTTTTATAAAACTATGATTTTATTTTATCAATTAAAATATAAAATAATATTTACAAGACCACGATCATATAAATTATTATATTTACCAGCATCTTTATTATAAAAAAGTATTCAATTTTAAAATTTGACATAAAATTTTATTAAATTTTATTATTATCAATTAAACATGTTTAATATTTTAATTCTAATAAATTAAATACAATTTAATGTTTTTGTATAATATTTTTGTTATAATAAATTTTACAAATATTAGTTTATATAATTTTATTTAAATTTTTTATGTTATTGTATAAAGTATATAAATATATGTTGTAAACATATACTGAGAACATGTGAGTTGAAATATTATTCAATATAAATGAGTACATGATATATGATATGTTATTTAAAAAAAATTTACATCAATCCTAATAATGGTAGGTTTATAATCTCTTTTGGATTTTGATTAAGTTAAATTAGGAATAACATTTATAAAAAAAAATGCAATTAGTTTATAAAATATGATTAAGCTAAACCATAATTTTATAAAAATATGATTTTATCAATTAAAATATAAAATAATATTTACAAGAGTGTAATTATATAAATTTATTATATTCAACTTACTTATCTTTATTATAAAAAAATATTCAACTTAAAAATTTTAAATTAAATTCTATTAAATTTGATCGTATTTAAATTTAACTCTAATCAATTAAATGTATTTAATATTTTAATTCTAACAAATTAAACAATGTTGGATGTTATTATGTGATATTTTTGTTATAATAAATTTTAAAAATATTAATTTATATAATTTTATTTAAATTTTTTGTGTTATTATATAAAGAATATAAAAGTATAGCATATATCGATTAACTTATAATACAATAATATATACTTAAAGTATATATTAAAAACATGTGAGTTGAAAGAGTAACAAAATGAACTACCAGAGTTAGCAACATAAACAAAGATGAATTTGTGAATGAGAAATACAAGTTTTCTATATTCATACGAATCATTGGGAGAATGAAAAATTGCTCAAGTGGACTGGGACCATCCCCGCTAGATTCAGAGCATCCGCAGAAGCTTCACCTTGTACTACGTTTGTGATCAAATCATTCAAAATGAACTCCTAAAAAGAGAGATTGTTAATCATATTCTATATAAATGAGTATATGATATATAATATCTTATTTAAAAAATATACATTAATACTAATAGTTGCTATTACATTGTTTATAAGCTATCATAAAAGCAATTGAACTTATTTAGTTTTTTCGTTCTTTCCAAAATATGCTCAATATTTAATCATATAGATGTTTTTTTATTAATAATTAATATTTTTTAAAAATATAATACCATCATACTTTTTAAAAAATAAATAATTTTTTTATCATCCTATGAATAACGTACATTTATGTTCTTAAGATTATAGTAATTTCAAAAATATTATAATTTTAAACCTCAAAAGTTAAAATAAATAAAAGAATATAAATAACTATTATATTCTTATTTTTAGACTAAACAATATTTTATTGGTTGAAGTTATATTTGAAACTAAAAATAGATAAATCTTATTACTAGATAACTAGACAAATCACTAATAATTATTATATTCTTCAACCAAGTACTAATAAAATATGCTATTTTATAACATTATTTTAATTTTAGTGCATGTATTTTCACTCTAAGTGTAATTAACTACGTTCAATTAAATTATTTGATTTGAATAAAAAATTTAATATTAAGAGTATTTATATTAATATTAAAAAATATAACAAATAGTATTTAAGTAATTAAAATGTAAATTTTAAAAAAATAAATAATTCAACAATAATCTTGTTATTTTTGGAAATTAATAATTAATTTTTAAAAATTAATAATTTAGTCCTAAATTTTAAGTTAAATATATAATTATTTTAAAGTTACTCAATTTAGTGTAACTTTTATTTACTTTGTTAATATACTACGAAAGTAAAATGTGATTTCAGTAGTAATTTTTTTCTTAATTACTTCCCGTGCTTACGAGAATAATTTTGACACATTCTCAAACATTATAAAGTCTTAGAAGACTTGGATTATGAAATTAATTAGACTAATTAGACTAATCAGAACTTATAACGATTAATACAAAAATTATGAAACTAATATACATATTATCAAATAATTACAAGATTCATAGTATCTCTTTTCATGTATGTTTATATAGAAAGATTAAAATAACTCTAAATATAATATATTTACAATTTAAAATTTAGTGTTCAATAAAATTACATTAAGATTTAAAATTTAAGATTTAATAATTAATAAAATATTTTTTCATGTTTAAAATATATCTTTTTAATTGTTGAACATCTATTTTTTAAATTATAAATAACACCTAGTACTTATTTTTATACATTTCGTTTTGAATACAATTCTCTATTTTTATTCAACACCTGTATAAATCTCAAGCTCCTCGTATCATTCATTTGATTCATTCTAAAGATCCCTTAAACATGATGGGCCAAAGCCCAAGTCACATATTATCGAATCAAGACTATGATTGCATTTGATAAACCGTCCGTTGACTGATATGAGATTGGCAGTAATTAGTTTTTTTTTAATAAAAAATATTTGTATAATTCAAAAATATTACTTTCAAAAGAAGATAAAATTGGCCTTAATCAGTTGGTCTCAACCATTAGGTGAATTTTCTAAAGGAAAAAAAAACTATTAGATGAATTAAGTTTAAAATGAGGACTTTTTCCATTAACAAAACAATAACATTGATAAACAAAACAAAATATATATAGTACAACATTAAAAATAAATTTCATGGTATGTTATTTTGAAAAATAATAATTATAATTTACAAATGCTGTGTTATTTTTTTTCCTACATCAAAATATGAACATTATAAGCTGATTCTAAATTAAGAGGTACATCAATATAATTACTTAAATAAAAAAAAACAAATACTGCTATGATAATTACTTTATGCTAAAAAGAAATTTTATTCATTCTACTTTCATAAATTACACTTAAAAAATCACAATCTTTTAAATATATATATATACTTTAATAACATAAATTTAACTAAAATAACCCTATCTTAAAATATAAAAAAGACTTTAATTAAAGCTAGAAAAGTGACTTTAAACTGGTTTAAAAAATAAATAAATAAACAAATTTGCAGTGAAAGTTTTTATAATTCGCCCCCACCAATACCCATAATTAAGAATTGCTTTGAACTATAAAGTCGACGACACTACTCCGAATTTTAGGTTGTATCTGTTTATGTCAATGGGATTTCTATATCTGAACAACTTTTTATTTTAGAAAAACATAAATTTAAACCTAATTTAATATCTAATTCAATTAAAGATTATCCAATGGCAACAGAAGATCAATGATAAATGTCCGAACAATGTGTGCCTTAATGTTACTTAACAACCCCTCAACATAATATCTTATCATTTGAGTCACAATAAGACTTTTAAAGAGAGCCCAAATAACTCAAATGGAGTATCAAAGAACGAAGAGATTGCTTAAATTTATAAGTGCAAGACCAATAACTAGTCAAATTAAGGGTTACATGAGTTTATAAGTAAACAGAAAGACAGCACTTATGGGTTACCCTTACAGAATAAAGACCGATGAATAGTTCAGTTCATCTAAAAAGGAAACACAAAGAACGATCAAACAAACCAACCTATCAGTTCAGGCAAAATAAGTGATTTCAGATCACTTGTGTTAGCAATTTTTGGTGTGAAACCAATATGCACCACATGTGACAAAAGGCCCAACTTTTGCTCTAGAATCATTAAACACAATGAAGATACATATTGGTTATGCAAATTTAAATCAGAAAACACATCCCTCAGAATAAGATTGTTCATCAATGGATTTCAGGCCACTACTTTTAATTATAATATGTTCATCACTGGGATGCGAATGGGAAACAATAGCACATAATTGTTAAGGAACAAATTGTATAATCAACTTCTAATATTTTGGCAGAGAGCAGAAACTTCAGATTCAGCATCAAATCCTACAACAGAACCACTCTAAATTAAGAGAATCAACCTGTAAAATCTTTTTAGAACATAAATCGACCCTTTCAAAAAACGAAGACTTAAAAATAAAATTTCACACAGATAAAGTATTAATCTGCATCTTAGATTAAATCAATAAAATCTGAAAAATTCAATAATATGAGTTAAATTTTACAAAAACAACACTTTGGTTTGGCTGCTGATAAATTTCAGGGAAAGGAAAAAAAAACTGAATCCCGCATTCTATAAGCAGAGCCCTATTCAATAATCACAACCCTCACAAAAAGAAATTCCGAGGATAAAAATCTTATCTTTGACAGCTATGTTCTCTCAACCGTAAGATGAAATAGATTATATCCAAAAATAAACAAAATAAAAAGAAGAAGAAAAACTGAATAGGAAACGATGAGCAGTAGTAAGAATTAAGGCAATTACAGTACCTGATATCAACTTATAATCTGCTAGGGTTTTGGCGCTTATTTATATAAGAAAATGAAAAAAAATTGCACCTATCTTCCCTAAACTTCTGATAATTAGAATTGAAGCCGAGAAATCTCTGGACTGGTCTCGTCTACAATGTCGTTTCAGTAGCATCTGTTGTCGTACCAGGCAAAGGTAAAGTATCATATAACAGTACGACTTATTGAGAGAGGGTTTTGTGACGTATAGAGATTCAATAATTTAAAAAAAAAAGATTCAATTCTATTTAAATTTAAAAAAGTGCAAATTCTAGTTAAAAAAAAGTTTCTGTTCATATTTTTTTTGGGTCCTTTTCTAACTCTCATTTAGCTAATTCCAGCAGCAGCTCATCAGCCCTATTTTTCTAAAAAAATAAATCCTTTTTTTCTCTCTTTCCCTAATTCCCAAGTCCCAACACACCGTTTTCTTCCTATCTCTTCTTCTTTTATAAAAAAATACTAAAAATAAAATATACTCATTCATAATTTATTTTTATTATAAATAAAAAATAATAAAATAATTTATATTTATATAATAAAAAATATATTTTTTATAACAAATAACTTATCAAAATTTTATTATAAAATAATTTAAAATAATAATAATAAATTATAAAATTTTAAATTATTAAAAACTTTATAAGATAGTTACAATAATTTTTATGAAAAATTATTGATATTTTAAAAAAATAAATCATTTAAAATTAAAAAAATTAAAAAATAGATTACATTGTAATAAATATATGTAATATTATTATAATTTTAATTATTATTAAGATAACAAATATTTATTAACAATAATTATATTTAAGTATTAAAATATAATTAATTAGATATAATTTATATATTATATTATATTAATAATAAAAATAATTATAATAATATTATATTATATTATATTAATAATAAAAATAATTATAAAAATATTATATTATATTATATTATATTATATTATATTTTTCCACAAAATTTGTGATAATTATGTTTGTATTGTATCTTATAAAAAATTAGATATAGAGGTTTTTCAATTTTTTTAATAATTTAATTATTTTTATAAATATTATTTTTTATATCATAATTATAATTAATATTATAATTATTTATTAAATATAATTATAATTATATTTAATAATAAAAATAATGTATTATATTATTTATAAATTATCAAAATATTTAACATATCATTTTCAATATATATATAAATTTATATTTATTTTATTATAAAATAAATTATTTTTTATTTTTTAAAATAAATTTTTAATATATGATATGATAAAAGAGATTTGTATATTTAAAATTAATTATAAATTTATAAAATGTTAATATTTTATTATGTTTATAATAATTATGTTTTACAAAATGAGAGTAAAATATTTTTTTTATTTTATTTTAAATAAAATTGATTAAAAAATAGGCTTTTAAATTTAAGGTTAAATTTTACCTTTTTTTAAACTAAAACACAATATAATTTTTTTTAAACTATTAAATAAGATATGCACTTTATAAACAAAATCCCTATTATGAGACCAATGACCATTCCTTTGTTCACGAGACGTGTTTTAAAATGTTAAAATCATAATAAATTTGGATTAAAATGGAAGACAGCAGCATTTTACAATTAAATATTACAAATTCACCTTTGAATTTTCCTTTACCAAATATTACATCAAATAACACCCTAAAATATATTTAAATAAAAATAATATTAAATAAAATTCAATTAAATAAAATTCAATTAAATAAAATTTAAATTAAGTATAACTTAAATGAGTCTAATTATACATATTTCAATGTGAAATTTTAGAACTGATAATTTGATTGTAATAATAATATAAACTAATTATAATTACAAATTTTATTAATATTATACTATGATCAATAATAAGACTTACTCTGAGGCCTATTAACCAAAGGCCAAACTAACCATTTTTAACCCAAAGGATAGAGTTTTTGCCAGCTTTAGAGATCAGATTTTAACAACCCAATTTAGAGCCCCCACCAACACATCCCATTTTAAATCCGCAATCAACTTGTGACACAATTCAGTTAAAAAAAACCCTACCAATATGAAGGGCCCAGCCTGAATTGAATCCTCACCAACTCGACTTACCCAATCCAAACCACACTATAACACGAGGACTGCTCGAGTCATGCATTGTACAAACCATGGCCCTGACATACCAGACAATCAACCACACTAATATTTGTACCAAGAGTTTCATACACACCCCAAGCTTTAGTGAATTTCCAATAAGGCATTATCACGTGTACAATTTTCTTAGTGTTTGGTACTAGGATAGGGGATACCTCATTTAGTAGGAAAAAATAGTCAAACCCATATTCGACCAAACTAGCTCGGGTACAACCCATTTGAAAACAGCCCAAAACAAGTCATATTCAGTCTTGACTCGATCTAGACATACTTTGTGACATGTATCAAACTGAGTGACAACTCGTGTGATTGACCGCAAAACAGAAGAGTTTATCCATAAGCCACACGCTAGCTACGTACCATAGACTTTATAGAAGCCTTAATTTTTGTGCTCTCATAATAAAATGTTGTCACATGTACCTTAGATGTTTTATAAATAAAAGGCTTATAGACATCATTTGGAATCTTTGGATTCTACTAGGCTATAACCCTATTATCTAGACTCTCTCAAACACTTAATATATATATAGCTGAACAATAAATCTGAGAGACTGTAGATTGTAAACGTCTCACTCTCAAACAATATTAATAATAATAATGTTTAAAATCTACGTGTTTTTATGAAAAATACAATTCACTCGCTAAAATCATCGACTAATTAACAACGATGTTTCCAGGTATCAACATCAGTTAAAGACAGTTCCAACGTACAAAAATTACTCAAAACATAAATCTATACATAAGATATTTCCATATTATAAACCAAAAATGTAAGAATTGAACTTCACAAAAGAGACTTATGAAACCAAGCCTGAGTTTCTAGTCTCGGTTAAGACCCTCTTGTTTTGATCATTTTTCTTTTGGTGGTCTTTCTCCTAAAGTGCTTTTAGCAAATTTCTATCAGTTTTTCTAAAGTAGCCTTGATCCTTTAATGCTTTTATAAAAGGAAGTATTTTTTCAATCCTTTTACAACTTTGTTCTATCTCCAACCATGGCTTATCTGATGTCTTGCTACTGCCTTCACCTTTCTTGTTTCTAACTCTCATCATTTCACCAAGCAGCCTCATTGTCTCAATCTTGGCTTCACTTTTCATCAATATAAGCGACTTTGGTTCTTTGGTGCTACCATAGTTTACAGAAGATGGTTTATTTTCATTCTCTCTCGACATCTCTAAAATGGTTAACTTGTCCCTACTTACACTACCATGTAATTCAGTTGAATACTGAGGAGAAAATTTTGATTTCTTTTTAGTATGAACTCGCTTCTTCAACTTTGAGAAACTATAATGAGAATCTTCATTTACCCTCTTAGACATTTTCTTAGCAGAAATCTTTGAGTTCATAAAAGGAAAAAAAGAAGAATAAAATGAATCATTACCTCCCTTTTTTTGATTTTGTCCCAAAACACCTTCACTTGATTCTTCCAAACCTTTAGACACTGATTTTTCCCACCACTCCAAGTATTTTTTGCTAACATACCCCTTTGATAACCTTGCTGGAATATACAATCTCAAATTGCAGATAAGGGGCTTGTTGTAATCTAAAACGCATCCAGGAACATCTTGGTCTAATCCAAATTGCATTGAGACTCTGTGTGGATTGTACTTTTCAACAATACCCTCTGGTCCATGTAGCTCAGAGACCCTCAAGCATATTGCAAATGATAGTAATTCTTCATCATCAGAACACTGCCCAATAATTTCCCACTTTCCCTCTTTAGGATAATACTTTGGTAAAGACCAGTTAGCAATGAGTACAGTATAAGGCCGCCATTTGAAATCAGCTTTAGCAGAGTCTAAAACCAACCTCACATTCTCAACTTTCAAAGGATTAACATTGTCCCACCGAGCCAACCTTGGATCCCCATGTTTGATCGGGTTAGGTTTGGGCCTTAGTTTGGTAAATCTTTCATATGCCCAAACTTGAATTATTTGAAATTGGGAACGAATGGTGATCTCTAAAACCCCATCTTTACTAACATCATAATCATCATCATCCTTTAACTTACTTAAAGATGAAATCTTTGCCTTAAGAAAACCCAAATCTCTATAAATATTTGAAAGTACAGCAGGACCAAGAGCAAGTCTAGTCCCTCTAGCTAGAAGAATTGCAAGTGAGAGAGTAGACTCAACAATGACATTTCTAGCAAAAACATACTTACATAACCAAAACGCAAGAAAAGCTTCATGTTCTAATTGATTCCCACTGTCCTTAAATCTCTTCATCCATGAGCTTAATGAGGCCTTCCTAGCCTTGCTCCTACCCAGCTCTTTTCGTGTTTCATTCAATTCCGCTTCTATCTCCTTCAGATCTCTGCTTTCCAAGGGGCAAAAAACAGAGTCTCCGGAAACAGAGTATCCTGATAATACCATAAGATCTTCCAACGTGATTGTTGCTTCACCCCAAGGAAAAATAAAAGTGTTGGTCTTAGAACACCATTTCTCAAAAAACCCATAAATTAATTCATTACACCTGTTGATTTGGTATGTAGAACACAGTATTGCTTCATACATCCCTGATTTTCTCCATACAGATTGGTGCACGTAACACATACTACGAACCCAATTTGTCCATTCAGCTAGTGGTCGGCTTCTCCAGCTAAGGAACTCGACCTTCAACGGCCATTTATGAGGCTCAAATGTGGGTGGCAGAGAAGGGTTAGAAAATAAGTTTAACGAAGCGTCTGGTAAATTAATGGAGGGCTTCCAAATGGGTTTGATAAAATGTGCTGTTCTTACATTTGGGTACCCGCCAATTGGTGAGATTATGCGCTCTCTCCTCTCTTCAACAATGCTTTCAACTTGATTCTCCATGATTAAAAGATGGTAAAATTAGGGTGGAAAATATATTGTTATTTGCAATTTGGGAGAAGGGACTTGGATAAGAAATTGCTTCAAAGAATGTTGGTAAGCAGAAGCAGAAAAGTTTTCCTTTTTTTATTGTCGTGGAAAAACTCAAAAGGTTTAACATGACTTTATGTTTCCATTTTGCGGAGACCGGGGCCCAAGGGTAATGTATGAACGCGTCATTCTAATGGAGAGTTATTCATTAGATATATCAATTTATTTATTTTTATATTCTAATTGTTAAATATATATATTTTTTAAAATATTATATCAATATTATTTTTTTATTGATTTAAAATACTATATTATTATCTACTCTATAAATAATAAATAATAAATAATTTATCTATTTTAATTAAAAAAATTTGTTTATTTAATAATATTAATTATTTATTTTAAATATTTTTGTATTTTAATAAACAATTTTAATCAACAATTGATCAATTGAGTAAAAATAATTAATTCTAATGTGAAATTATAAAAATATACAGTTAATAAGATATTAAAGTCATAAATTTATGCATAATATTTTTAATTTAATTAAAAAAATTAATATAATAATTGATAGAAAAATATTTTAATAATTAATTAAAATAATAATTTAATATAAAAATAATAATTTAATTTTTTATGATAATATTAATAATTAAATAAATATTTTAATTTATAATCGAATTATACTAATCATGTTCTGTGTTTATATTATTAATATAACATCATTTATATTTAATCAAAATTATTACTTACACAGTGTAACTAAGGTTTTAAGGGATTGAACCAAATCATAATCATAATCATAATCATAATCATAATCATAACCTGTAATTTCAAAGTTGATAGTAGCGTTTTAGGTTTAAAAGTTTAATTTAAGTAACAAATATATTCATAATTTTTATAAATTTTTATTATATTTAATAAATACAAGATATTATCTCTAATATTTTTTATTAAAATGTGAATTTTTATGATATATTTTAAAACTTATCATTTTATATTTTTAACTTGTTTTAATATATTATTAGATCATTTGTTTTTTTTAATTTTTAACCTAAAACTAAAAGATAAAACTATCTATAATTTTTATAAATTTTATAGTAATATTATGAAATTATTATAATTAATTAAAAACTTTTACTTAACCTTTCCGAGCAGTGTCAAAGAAAACTGAATATCATAAAATTGTTGAAAATTATGATGCCAAGTTGATTAATTTTCAAATCATGAGTTGTCAATGACTTGGCATGGTTAATATTAGATCCTTTCTCATTGACCTGTCTTGCTAATATATATGTTAAAAAGAAATTCAAACAATATTATTTTCCATACTTTGTTATAATAAAAAGACAGTAAAGCCAACTCTATCTGTTTCTCTAAATATAGTAAATTTAACAAGTCTTATCCCTTTCAAAATTTCAATGCATTCTAATTAAGGAAATGAAGCAAACCAACAATTAATATAGGATTTTTTTTTATTTATTTCTTGAGAAAATCAGAATACAATACAGGAGGGTTTTTTTTTTTGGCTCCCTATGCATTTGCTATCTATAGATATCTCTCTTTACTGAACAATGAATTTTGGGTTTGTTTGCGTTTCTTATTGTGATTGAAATTTATTAAACATTTATTAGCACATCTCATAATCTCATATTAATTAAGTTTTTAAAGGAATTCACATGCTGCAACGTTCATAATCTGACTTCTGAATGCAGTCGAATTGAAAGGCGAGCCGAAAAGATGAGATGCTTTCCATGTTGCATGTCAGAGGAAAGACTTAACAGAAAATCTTTGCAAAAAAGCATTAAGGAATATCATGATACGAAGACCTTAGCTTCCTATACTAACATCTTCAAAACTGGTAAGAATATATATATTCTCATTCAATGTTAAACCTCCTTCATTCAGTTTTATATATCAATATAGAATTGAAATAGTTGGGTAGATGTTTTGGTTTCAATGCATACAATGTGGTAATTCTTCTGTTTATAATTTAACGAAAAATTTATGCAGATACTAGCAGAAAAAAACAAATAAACGATGAGATATTAAAGATTGGAAAAGGGAAAATTTCTACAAATGTTTTTACTTTCCGTGAGCTTTGTGTTGTGACACAAAATTTCAACCACCACAATCTTCTAGGAGAAGGTGGCTTTGGAAGGGTATACAAAGGAAACATAAAAAGTCAAGTATTAGTGCAACCCATCTCTTCATCCCTCTCCCTCTTTAAACATTTACTTTTTGGGTGCAGTAAACCAAAGTTATTATAATTATTTAATTTAAATAATTTATTACTTTAATTATTGGATTAAATATCTTATAATTTTTCAAAATAAGTAACTTATTCTAACAATTTTTGAGTTTGTTACCTATTCCCATTATTTATGAAAATTAAGCACCATAATTCTTCATTTTTTATACTTTTAATAGAATAAAATTACACGTTTTAATAAATTACAGAACTAAGAATACTTACTTTTTTTACTAACAATATTATTGTAATTAATTCATAAATTACGAGATTAAAATAATTATTTTAAAAAATTATACGACCTTTAGTATCCATTTGGGACTATTATGTTTATTTGGTAACAATTACAGGATCTTCGATATATTTTTCTCTTTACTTTTCTCCTATAACAAGTAAAATTAAAAATAGCATTTCTTTATGTTATGAGTTATGCAACAATTACAACTTATATTGGCTAAAATAATAGGACCTAATTTTTTTTTATCTAAGTAACTCCAACAACAATCCTGATAGTACTATAACGTGTAGTAAATGAAATTTTTTAATTATAATTTATACATTTGGATTAATTTTATTCTTATTTTGATATTCTTTTTTATCTTTGTTCTCGAATGAAACATATAAAATATCTTTATTTAAGTTAATGTTATATTTTTTATCTAAATTCAATAATAATCTTAATAAATTAAGAGACCTCAGAGTTATTATTATTGATTACATTGACCAATATGTATACAAATAATCTAAATATGGTTATTTCATGTGTCTTGTTGAGAATATGTGTCAAAAAGGGTACCAAAATAAGAATAAAAATACTTCAAAGTTTCTAACCACAGCAAAATTTAGTTAACTGAATGTGCTGCAGTACTTCCTTATGTTTTCTTCTCAATCAGGTAGTTGCTGTTAAACAACTTGATCGAAATGGATTTCAAGGAAACAGAGAATTCCTAGTAGAAGTTTTGATGTTAAGTCTTCTTCACCACCCCAGCCTTGTTAACTTGGTTGGATATTGTGCTGATAGTGATCAGAGGATTTTGGTATATGAGTACATGGCTAATCTTTCACTAGAGGATCATCTTCTAGGTAGCTCTCTTAATTTGTTTATCTGTAATCCTTTATTTAGTACAAACTTTGTCTTCCCCATTAATTTGATAGTATGATGCTAATACCAATATGGTTCAGGTTCATGCAATAATAACTTAGGGATGGTTTTATTGCATGCTTTTACATTCAAACTCAAGTTTTATAATTTAGTATTGAATGATAATTGGTTCAGTTTTTATTCTATTTAGAAGAGTTTTTCATTTTCTAGCTTGATTGTAGAACTTGGGAAGAAAAAAAACTCTCAAACTTGTTTTCTGTTCTCAAATTTCAAATTTATCAGGATTAAATTTATAATTATAATCTAATACATACAATGACCACGATGTATACAAGTTTATGCTTACTTTAACAAATATATTACACAAAAAAGAAGAAGTTTGAAATACAATAAAACTGACATTGAAATATAAAACTAGTTACAAAGCTCTAGTTTTTGCTCCTTGTGCTTTTACTGTTGCATTCTCTTAAATGGTCTAAACACGTTGAATAATTTTCAAAAGAGATTATAAGTCCTTCCAAAGTGTTTTCTGTTGAGTAAAATTTAGAGAAAATTTAGAATGAACAACTCTAAATTTACTAATATTATATCTAAACAAGTAAACAAGCTACTTGTATTATACTCACTATAACACATTTTAAAAACAACTCATAAATTGAAGAGAAATACAAACACTCAAAGAGAAAGCTCTTAACTTACACTCAAGCTAAGAATACAAAGACTTATTTGTTTTTGATGGAATGATTAAACCAAATGCAAGGTAGGTTATTTATAGTCCTCACCATACAATCTACACCACACAAATATAAAACTAAAAAATAATCCTAACCATACAAATCTTATCTACACACTTCTCTTTTCTACAACCTTCAACTACTTCATTTATTTCTACAACCTTCAACTACTTCATTTATTTCTACAACCTTCAACTACTTCATTTATTTCTACAACCTTCAACTACTTCATTTATTTCTACAACCTTCAACTACTTCATTTATTTCTCTACCTCTTCAACCATTTCATTTATTTCTCTACCTCTTCAATTATTATTTTGGTGTTGATTTTCAACATTCTCTCCCCTGCCTTTGATGGAAGTTGCGGTTCTGTCACAGTGCAGTTCTTTCTTTCTGCTACACCATTTTGTTGTGGCGTGTTGGCACAAGTGTACTGATGACGTATTCGACATTCCCTTAGGTATTGAGAGAACTCGCCTGAGCTATATTCTTCGCCGTTGTCTGTGCGCAAACAACGGATCTTCTTTCCAACTTCTCCTTCAGTTGACTCTCTAAACTCTTTAAACTTTGAGAATACGTCATATTTTTCTTTCATAAATAAAATCCACACATACCTTGAGAAGTCATCAATGGATGTCACCATGTATCGCATACCGCCAATTGATGGTTGCTTAACATAACCGAATACATCAGAGTGAATTAACTCCAATGGTCTTTTGCTTTAAACTTTGATTCCTCGTATGGCAATTGGTGAGCTTTACCATATTGGCATCCTACACAGATTGTGTCTGTTCGCACGTCTAGTTGAGGAAGCCCTTTAAGCATCGACTTCTTCACCATCATATTTAGCTTGGAATAGCTAACGTGACCTAATCGCATATGCCATAGATCTACTGTGTCATTTCTTCTTGTCTTGTCTACATATACAGATTATGCTGACATCACGTAGACTGATTCCAATCGTTGCCCCTCCATTGTCGGTGTTTTCTGAGGTTTTGAGATCATGATACACCTTCACGTCTCGGGAACCGAACAAGACATAGTGGCCTGATGATGTTAATTGAGCCATAGATAGCAAATTTTTCTTCATTCCTGGGACATGATAAACATCTTGAAGTGGTACTTGGTTAATACTATATCGAGGCGTAACTATCGTCTTACCGATGTGGGCTATCAGTAACCTTGAGTTGTCAGCTGTCACCACTACACGACCTCCCTTGTACTCAGACATGCTTTCCAACTTATGTTTATCACCTATCATATGATTTGAGTAGCTGTATTGCTTTCAACATGTTTTTTCTTACTCCAACAATCTTTTTCCATGTGACCCATTTTTCCGTAATTGTAACATTCACTGTAAAAATTTCTATTGTTATTGTGGCTCTTCCAAGCTCCTCCTGGATGAAAGCCTCCCTTTCCTTGAGGAATTTTTCCTTTGTCGCCATTATTTTTATATCCATTTCCATTGTACCGCTTGAAAGTGCCTTTATTTTTGCTAGTATAGAGCGCTTCTTCTTCACCCTTCAGTTGGACTCTTCCCATTTGCTTAGCCATAGCTTCTTGACCGGCTAACAGATTCTCAAACTCAACAAGAGATGGTTGTGTTGGCCATCCTTGTATAGCTGTAACAAACCCTCAATATTCGGGTCTCAAATCATGAATAATTATTCTCTTTATCCTCGTTTCCCCAATAGGAGCTTTTGGATCTAACTCTGAAATTTTGCAACATAATGACTTTACCTTGTGAAAGTATTGGGAAATCGTCATGTCACGTTGCGCCATCGATAGTAACTCATTCTCCAAAAGTTGCAATCTTGTATCATTCTTCTTTGAAAAGAGCATAACAAGAGTGTCCCATGCTTCCTTTGGTGTTTTTGCATCCCGAATATGCTCCAACATTTCTTCTTCAATTGTGGTCTTCAAAGCAAACATCGATTTGCTTGCTTTAATTTTCCACTTCCGCAAGATGCCGTTTGCATCTTACATTGTTGGTTGTGTAACTTCATCACCACCAATAACCTCCCACAAGTCTTGACCTTGTAGATAAGACTCTATACATGTTGCCCATGTGTTATAGTTTTTGTTGTTGAGCTTCTTGATTCCTCCAAATACTTGAAGATCAACCATCGTGTCGGTAAGACTTCGACTGTATCGAACAAGCTTGACTAATAAACTTGCAGAGTACCAAACTCCTCACGACTCAAGATAACTTCACTAAGAACGATCCCTAACCGTCCCGCTCTAATACCAATTGTTGAGTAAAATTTAGAATGAACAACTCTAAATTTACTAATATTAGATTCAAACAAGTAAACAAGCTACTTGTATTATACTCACTATAATACCTTTCAAAGGCAACTCACAAATTGAAGAAAAATACAAACACTCAAAGAGAAAGTTTTTAATTTACACTCAAACTAAGAATACAAAGACTTATTTGTTTTTTATAGAATGATTAAACCAAATGTAAGGTATGCTATTTATAATCCTCACCATGAAATCTACACCACACAAATATAAAACTAAAAAATAATCCTAGCTATACAAATCTTATCTACACACTTCTCTTTTCTACAACCTTCAACCACTTCATTTATTTCTACAACCTTCAACTAATTCATTTATTTCTACGATCTTAAACTACTTCATTTATTTCTACAACCTTCAACCATTTCATTTATTTCTACAACCTTCAATTACTTCATTTATTTCTACAACCTTCAACCATTTCATTTATTTTTCTACCTCTTCAACTATTATTTTGGTGTTGATTTTCAACATTTTCGTTATATGTACATATTGATTACAACTTCTTGATGATTTTTTAAAATCACCGAGATGAATTTGTTTTATAGATTTACCTCGAAATAAGAAGGCTTTGGATTGGAACACCAGAATGAAAATTGCTGCAGGAGCAGCAAAAGGATTGGAATATTTACACGAACAAGCTAATCCCCCTGTGATTTACCGCGATTTCAAAGCATCAAACATATTACTAGACGAGGACTTTAATCCCAAGCTCTCCGATTTCGGACTAGCAAAGTTAGGTCCTATAGGTGACAAGACTTATGTTTCCACCAGAGTCATGGGAACCTATGGCTATTGTGCACCTGAGTATGCACTTACAGGGAAATTGACAACCAAATCTGATGTTTATAGCTTTGGAGTAGTCTTTTTGGAGATAATTACAGGAAGGAGAGTCGTGGACAATACAAGACCACCAGGAGAACAAAATCTAGTCTTATGGGTATGTTTTATTAACCCAAGTAGTCACAACTGGTCATTGTTTTCTATAGGAGACTTTCATTTTGGTCATTTGCTCAAAGTTACTAACTACACTTCTGTCTTGTATTTTGCAGGCACAACCATTGCTCAAAGACAGAAAGAGATTTACAAAAATGGCTGATCCATTGCTTGAAGGAAAGTACCCAATAAAAGGTCTTTATCAAGCTCTTGCAGTTGCAGCCATGTGTCTCCTAGAGGAAGCTGATGATAGACCTCTCATAAGTGACGTTGTAACGGCTCTTGAGTTTTTAGCTATAAACAATGAGGAGGAACCAGTTACAGAAGATATTTTGGATTCTATTCAACATAGAATTTGTGATGGAGATATGGATAGTGAGAGGTAACAGTTATAATGAGTAGGAACTGCATGGGGATATTGTTTTGATGCACGTTGTGAAAATTGGCTACTTTTAAAAGCAAAATTAATGAAAAATATGTGTCAAGTTTGGTGCTTTCTTATGGTTTAGAAAATGTCACACAGGAATCATTAATTACACTGTATAATTATAGCTACTATAATTGATTATTAGTTTTTTATATATGTATAACAAACATGATAAAAAAGAGATAATATATTATTTATTTCAAAAGTGATAAAAAATCGAATTGAATTTATTATTTTAAAAGAAGAAAAAAAGAGAAAAAAAATTAAAAATTAATATTTTTGATATATTGTTCATATTTTAACGATATTTTAATGACAATATATACAATATTTAGAATATTTTAATAAAAAAAATATATTTAAACAATAACGATGTTTTAATAGAAAAATATATACATAATACTTTAACATTAGGATATAAAAAAATGATATTATTACGATAATATTGCTTACAATGTTAATATTTTCATCCGATTAAGAAAAATGATTTTTTTTAATTAAAAAAATAAAAGTCAACTTCATCCCTTAAAAAAAAATTTTTAAAAAATAATAATTTAATTAAATTATAAGATAAGTATAAATATATCAATTAAATGAAATTAGATAATTAAATTATACAAAATCATGTTTTTAAAATTACAAACTTACAAAGATGCATCTCTTTGGTTAAAAAAATATAACTTTCAAGTAAATTTTAAATTAAAGATAAATATAAAATTTCATAAAAAAATAATAGTAGAAGTAAAACACTGAAATTAATTTAAATATTTTATTGAGTAAGAAAATAAGAAATTCATTTTAATTTTTCAGGATGCTACAAATACAACTAGAATTTTATTTTTGAAGAAGATTAAACCAACGGCGTCGGTTCCTAAACGTCACAATGGCACCTCTGTAATATGTTGATCTTCTTATCCCGTATTTGACAAACTACGTTTTTTGATAAATAAAAATTAAAAAACAACAAAAATATAAACTTAAAATTTGTAATTAAAAAATATTATTTCACATTTCATATATTTTTAATAAAAATATATTATTTTATTTTATTTTATAATTTTTTTAATTATATACTATTTAAATTATGATTATAATTATTTATTTTACTTAATTATTAAATTTGTTTAATTTGAGATGTTTGTTACAGTTTTTATGAATTTACTTTTTTTTATTTCAACAAATAAAAAAAAAGCCCAGTGCCAAATATTTGCCAGCCGTATATTTGTCTGCTAATATTGCATTTTCTTTTCCATTTCTCTCTCCCCCTTTCTGAACCCCAGGGTTTAGCCCACTTTAGCTCCTTCAACTCTCTCGCTGTCTCTCTGTTATAGCCTTGTTCTGCTCTGAGTCACGCTCAGACCCACTACTCTCTGAGTCCAAATAAGTCTCCCCATTAAACGCAGTCTTTTTACGGATTTTCCATTTGTACTGAAAATAGCACACCGGTACTGGCTGCTCCTAGTTTAAGCAACTACGGGGGTAAGCTGGGCAGAGTTGCAGAGCTAATGGCTATGGGAGTCTCCTCCATCCAACCAAACCCATTAAGGCCTTGTTGCCCTTCTTATTTCACTTTGCTTCAGTCTTCTCCCCGCTTTTCCATTATGGGTTTCTCTTATCGCTCTTTCCCGGCCTCTTTTAAGGCACTTCACAGGTTCATTCCCACTGTTACTCATTGTTTACGGGTTTTATGGTTCTTTGGGATAATTTAGTTTTTGCAATGTGGGTGTTTCGTTTCTTCCAACCATTTTGTTTGTTTTCTATTTCGTTATTTCATGAGGTAATGTTAGAAAAGTTTTCTTGTTTGTGGTCGTTGTATACTTCCCGTCTGAAGGGGCAAACTTTTGGTTTGATTGGTTCATTCATCTCTTCAAAATACTTGAATTTTAGGTTGGCTTTTTGACCTATGTGTGATTTGATTGATGCCTTGTTATTTGGACGCGTTGTGGTCAGCATTCACATTCAGGAATACGATAACTATGAATTTAGTTATTTTCCATTCGATTTGTGTTTCAATTCTAGCATACAAGCTATGATTTTTCAGTGGAACATAATCACGCAGTGTTTCCTTAGTATAAATTTCGTTTGTAATTTCATGTCTTTTCATGCTTTTTCCACAAATAAATTGAGGTGTAAATGGAAAATCTTCAGTCAGACAGACCCTCGGGACTGAGTTGATCACTTAAAAATATGATGATATTTTTCTCTCAATTTTTGGAAGTTACATTGTGCATCTCATGCTATTACCCTATAAACTTGTTTCTTTCTTATATTTTTGGATTTGGCAATGAACCCCTGAGAAATTGGATTTGTTAATCGAAGTGATGTTGTCACTAAACAATTGCAGGCGAGAAACTTGTGCAGTTTGGACTTGTTCTCAGAACATAACCATGTCTAATACTTCCATTCAGTTAAGACAAGATATATGTTATCGCAACAATTCATTGGTTGAAGCAAAACCATTATCAGGAGGGAGTTTGTCTGGCAGCTTTAAACCCGGGGGTTGTCAAGCATGGGTTGCAGAGGCTGAAAGGCTACGAAATAATAAAAAGGAATGCATTGTTATTCAGTCTAAAGGGTTGGTAGGCAGTAAGACCTCCCCCATTATGAATATTAGAAAAGACACTAAACAAGAGCTTCACAGTTTTCCAGATGGAAGAAATGGTGCAAACAGTGAATCTTATACAACAAATTTTGAAGATACATTGAGTAGAACACAGACCTCTAGGTCACCTGATCAACCTTATATTCAGGATCAAGTATTTGCTCAGAGTGGAAAGTATGATGTTGACACTGAGAATGTTGGTTCATATATGATAACTTATGGAGACAGCAGAAGTGTCTCTGTGAAGAAGGTCAATAGTCATAGAATTGATGATTCAGAGGAAATGAATTGGTTGCCAGGACAGTGTTCAGGAAAAAAAGTCAATTGTAATGGGATGGTATCAAATATGGAGGTCAAATTAAATACTGGATCTGAACGTAGGATAGTTAAACCTTCTGATACACATGGTAGGGATAGTGGGATGACATATTTCAAATTCACCAATCTCTCAGGTGAAAGCGAAATAACTCAGGAAGATTCTAATGTAGAATGTGCTATGATACATAGTGATCAAGGGGGCACGTATAGAAAACCAAGTTTATTTCAGACACACGATACATGGAGTAGAACAAAAGCAAAACCGGCACTACCTCAACCTTATATGCGGGATCAAACATTTCTTCAAAATGGGAAAAAGGTTAATGGTCATATAATTTATGGTTCAGATAAGTTGGTTTTGTCCTCAGCTCAAAGTTTAGAAAAGGCATTCAAGTCTAATGAGATAATATCCGAAAAGAGTATGGAATTCAGAATAAAGAGAGAATCTGTACCAAGCACATTTGAAGCTTCTGAGGTTATTAGTAGGGATATAACGGGCAAAAAATCTCTTAAAAGCCCTATTGGATCTGGTGCAAGCAAAATGACACAGGCAGATCTTTGTGCTCGGCTTACTAGCATTTACAGTGAAATTCTTGTTGTAGATAGTGTTTCTGTTGCAAAGGATGTTGTTAGGTTGCTTACTGGTCGATATAGGCCTCTTGTCCATGCATGTGACACAGAGGTATGTAATCTCCTTGAAGGCAACTGCCTTCTCTGTGTGTATGTGCATAATTGTGGATGCAATAGGAAGATAAGACCTGTTTGGATTGATAATTTCTGCGTACAAATATAGGAGTGCGTACTTCTGGTAGCTTGAAACATACTTTTCTGAGTTTTCTAATAGCTAACAATAGTATTCTTGCAGGTGGCTAAGATTGATGTAAAGAAAGAAACTCCTGTTGGTCATGGGGAGATAATATGTTTTAGTATATATTCTGGGCCACAGGCAGATTTTGGAAATGGGAAGTCCTGTATATGGGTGGATGTTCTTGATGGTGGTGGCAGAGAGCTGTTACGTCTTTTTGCCCCATTCTTTGAAGACCCATCCATTAAAAAGGTTATTTATCTTATCCATCAAGGCTCACTTGGTCTGCTACATATATTGCCATCATTAATGATTCTTTCAATAGGAGGAAAAAATTGTAATTGCCTTCCAAATGCGCTTGTTTTTGTCCTCCTATAAGAGCTTTGGTGTGTTCTGACTTCTGAGTTGCATAGCACAAAATAATTATTTTAAACTAAAAGGATACTTTTTATCAGGATTTGATGGATTTTGGGCCTTTGTACATTTAGTTAGATTCTTGGATGCTTCTATAGATTTGGTTAATCTGATACGAGTTGATTTTGAGTTGCTATTTTTCTTTTCAGTTGTATTTATTTAGTAGCAAGTTTACCGTACACATAATCATTTTATGCCATTGAGTGAAAATCTGTTCTTCCTATGCTTAGAGGAGCCACTGCCCATTGATACTGGCTAAGATTGATGTTTTCCTTTGTAATTTGTCGTTGCGTTTCCTTTAGGAATGGCTTGATCACTTACACTTCGTCCTGTTACTATGATCAAGTATGATGTTTGTTCACTTGAGAAACAAAGTCAAATATTGATGTTAACCTATTCTTTCTATAGGTATGGCACAACTATAGCTTTGACAACCATGTTGTAGAGAGCTATGGGCTTCAGGTATCTGGTTTTCATGCTGATACAATGCATATGGCACGTTTATGGGATTCATCAAGGCAGGCCAAGGGAGGTTATTCTCTGGAAGCACTTACTGGTGATCCCAAGGTCATGTCTGGGGCTAAGTTGTGCCAGGGAATGAACTTATTTGGTAAAATATCAATGAAAACTATTTTTGGCCGGAAAAAGACAAAGAAAGATGGAAATGAAGGTAAAATTATCAGTATTGCCCCTGTGGAGGAACTGCAAAGAGAAGAGCGAATACCATGGATCTGTTACTCTGCGTTAGATGCTATAAGCACACTTAAGCTTTATGAGAGCTTGAAGAACCAGCTGTCAAATAAGCCATGGAAAATCGATGGAAATCTAGCTCCTGGAAAGTCCATGTTTGATTTCTATGAGAAATACTGGCAACCATTTGGTGAGATTCTAGTAAAAATGGAAACTGAGGGGATGCTTGTTGATCGGGCGTATCTTGCTGAGATAGAGAAATGGGCCAAAGCAGAACAAGAGGTTGCTGGTAACAGATTCCGTAAATGGGCTTCCAAGTATTGTGCAGATGCCATGTACATGAATGTAGGAAGTGATGCACAGTTACGTCAGCTTCTTTTCGGTGGGACTATGAACAGGTATGCACTATATTCTTTTCACGTGATTATCTGTATTGAACTTTCATCATATGTAAATATGCAAGTTAGTGTATTTTAGATAATCTTTTATGCTTTATTCTATTTTCATAAATGATAATTACATATCTTCTCTCATCTTATGCTATTTTCATTGGCCCCATGACATACAACCATAATTGACGAAAAATAATTGTCAACATTAACAGAAATATACATACCCTGCTCTTTGTCTTCTGAAGTTTAGCATCCAAAAATCATCTTGCCCTGCCTTTCAGTTTGATGTATCTCATTATGCTTGTAAAACCCAAGTCATAAGATTTGGTGTCTAGATGCTTAGAGGTTTGACTTTATTTTTTGGGAAATGTTACGGGTGGAATGGATTGTAGTGTGTTAAACATTTCCTTGAAGCTCTTAAATTAATTTACAAAATTTTAAAATATCTTGTTTCCATGCGCATCCTGAAATTAATAGTGTCTATTTAGACTCCCATTTTAAACATGATTTTGCATTAGTGGGCTGCATTTTATTACACTGTTTGTTTAAGGAGACGCACAAAACATTTTCTTGCAGGGAATCAACTAGAGTAATATGTTATTTGACAGAGACCAGATCTATTATCTAGTATGGATGCATACATGAATTGAAAACTCATGCAGTGTAACTGGGTTATGACTATATAAAATATAAGACAGTCAACCCTTGCATGAATTTCATTGAGGTGATAGTTTCTTTATTTTAAACAAATTTACATTCTAACCTAACGTTTGATGTACAATTGTATTGAACATATTGAACCCTCCTATCTGTTGCATTTGTCAATAAAGAGCATAGTTTCTGAGACAATTGACATTCACATTTTTTTTTCCTCCTCATTTCTTCCCTATTTCTTTTTTAACAGCAAGGATCAAAATCAGAGCCTTCCACTTGAGAGGAAGTTTAAAATTCCAAACGTGGATAATATCATAGAAGAAGGCAAGAAAGTCCCCAAAAAATATCGCAACATGACTCTTCACAGTTTTGGTGTTAAACTGAAGACTGACATGTATACAGAAGCTGGCTGGCCCTCAGTTAGTGGTGACGCATTGAAAATTTTAGCAGGAAAGGTCGCTTCAGAATTTGATTTTCTGGAAGATGCTCAGTTGGATGATGATATTGGAGACCCTGGAGAAATAACTGCTGGCATTCTTGAAGAGAAACCGAAAAAACCTGAACATATAGATAAGTCTCCTTATGGGACTGCGTTTGAAGCATTTGAAAACCCAGAGGATGGAAGGGAAGCTTGCTATGCAATTGCAGCTTTATGCCAAGTTTGTTCTATTGACTCACTGATATCCAACTTCATCCTGCCGCTTCAGGTGATGTCTCCTGCTATATTTTGCTGTTAATGTTGGTCCATTATCACTTTAAGCTTTAACCTTGTATGTTGTACCCCTGAAGCTGGATTTGTGTTTGTGTTGACACCATTATGACTTTTGCTTTGTAAACATCGGTAAGAATACTTAGATTGCTTGCTAAAACAAATGCAAAACAGGTTCCCTATAAAAGGTGGAGTATCTTAAGCCTTACTGTATAGAGGTGGTATTAAAATTAACCGTGGAATGTTCAATGAACCAAGTGAGCTATGTGTCACGACCCTAAATTTCAAATAGCAATCGTGCGGTACTTAACTCGGTCCGTTGCATCAAGCCTGTCTTTCAATCCGAACGAAACACTCCAAAGAGACTAGAAAGAGACTTCGAGATTTAGAGGATTCAAGAGTAAAGCAAGAACACAAGAGAGTGTTGTTAATCAGTGTTGGAAATGCCAAGGCCTATAGGCCTTTCCAAAGAAAACAAGCTCTCTTAAAGTTGTATTATTCGTATTCCCTTTCTTCTCTTTCATTCTCTGATACAGATCATATATATATATACTAATGTTATAACTAAAATACACAGTTGCAATACACTAAAATACAGCTGGGATACACTAATACAAAGTGGGAAATAAAGCTGGAAATTAAAGATGGAAGTCACCCTGAAAATTAGGAAACTGCATTCTGAAAATCAGGGGCTACTTAGGAACCAATCATACGCCTAGATTGATTTCCTGTACTCCCCCTAAAGCTAGGTGATATATGTTTTCCAAACCAAATGCTGCACTTAACTCTCAGAAACAAAACTTTGGTTAAGATATCTGCTAATTGTTGTCTAGATGGAACATAGTTGAGGGAAAGCATTTTGCCTTCAATTTTCTCCTTGAATTAAGGGTTAACATTCAACACTCCCATTCAAGCTGGATCCCGAAGGTTTATGGATTTAAGCTTGGTATATGATGACATTCCAAAAAAGATTATTGATCCTGTTGCTAAGTAGCCTGAAGATTGGGATGATGAGGAAGATGGTGAGAGGGTTAACATTCAACACTCCCACTCAAGCTGTATCCCGGAGGTTTATGGATCTAAGCTTGGTATATGATAATATCCCAAAAAGTATTACTGATCTTGTTGTTAAGTAGCCTGAAGATTGGGATGATGAGGAAGTATGTGATTTAACCACCAAATCTGAGTGGAGAAATGCAGTTGAATATCTTGCAGCTCAGAGAATAGTAATATCCAATTGAATCTGATATAGACCAAACAAGTAACATTGAGACAATGAATGTCATAAAGGCCAATTAGATTCAGGGACGTCTTCTAGTCACAAAACTTTATCTTTAGAATGAGAAGTTTATTGGAAGAAACCGAACGATCCCTGAAGACGAAATCATTCTTATGGATTATTTCCTTAAAATGGAAAAGCTTGTTGCTTTATCAAATACAGAAAACAGGAGTTACTGCATTGACGTTTGATCTTTCTATGACCAATTTGATAGTAATGATGATTGAAAATTTTGAAACCGGAGAAGGTTCATTACCGACATCTAGACCCTGCTGTTGGTGTAGATAAGAGTAGTGAGAATTTTTCCCAAAATTTTGGATTGATGATGAAGTTGCAATCTGTTGCAATCTGCTGTGGATGAGGTTAACAGAATATTGAAGATAAACTTGCAGAATCGGCTGCAATCTGCTGTAGATAAGGTTAACAGAATATTGAAGATAAACTTGCAGAATCTGAACAGACTCTGCTGTGGATGAGGTTAACATCTGAATCTGTTATTAACATCCATGAAAATAAACTTGCAGAATCTGAACTGAAGTTGAAAGTCTTGTTCTTGAGAAATTGTCTGACAGAAACAGAACACCGGTTGTAGGATAAGCCTGAACACCAAGTTTGTGGATAAGTTTGAAACTATTATAGAAGTTTGTGCAGGAAGCAATGGAGACTGCAAGTTCAAGATGCCCGCATTCAGGGCTGATTGGGCAGGAAGAATTGAAGATTGGAAACTTGGACCGCTTGTTGAAATAATAGAAGATGGCAAACACGAACTGCTTGTAAGAACAAAAGACTTTGCCAACTCGGAGTGCTACTTGGAAGCACCAAAGATTTCAGATTGCTACTGGGATTGAAACCCATTTGAGGACCCATAGAATCCTTGCCATTACATTGATGGGAAGGCAAGTCCACTACCATTTGTGGTTGGAGATTTGGCAGCTGGAATTCTGGAAATGCTTTTGCCACATTTACCCAAAGTAAACGAGTTGTACTTGGAAGGATCCAATGCTAATTTCGTGCTTATTCTGTCAGAAAACCCGGTTGTTGCAGCATGGTTCACAAAATCAACCTTGAAAAGATTCTTATAGTTTGTTGGTTTGCCAGACTTGATACATTCCATCAATGTTATTGGATGAAAGTAACATAGGTGATGCTCTGTGTGAAGCTTGTAACACCAGTTGCACCAAGTGATGCTTGAGCTCCAAGCATAGATCCAATGCCAGTTGAGAAAATTGTATTTCCAACCACCTCAAACGATAGTGAAGATGGTGGAACTAAACTGAATGGGTATGGATCCAACTTGTTCTCATAGGCATTAAAGCATGGAATGCTAATGCAAAGAGAGTTGTATGTGACCTCAGTACAACTGAATCATTTCTGAGGGTGCTGGATATAAAAACAAGACCTTCTTTCGCTGATTTGACTCCATCAACCCAACCTATTGTGGAGTTGCAGAGTGCCCCATCTTCTAAACTAGAAGTGAGGGATGTGCAGGTAGATGAACGGGTCAGATTCCCGATGAACTGAATACTTTCCTTCATTAAGTGCCTGGTTTCCATGGCTATGGACAGACATGACAAAGAGAAGGAAATAGCTTTGGTTTTTCTTTTAGCATTATAGGTTGATGTGACTAGCCCTTCTCAGATTAAGGATGGATTTTTCATGCTTATTGAATCTGTCTATGACCTTGCGGTGGGCATACCGGAAGTGAGGACATTATAAGCTGATGTGATCAGCCCTTTCCAGATTAGGGATGGATTTTTCATACTTTTTGAATCTGTCTATGACCTTGGGGTGGACATACCGGAAGTGAAGACCTCCTGAGAATGCTGATTTTCATGGAGTAATATAGGAAGTGATAACAGCTCTGAAATTGTGAGATAGATTCACATGAGCTAGTGAATAATGGCAAGAAATGAAGGTTATTGATAAGGAGTAAGAGCAGTGGTTTCTTAACCTAATGCTTTGATACCATATTGTTAATCAGTGTTGAAAATGCCAAGGCCTAAAGGCCTTCCCAAAGAAAACAAACTCTCTTAAAATTGTCCCTTTCTTCTCTTTCATTCTCTGATGCAAATCATATATATATACTAATGTTATAACTAAAATACACAGTTGTAATACACTAAAATATAGTTGGGATATACTAATACAAAGTGGAAAATAAAGTTGAAAATTAAAGTTGGAAGTCACCCTGAAAATCAAGGGTTGTTTAGGAACTCATACGCCTAGATTGATTTTCTATACTCCCCCTAAAGCTAGGCGATATATGTTTTCCAAACCAAGTGCTTCACTTAACTCTCAGAAACAAAGCTTTGGTTAAGATATTTGCTACTTGTTGTCTAGATGGAAGATAGTTGAGGGAGATTATCTTGCCTTCAATTTTCTCCTTGAATTAAGGGTTAACATTTAACAGAGAGTTTGTAAAGAATGTTTTATATTGCAGTTAGAGAGGTTATCTTACAATTTCTCAAGGATGATTTCAAATGAAGACCAATAGGTCTATTTATAGGGTGACACCAAGCTTAAGAGTATGCCACAACTTTCTAGATCCTTCTATGTCTAGAATGTACAAGATTGCTCTAGTTTTATCTATAACATGTCACAAGATTTTAGGACTTTCTAGCCAACTCTAGAGTCTTCTAGGATTGTCTAGTTCCTTCATGCAAGTTTTAGTATGTTTCGTAAGCTTCTAGAGACTCCTACATACTTCATGAACCATCTAATACGTTCTAGAATATTCCAACCCCTTCTAACACCTTCTAGTACATGCTAGTGTATTCTGGAACATTTTAGAGTCTTCAAGGCTTGAGTTGAGTCCATCCAACTCTAGCTTCTCCTAGACATCTCTAGACTATTTTAGAACTTTCCCATGTAGAAAAGTCTAGATCCTTTAGACAAGTACCATTTCTTTGGATTGTAAGTGACATTTTGAACGGGACTTAACATATGACTATGTATACAAATATGAGTAGGTCATTTCTAATTAAATTTGTGTCTTTTCGGTGCATGGGAAGTTAATTTTTGTTGGTTGATACTGGCTAAAATTGCTTTTTACTAGTCTACAACAACTCAATATTAATTGTTTAATATTTAAAGTCTAGAGTTTGAGTATCATAATTTTAACGAACAAACAAGTCTGGAGGCCTGGAATGTGTTTCCGCCTTGCTCTCAGTATTGCTGCAAATTGAAACTAATTGTAGGTTTGACAATGGTTTCTGTAATCACAGGGCAGTAATATTTCAGGCACGAATGGGCGTATTCATTGTTCTCTGAACATCAACACGGAAACTGGACGTTTATCAGCTAGAAGACCAAATTTACAGGTATAATGCATTTTCTTTCTGGTGTCCAATCAATTTTAAGTAAATAAGACTAGTTTTTTGTCTCATAGGTTTGTATTTTTATACAGAACGGCCAGGAATAGAACTCTGTTGGTCTTAGTTTTTGTTGGTTGTTTGCACTGCATCAAATTGAACTTTATCTCAATCAAATGTATTTTGCTTTGCTTCTTATGCAAGATTTACCATGATGGAAATTTGCCAACTATTTATTTCCCTTTTTTAAAATTTTTGCTGCTTCAGAATCAACCAGCTTTGGAGAAGGACCGGTACAAGATCCGTCAGGCATTCATAGCTGCACCTGGAAATTCCCTTATTGTTGCTGATTATGGACAGGTAAGTTGTTTTTGTTTTAATTTATCGCACAAGTATACATCTATTAACTAATGTGTTTTCATATCCCAGCTGGAGCTTAGGATTCTTGCTCATCTTACCAATTGTAAGAGCATGTTAGATGCCTTCAAAGTTGGTGGAGATTTTCATTCAAGGACCGCATTGAATATGTATCCCCATATAAAGGAAGCCATTGAAGAGAAGCGGGTGCTGCTTGAGTGGGATCCTCAACCTGGTGAAGATAAGCCACCGGTTCCACTGTTGAAGGTAAAAAAGTTTTTCGTCAGCAGTAAAGGGTTTTTGAATTGATCTTAAGTTGGTTCTATTTTTACGCTTGGTTTTTTGAAGTAACGCTAAGTTGGTCAAATGTCCTAAAGAAAGCCTGTGTGCCATTTCTTCCTTAACTCTAGTAGGAATATTGTTGTCCTTTTTCTCATTTTCTGTTTCAGGATGCCTTTGCTTCTGAAAGAAAGAAAGCTAAGCAGCTTAACTTTTCCATTGCTTACGGGAAAACTCCAGTGGGACTTGCCCGTGATTGGAAGGTATTAAGTCTAAAACACTAGGGATGTAATTCCTTTTAATGAAAACCATTTATCATTAAGGTCTGAATCTGATGGCTTGCAGGTTTCTGTGGAGGAAGCAAGGAAAACAGTGGATCTCTGGTATAATGAAAGAAAAGAAGTGCTCACATGGCAAGAACAACGTAAAGAGGAAGCTCGTAGTGTCAGATGTGTTCGTACATTGTTAGGACGGACTCGTTGGTTCCCTTCCCTCGACCGTGCTAACCGTGCTCAAAGAGGTCATATTGAAAGGGCTGCTATTAATACTCCAGTGCAGGTTCTTACTGGGAATCCTCCCTCTTCTCTCTGTATTTTTGTATATGTGAACGTTAAGTGTACATAGTGGCCTCATCCGTGGAGGAACTGCCATCGTATATAAAAAAAGCATATATATTTGCATTCATTAAGGTTCTCATTAGTTTCACTTCCACAGGGTAGCGCTGCTGATGTTGCCATGTGTGCAATGTTGGAAATATCCAATAATGCCCAATTGAAGGAGCTTGGATGGAGGCTGCTTCTACAGGTTATTCATTCAATATGTGCACCTTTTATGTTCTTCCCACGTGGAGCTTTGGACCACAGTTATCCAGAGATAACATATTTAGAAATGCAGGTTCATGATGAAGTGATTTTGGAAGGACCATCAGAAAGTGGTGAAGTTGCCAAGGACATAGTCATGGAATGCATGTCCAAACCCTTTGATGGCAAGAATTTCCTTAATGTTGATCTTGTTGTTGACGCAAAGTGTGCGCAAAATTGGTATGCAGCCAAGTAACACTGGTGCCTCTTCTTCTTTGGCTTTGGCCAAAGATCTCCTTGATTCTTATATTGAGGCTTCCTTGTCTCAATGGAATCATATAGATAAATCTGTACTTTAACGTGAAATTTTTGCTAAAGGAAGCAATTGTTATTCGCTGTGAAATTTTCGGTCATGAGGATGACGTGTTCATCACAGTTGTTGATGAGAGGTTAAATGTGTTGTCAAACTTTAAGAACAAACTGGTATTGCAGTGCAGTGTGGGCTTTGCTACCTGGTTGCAGTTTCTGTAATTCTTAGATTATGGAGGAAACCGTAGGAGGCTAGGAACCATATTTTGTATAGAAAAACTATCAATTTTTATTTTCTTTGTAATTTCTTGTGTAAATTAAATCTTCGTTTTGAGTAAATTAAATCCATTTTCCTGGCACTGAATTAGAAAAGTTTTTGTAATCTATTATCCTAAGAGTCAAGAGAAGAGTGTGCATGAACGCTGGTACAGCATTCGTGCATAGTCACACGTTTACTTGTTTGTTACATCTTCGGTTTATTTTACTGTTGACCATTGGATAAGTAAATTTTATCTCATATTTTCAGATTAAGCTTTATCCGGTTCCAAGTCGACTTCCTAACGATTTAGGTGAAATCGATTTGACTTAATTTAGAATTGAAACTAGCTTCATTTGACGGTCGGCTTTGTCTTGTTTAAGATGAATTTTGCAAATTTGTGAATATAGGGAAAAACTATCAATCTAATTTCAACTTTTTTTTAGATAGAAAAATTAGTTTCTTTCTTTACCAGGTAGCATGGCATATGCAAATGATTCCACACCTGAATAACATGTATAAAAAAATGTGATTCAAGGTGGAGATATCCAACAATCAAAACAGAGCAACCACATGGGGTCTTATGAAAAAAAGAGAGTACCAGATCAGTTGTATATACCCATCGTGTCAAACATGAACTGCTATGCATCCAGTTCAAGACTCATATTTCGAACAATCATTTGCTTCTATTAGAGCAAAAAGAAAGAAAGATATATTGAACAAAATTAAAATCACGGAACCCTACCCAAATAATACGCATTGCAGCTTGTAACTATTTGTGATGCTGTTGAAGATCAATACCCCAGAGTGATACTAAATGCGTGAGAAGTTGATCAGGCATTGCACCTTCCCATTCCTCAGGTGGATCCATTGCCATACAAGCTTCATTCAAATTCAATAAAAGCTCTTTCTTCAACTCCATGGAAAGGCCCAAGACATCAGATCCATGTTCCAACACTATTTCTGCCAACTGTATAAATACATGAAAACAGAGACGATGTAATAAACAAAAGTCAACTTAACTTACAATGCATTTAGATAATGAAATAGAAAACGCTTGTGAATTCAAAAACAAGTACACTCAATAAGGTTAGAGAATTTAAAATTCTATTCTAATACTTTCTTAAGCCTTGAAAAACTGCCAGGAGAGCATGTCATGCTACCTGGTAACTCCTATGAAAGATGGCCTGCTTAAATAGCAAGACTATCAAAAAGAAACCAGCTGATTGAGAGGCAATAAAAGGAGACTATTTAAAATGGTTATCATTATTCTCACAAGGGAACACTTAACAGCTGCATTAACTGTTGCTTGATGATTGATTAGGTGGCTAAACCCTATCAATTTTTCAAAACTTTTTTTACCGAACATTTTTCTTAATACAAAATGTTTCTAGAACGACTTTTTAATGTAACAATACCTACATTTGATTTGAAGCCCCAAAAATTGATCCAAAAATATCATATTAACTTGTATATAGAGTTCATATATGTACATAACATATATGCATGCTAAGTAGACATGCTATTTTAGGATCAATTTGATCATGTACAACGAGTACATGCTATTTAAGGCCTAGACTCCCGATATTTTGACCTGCATAATTAATAAATCATATAACAAAATAAAAAGATAGCCCAATGACTAAAAAATATATACCTGTTGAATCCAAGATAAACAGATGTCAAATAAGTTCTGCTCCGATAAAAATTGTATGATGGCCCGAATAACTTCACATGCTATTTCATTTGAGAGCTGATCAACCACAGGACCTGATCTGTCCATCAGCTTTACTAGCAAGAGATCGTCCCCAGTAGACAGTACTTCAGTATAGGCAGAATCCGGATCACCCACTTGAAGGGCGTCAATTGCATTACTCCAAGATGTCCAGATAGGGTCACGATCCTGCCCAGCATTATCATCTCCCATAGCCTCTGCAGTCAGCTCAGGTACAGCTACTCTTATTGTCCGAGACGTTCCAGTGTCGTCTCCAGCTACTCTAATGGCTTCCAAAGTTGCCTCATCCTTTGAAGCTTGCCAAACACTTCTTGCAGAAGGTCCCTCACCGAGCCTAAAAATTCTAGCTCCTTTATCCCAACCTCTCCTGCTGGAACCCTGATCACTATCATTTTCAGATTTGGGTGACCTACCATCAATAGAACCACCTGCTAGAGCTCTCCTTGGGGCAAGCTGTCCATTTCTAGAAGCACCATGCGTAGGAAAATCCCAAACCTCTGACATGTCAGACCTCCAATGAGAGCCCCTCCCACGCATGCTTGGAGATATTCCATCAGTTTGAGCATATCTTTCTGCAAAGGGACCTCGCCCATCAGCACTCCTTCCAAATTTGGTACCAGTGTAATCAGGGAAACCATTATACTTCCCTAAAGGCCTATTAGAAGATCCCTCGAACCCCAATGTGAAAATACCACCTCTCCTGCCTGAAGAAATAGACAAACCCCTTGCCATGTCTTCCACAACTCTCTCAAGTCCTCTGACTCTGTTCTCCAAAGTAAGCATGCTATCATGAGAGCCACCCATGAAATCCTGCAAGACAAAAGCATGTCATCTTTAAAATAATTTGTTAAAATTAGATATTAACTGCATATATTACAAAATCAGCAAGGCAATTACAAGCAGTCCACCATGATGCCATCTCTACTAAGGAGACGATCCTGGATCAAAATCTAATAAACTTGTTGAACTTCAGTGTCTACCTAGGCTAATAAGCCCTGCAGAACACACAGAAATGTAGGGAGAAAAAACACACAGAGCTAGTGAGCAGAGAGAGAAATGACACCTGCAACATGTTCATCAAATGAGCTTGTTGTCTCTCCAGCTGTAATAATTGCCTCTGTATAGCCACCCAATTTCCTTTGTTATTTATGAAAGATCCTTCAGATTGACCTTCGATTCTAGAAAAACCTGCGTGATTGATGGATGAATCTCTTGTAGTCTTGTTAATCCCATCATGAACATCCATTGCTTCTGTTCTTGGGTCCCTTCCATTGACTCTTTCTTCTGCACATTTGTCTTGCCCCAGTTCATGATCTCGTTGTTTAGAATAAGAACCAGCAGTTCCCCTATCTATGCTTGGATATTTACTACTGATCATTCCATTTAAATCATCATGAGATTGCTTGCTGACATGGTTTGATCTTCCCTTTGAGTCGGTGTCATTTAGCTGTGCTTCTTCTTCATTATTTGAGCTTGAAGAACCAAGATGCCTACGTGGAACAACTACTTCTACAGGCAAATCATCAGAACCTCTGCTTTCAAGTTTCTGGAAGAATTCTGGGTTCAATTCTTTGTCAGATAAGCCACGTGGTTTCTTCTTCAATATTACAACTCCTTTGTCTGAATTACTGCCACCTTTGGCTTTAGTAGCAGAATCCAAAGTAGGGGAAGAATTGTTAGATGATTCTTTTGTTGATGGCTCCATTCTCTCACTCTGCTTCAAATGCTTTAGCTCATCTTTTTCTGATGTCTCAGCTGGTTCAGGATTTTCTTTATTAGAAATAGTACCAGAAAGAAAAAAATGAAATGATAACACTGAAGAAAAAAACAGAATATGAGTTTGTACCATGAGATGAAACTTTCTGTTTATCTAGATTTCCATCATCTCCTTTACCTTCAATCTTTTTCCATAACTGCAATGCCTCAGTTATGCTATCCCTGACGGGTTTTATCTGTAAAACAAGTCACAACTGACAAGTATTTAATTTGTACTGAAGGCAACAATGACCAGTACTTGTACATAATAGAAATTATGTATATGACATTTTATCATTCTCATACAACAGAAGGATATTAAAGTTTGATACAACAATTGATGAAAAGAATAACATGTTGAACTCATCGGGGGGCTAGATGAGATCAGCACTGCAATTTGGAAATGGCATTAAGTAGTTTGAATTTATCTAGTTCTAGAAGTTCTCCCACCCCCTATTCTTCGTTATACCTCTAAATCAAAGATTATTCATTTCGGACACTATATTTGTTGAATTCAACTTAGCTGATCCATTTAAGATTAAAAAAAAGGAGATCATCAATAAAATATTACTTTTATAGGAAATGATCTTTAATGAGCCTCCAATTATCTTGTATGCAAAAGATGTCTCTGCTTCAAATAAGAGAATCAAAGTAACTGAATCCTCAACTGATGCTTTAATGAACGATTGGTTTTGCGAATTCTCCCATCACACCATCAGCAAAGAGAGTAAACCGGGTATAAACCATGGAAACAAATTCCAATAAAACAACAATGATGATTGTAGAAATCAGAAAAACACTACTGGAGAAAAAAATTAAATTGAAATTTACTGCGTGAATAAGACGGCCAAAGAAAATCACTATATGTATAAAAATGTTGTGTTACAGGAATGCATACAAGAATGTGTAATATGAATAATATAATATCATGACGGTATAGTTTGTACGTTCAAGAAATTAAAACAAAATGGTGAGTGGGGATAATCTATTGCAACAAAAGATGAACAAAAATGTTGCAGTTGGTTGATGACAGCTAAAAGCTACCTTGTCAAAGCGACAGGCCTCTAGTGCAACCAATGTGGAAGCAGCTCCATCTGTGCTTAAACTGCTTGTATTCAATGCCAAGGCAATTAAAGCATCAGCTGCTGCTTTACGTGTTGCCCAGTCTGTATTTCCAAGGCACTCATGAACACTCGGCAAAATATGCTCTAAACTTTGCTGTGTAATTGCTCCCACCTACAGTAACATTCATCATATCGAGTAGCTTCAAAATTTTGAAATACAAAATTATTTTCTTTAGCAACCTTTCATTTTCTTATGATCAGCAAAAGCTGCAGTCTGAATTGAAAATGTTGGAAATAATGATATAAGTTACTGGCAAAATATACTCTCGGAACAATAAGCATGTCTATCATTGAATCAAGTTATCACCTTGGTAAATCAAATCCTAACTTAGAAGCCTATTCCATTAAGTATGTGCTTTCACTACATATCCATCGCTACATTTCACTCAATCCGAATTAGATTGTTCAAAACCCAAATACTTATGTAGGAGCAATCTTTCCCACTATATCCCTAGCGTCATAAAGTTAATTCTTTATACATTCTGCTTCTTTCCTGCTATATGGCACACAATAAAGGAATCAAAGTTCCAACTACAACGATTCAATATAAATTTGAACAAGAGAGGTAACAAATACTAAAACAAATCATCTGAAGACGAAAACAATAAAAAAAACACTAAACCAACTAAGAAAAAGTAAACATTGC
The DNA here is from genome assembly GCA_033030585.1 of Hippophae rhamnoides. Classification (NCBI taxonomy): domain Eukaryota; kingdom Viridiplantae; phylum Streptophyta; class Magnoliopsida; order Rosales; family Elaeagnaceae; genus Hippophae; species Hippophae rhamnoides. The sequence continues at coordinate 43,087,662 of CM065433.1, forward strand.
ACCAACCTGAGACAAACTCGAAATGACAGGAAAGAGAGAAGCCTTGGCCAAGAAATTGGGGTTGTTAAGAAACTTGCAGATCCTCGGACACAGCTTCTGAAACGCCGTGATTGGCGGGTCCGAAGCACAGTCTACCATCTTAGCCATACACATTGCAGCACCAGATTGAACCCCTTTGTTCTGCTCTCCCATTGCCTCAAAAAGAGGTCTCACAAACAATGCCACCACCGACCCAAGTCCCGCATTGTCACCACCACTCTCACCCTTCAAGTATTGAGTCGATAATGCCCCAATAGTATCTCGACATGCATCTTTCAAAGCAGAATCTGAGTCCTTGAGCCTTTTGGCAATGTGGGCAATGATTTTTGTCAAGTGGGTCGATGTGGAATCGACATGGGAGGCACAAACCACAGTCAGTAACCGAAGAGACTCTTTCTTGACTGCGGCTTTGGGGTCGTTTAAAGCCTCGTAGAGACAATTGAGGAGCATCGGAATGCCTTCTGGGGAAAGTGTATGAATAATCTTTTCAAGGTCTTCAACTGCGATCTGATAGGTATCTCGATCAGAGAGCTTGGATAGAGAGTTGAGAATCCTTTGCTTCAGCTCAACCATGGCCAAGTGAGATGAAAGAGAGGAAGTAGAGCATCTTGAAGAAGAAGATGGATGGGCTGGTGATGAGGTTGATTGGTTTGGGGGCTTTGTGGGTTTTGTGCTTCTGGAGGCATTTGAGGTCATTGTATGAAAAATGGGTATTACTGCTCTATTGCAGAATAAGTAACGACTTGTCCGATAAAATTGCAGAAGTGTTATCTCCGATAAAACTGGAGACAAGGTATCTCTGGTTTAGAGAGTTAAGCTCAAAGAGAGAGACAGAAAGAGTTAGCGATGGAGTGAAATAACAAAGGCTTCAAGTTCTCAACCATTTGAAAAGAAAAATCACAACATACATGGCGAGATCTGTGAGAGAGTCGATTAGAGGGTTAAAATCCCCTTGTTACCCTTTTTAATTAAAAAGGCTATTAGCGGGTCTCGTTTCTTCAGGAAGACGCAAAATGGGCCCAACGATTTTAGTTCATAATGCTTATTCATTTGTTGTCCAAAAGTTTTTTTTTTCCTTTTTCTATATGAAATGGTATTTATTTAAGTGATTAATTAATTATGATTTAGTAAATGTAATTTTTAAAATTTTATAAAAATATATTTAAAAAAATTTAATTGTCTGATTTAATTTTAAATTTTAAGAAGTTTTTATTTTCATTTATTCTCGTTTATTGTAGGGGAAATGGAAAAATTGATAAATCTAATTTGTATTATATTACTAACTTACATACTTATATATATTGTAATTTATACCTTAACCTAAATCTTTAAAATACATATTTGAACTTTATGCAGATGGGAAAAAAATTGATGGCAATAAATCTCATATATGTTAATATACCAAGAAGATGGAAATTTTATTCATTATTTTCTCATCAATTACACTATTTGATTTCTTTATTAATTATTAGCTATTTATATTCTTTTAAAAATTAATTTTATTAATCTTATATTTTATTAATTTAGAGTATCACATCATCATTTACTATAATAATAATATTTTACATAAAAAGATTAATCTATTTATATAGAAGAATTATTCATTACTCTTAGTTAATTTATGTCATGATATTATATTTTAGGTTAATAATTTCAAGATTAATATAATTTTTTTAAAAATAAATATCCAATATTTTTAAAAATATAATTGATAATAACTATATTTATAATGAATAAGAACACATTTGTATGTATATTTTGATTTGATTATTGTAAGAATGAGTTAATAACATGTTTTAAATAACATGTTCTCATAGGTTAAGAAAACTTTAAGTTTTTTTCATTAAGATTGTATCATTAAAACCTTATCTTAATAATATTATAATTCAATTTTTAATATATTTTTGTTAATATTGTTGTGATCTATCATTTTTTAAATAATAATATTGTTAAAATATCACTTAAAAAATATGAATAAAAAAGATATTAAAAATTAAATTATAGTATTATTAAGATTTTTTTTGCATCTCCTCTAAAAAGTAAACTATATGATTCATAAGTTATAGTAAACTATATGATATATGATTCATAAGTTATAGTAAATTATATGATATATGATTCATAAGTTATTAAAGATTTAGTTTAATTTAACGGAAAAATTTATATTAAAAAGTAATATAAAATTAACACGTTAATAAAAATGTATGGTAAAACTTTAGTTATTTTATTTTAACAATTAAAAATATTAGTATTATTTTTAAAAATTTATACACTTTAATCGTTTTATTATTGGACGTTTTAGTAATTTATTATAATTTTAATTTTTTTATATTTTTTTGGAAAAAATTAAATTTGATAGAATTATAATTTACTAACAAGCTTGGAAACTATTTGAAGAGAAACAAATTTTAAAAAAATAATTTTTTTTAATTATCAAGATTAACCTTAAATTATTAAAATATCTGAACATAAGATAACTAAGTTAAATAGCTTTTTAATGCACTTTTGATTTTTTTGGCAAAAAAAAAAAAAGAGGAACTGCAGGGGACCAGGAAGGGAACAACGAATACAATCTTAATTTTTTAAATACTCGTCAATGATTTTGTAGCTCAATTCGATGTGTTTATAGTTCGATTTGATACGATTTTAAGTAAAATAAATTTAACTTGATTAAATTGAATCGTTTTGTTATTAAATTTTTTTATAATATAACGGTTTGATCTGGTTAATAATATATAAATATGATATATTTAATAATATTTTTGATTAAAATATATCTGAAAAGTTATATGAAAAATTTAATATATTATTAAAATTGATCCGATTTGATCGGTTTAAATTTAATATAATCGGATCGAATTGTTTGAAAAACGATTTTAGTTAATATAAATCGAATCAGATCATTTAATTTATAAAATTATTTGATCTAGTCTAATCCGTTCTAATTTTTTAATTTAATTCGATTTTATGCCATTGATGAATGATTATATTTCGCAAAAGAAAAAAAGAGGTAAAAGTTTCCGATCACTAAATTCCCATTTAAAAAGAAAATAGTATCACTAATATACAGTCTAACTATTATTCGGTACTCTATATGAATACTCCAACTAATTAGATTATTCATTGGGTTCATAAGTGTGAAATAATACATTTTAAACAAAATATATGCTATAATTAATAATTTTATTGGCCTGAATTATAATTTTTTTAAATAACGTAGCGTGCCCACAAAAAACTGAGGACTAGGTGGAATGGAAAAGTCAAGAAACTTCACTCGATAGGCTAGATGGTCAACTATATGGATGTCTAAGATCATTATTACATGACAAGAAGGAAAGGTGTCGCACACTCATCTTATCTTAGGATCGATTGTCACAACTTGGTAATGAGCGGATAAGAATGGGATTGACAAAGCTGAAAATCTTGAGTTACAGTAGCTCTGGAGCTCAGCTATGGCTTCAATCCCATGTTCTACTACTATCCATCTCAATTTCACGTCGAAGTCCTTCACTTCTTCACCTGCTCTGCCCAAATTCAATACCCAGTTTTTGGGTTTAAGAAATAAGCTTGGGTGGCTAAGGCCCTCGAGTATTGGAACCTCCAATGGCTGCAGAGCAAAGTGTTGGTTCAAATTTGGTAAAAACGGTGTTGATGCTGAAGGTGCTGGAATTTATGGAAGCCAGTCTCGCAATGATTTTGATAGAGATGATGTCGAGCAGGTTCTTCACCGTCTTTTATCTTTCTCTCAAGTTATTTACATTTTTTTTAGTTAAGTGGTTGTTTCTCTAAATGTTTGTTTTCTTCTAAAAGTAATGTGATTATCATCAAGGTTTTCTAGGAATTGAGAAAACCCTAGTTTTGCTTAGTTGGGATTTTTTTAAACGATATATGCAAGGCGTACAAGTTTGTATTTTAGATTCACACATGTCTTGTTACCTTATTGATTGTTGAAATGTGATATCTATGTAAGCTTCAAATTGTTGAAAAATTTACATAAAATTGAGAAAAACAAATATCTGAAATACACTGAGTACTAAACATAAACGAGTATGTGTATCGCTGGGAAGTGGGGGAAGTTATTCTACCTAATATTATAAAGTTAAGTTGTTTTGCTTGAACATATAAAGTTCAGTTGAAACTTGAAAACCTACTTCAATTTTTTTATAAATAAAGGGAATTTCTATTTTCGTTGTTATAAAAGCTATTGCAAGAGCAATTAATGATTATGCTAAAAAAAATTGTGTTTAAGTTGTTCTGAAAATAAGATGATTCTAAGTAAAACCCAATATACTTGATTATGGTAGTAGCTATTTGATCAATGAATAATTCTCATAGTAACATAATAGTGCTATAGGAAATAGTAGTGTTGATGACTAGTTTTAGCTTGTGTGGTCTGAGTTGGATGGAACCTTTGGTGTCCGTAGTAAAGACACACTTCAGGAGGCCATGTTTATATACACGGAGTACCATATTGTACTAGTAACAATTCTCTCTAGTCAAGTGTTCCCATACACCAATTCTTCGTCCTATTGTGACTGGAAGTTTCGTAGTCATAGAGCCTTATCATCTACCCCAAGAGAAAAGTCCTTGTCACTAGTTCATGCAATTACTGCAATAGTGCAGTACTTTAGCTTCCATATCATATATTCATGCCTGGATGCTTGCTGATAGTGGAAGGTTATATAAAATAGATACAAACTATTCAATTATTGTCGATCGTGCATACATAAATTATAATAACAAAAAACTTACAAGTATATAACCAATCATTATCGACAGAAAAAGTGCTAAAAATTTATCAGAAACTTTCAGAATTTTGCTTTCCCAGTAAGGCAGGGAATTTTTTTTTTTTTTTTTTACTTTAAGTACTTGTTTCTTTTTCCAGCAATATTTCAGTTAATTGCAAAAACAAAATATCGGAAATTTGGCCATAACGAAAACTAATAGTAAAGCTTAAAGCTTGAAGATATTGCTTTCCCAATTAAGCAACAAACTGAATAGATGTCTCAAGTATTTCTGAAGAGCAAAGATTATAGCACCCATGAGCCTAAACGTTTTACTGCTTTGATAAGCACACATTTATTCTTGCTTCTAGTTTTTGGTGTTTTACAGAAAATCTATCTTGTACTACCTTCTCTTCTTGAGAAATTTGATATCATATCTTGTATTGCTTTAGATTTCTCCATATTTGAACTCCTCTGTTCTCCTTTTGAAGGAAGACATTGGTTTCACCTTTGCAGCAGCCACTAGTGTCTATTATTCTTTACTTAAAGGTACTAACAGCAGCTATTTTCTATGTGGTCATATGATTAGTGTTGCTTATTGTTACTTGTTGTTTGATGAACTTGTTGCTTGTTATGAAAGAAGTCCCAAATAGGCAAATACTAACAGAAGGGAGTTGAATGACTTTGGTTACAGTACTATAACTACATGGGAATGCTTGCAGTAGAAGGTTCATATGATAAGATGGAAGCTCTTTTGAACCAAAACATTCATCCAGTTGATATTTTGCTGTTGATGGCTGCCTCTGAAGGGGACAAACCAAAAATTGAGGAATTATTAAGAGCTGGAGCTAATTGCACTGTCAAAGATGCCGATGGCAGGACAGCTCTTGAGAGGGCTGCTAACGATGAAATTAGGGACTTCATTCTTAGTCTTTCAGCTCAGAAAGCATGACATTAATAAAATTTCTTAGATCCGAATGTTCAAATGTCTTTTTTGTTTCGGCATCTGATCTTGTCATTATCTAATATTTTTAAGGATGTATAGCTTATTAATATGACATTAAAACTAGGCTTCATCGGTTGGGCTTTTCCTACAGTATTATAAGGAAGTGAAACCTTCATTCATTCACAATCAACCTTTACATTTCTCATTTACGACATCTTGCAGCCAAGTTGACAGTTAAGACAAAAAAATCATCATCATTACATTTCAAAAGATCCCATTTTGCTAACAGTAACTAACTCTCTTTGCGCATCTAGCAATTATGAAAGTCCATGTAGCACCTAAGGACTATTTTTTATTTTCAAGAAAAATTGTCCCTTTTAAAAGTTCATACCTATCGTTATTAAAAAAGGAATTGCATAATATTAAAGATATTTTTTTTCATTTTATTGTTTAATTGTTTTTAAGTGGATTAGATAGAAATTTTTATAATTTGAATAAATTTTAACGGAAAGAATTGAAGAAAAAAATAAATAATCATTTTATTTATTTTTATGCTGTTATTTCTTAAAAAAAAGATTAAATTATTAGAAAAAATAAATATATAATTTAAATGTTATTTTTAGAATAAATAAGATAGGTTGGTGGGGTTAGGTACTATAGGATACCCAAGTTTAATAACTAGTACCATTTTTCACTCATGTTGTCATTAATTCTTTTTAACTTTCTTTTTCTTCCGCACCTTCTTTTCTTTTTCTTTTTCATAAAATGATCAACTCCTACAACTGCTTTCTGGTTTTATCGAATTGAAAAATTCTATTTTTTTAAGGATTTCTTATCGTTGGCATAAAAACCATAGTTGCAAGGAAATTGTTTGCGGACATAGGGTTGAAGCTGATCATGTTCGTAGGAAAAAGAAAAGAAGAAAAAGAAACAAAGGTGCGAAAAAAAATTTTAATGATAAAATTGCCCATGAATGTTTTACCAAATTGTCAATTTTTGTAATGTTTAAAGGAATTGATGAATTAAAAGGAATACTAGTTATTAAACTTGAGTATCCAAGTGCTACTTAAACTTTACAGTGACCATCCTTTATTTTATTTTGTAAACAATTACATACACACAAGCAGTCCTATACACTTTATACTGCACCAGAGTTCAAACCCTCGACTTGAACAACTATAAATTTTGAATGGAATGATACGATCAATTTGAAACATGCAAGCATAAAGATTGGCAAGGTCAAAGCGAATGGCATCATTTTTATATTATTATTATTCTTTTCTCATCTTCAGCATCTATGTTCTTCTATTTCATTATTCTTTAGTAAAATACGATATCAACTGGGAGATCATTTCAAATGCTACAAGAAGGTTTATATCATATCAGATCTTAGTGCCAAGAATAGAATGTCTTCAAAGAAGAATAATTAGAAGTAAGAAAGGAGGAGTACTCTATGTTCTGTAAAATTTAAAGACGAGTTTGAAATTAAAATACAAGAGTCTGGTATGACTCTGAAGCCCATAAACTACTTAAAATACAGCTGAACAAGCTTCTTTAGAGTGTCAAATACACTAGTGAAAGGGTTGAATTCCACAGCGGCATTCAATCCCAAATCAGGAAACTTATTTGTCAGAGCCTGCTGCATTCCTGACATTGACATCATCGCTGCTAGCTGACTATTAGACATCACTTGACAATCTTGTGGAGTGTCCTTGATTTTGCTCGGGTCATACCCAATATTTCCCAAGTAAGATTTGTATTTCTCTATGAATTCAGGTCCAGGATCAGGAGTTCTAGAGTAGATCTGCAATAATTATTCCAAATATGCTTTAGTGGATAATCACAAACTAAGCTGTATCAAACACAATTACTGCATTCTAAAAAAAGAATATAGAAATATTGCTTAATGCCTATTTACCTGTACAAAGCTTCTGTCCTTTGAGCCTGAAACTAGGGAGAAATGATCATAATCCGTTGCAATGACATCATATGGTTCCTTTGGAATAAAAGGCAGTGTTGGAAACCGCAAAAAACATTTTTCCTTGATCATTTGTTGCACTTCCTGTTCCGTCTCATTTTTCTCCAAATCTTCTTCAGATAGGCATTGGACCTTTCCCCTTATGCCAGTAATATATCCATCTGGGCCTCCATGGACACAAAACGTATCAACTTGGATAGATGATGTCTCCATATTAATTGTATAAACGCCCTACAATTTTTTATTTGAGATTTATTTATTGTTAGACATAACCAAGTAGGGAGTTCATCATAAATTAAGTGCAATGCACGCACTTTATCTTAAAAAAATTACATAAAACAATAATACTTAGTTAAGAAACTGTCAGCGTTACAATTTACTAGTCAGCACCCATAACCGTACATACCCTTTTACATTTACCTGGGTGCAGTGGCAGTCTTCCTGACCTGTTCCAGCAAATCCTCCTTTAAGGGAAGCTACTTCAAACCATCTCCCAGAATATCTGATGGGATCAAAGTCTTTAGCTGTCATGCCTCTCATCATTATTAACTTTTTACCTCCATCAAAACCCTTATCAAGTGGAAGAGTGACCGGATTGTCTGCAGCATTTGCAAGCTGGCATATATTTCCTTGATGATAATTGGCGGCGATAGACTACTCAATAATAATGAGGGTGATTTTAGTAACAGAAGATGTTTGTATCCTTTAGCTCCTTAAATAACGGGGCAAGAAATAATCCTTTCACTAGAATTGTGACAAAAAGAAAACCCATACTTTGAAAAATTTGCAGAACAAATTAACAGAGCTCTAGCTTACTACAACTTTCAGACACAAAAATATGTCAAGCCTCTTTAAAAGAAAGGAAGAACCCAAAGTTGGGAAGTGTTCAGACAAAAATAGGAGCAGAAATGTATTTACCTTTACATTTATAGGCTTTGATTAAATTTGATATATGAAGGGAGAGAGGACGAGGGGAATCCTCAAATGAACGTGTTAAATAGAAATTGACTTTAGCTTTTAAGCTTAAAATAGATAGCTTGCATCAACTATAAGCCTTACCTCTATGTCCATGTATGGTGTAAAATGTGATGCAATCATGTCCACGAAAGTAATGATAAAATCATCGTTTTCCATTCAAGTAAAAAGCTTCTATTGAAATATAATTCACACCCTATTTTACAAGAAGAAGATAATGGCAATTCAACATACCTGATCTATTCCTGAGATAAAAATTAATGAAGCTGCAAGACCAGGAAAAAAATGTCTAGCCGCAAGCTTACTGGATATAGAATGTGCACAAGGGCATCTAACATTGTTCTTACCAGGCAATCCCCTGCAAGAGCAAGTCAACAAGTTACGAAATGTCAATTCGAAGTGACTTGCAAAATCAGATTTTTTTTTTCTAATTAAGGTGCTATAATAAGAAGGCCAAGAACATTCTGTCCATACTGTAGAGATATTATCTTTAATGAATGTGTGACTTTTTATTTTACATAGTTGTTTCACTGGTGGTCCAAAATTAAAAACCCCAAGTAACTCTTTACTGCCCAATTTATTGCCAGCAACGAAAAGAAGCTAACTCAGATTAAACCCAAAAGATAGATAAAAAATCAACCAATTGCAAATGAAAATTGAAGAACACCAAATCCATCAACTTTTGTGGAAGAAAACTGAAATTAAACAGGCAAAAGCTAGCTTGAGCAGAAGAACGAAAACTTTAAACAATTTTCTCGCCATAATAGCTTTAGCATAAGAAATGAAAATAGTGCATTTATCGTACCTAGAGCTTAAGGTAAGAGGAAGACGGGGAAAATAACTGAATTGAAGGTGAACCGGAGCTGTTTGAAGAAGAGCTAGCGTCATTTTAATTCCTTTCCTGATCTCAAGGCTTCAGATCAATCGACTCATAAAGAAGCCTCAATTTTCTTCTCGCTCTCTCGCTCTCTCGCTCTCTCGCTCTCTCGAAGTTTAGTGTACTAGTGTGCAGTGGGGTTAAAAAAAAATGGCTTTCTTGGTTAAAGACAAGCTCCATCCATTCTATGTTAGTTTCCGCCAGATACTACGAAGAAACAAAAATCTTCTTTTTCTAACTTGGAAATTTATGTATTATAATTTGGGTTAATTTCAGTAATAGTGCTCAATTTTTCATCAAAAATTAAATTTTCCCTTCAATTTTAAATCTTTACGCAAAAAGTCCCAGACTACTTTTCATAATTTTAAAATTAGAGTGAAACGATAAGGCACCTTCCCACAAAAAATACCTTTATTGACAAAAAAAAAAATAATCTTCAAATTAATTTGAGAACTTTTACGTAAATAAAAATGAAGTTATAATTTGATGATTAATAAAACCGTTCGTACTTAAAATTGAACTTGACTTTGTATACATGATATTCACAAAAATCCAATATCTATTAATTGTGAAAAGATAATACTTCTTTTAGTGTTTACAATAACTAATAAATTGTTGATGAAACCACACAAAAAAAAATCTAATTTTATTCGTGTATGCGTCACTTGAAGTCTCCTCAGTGGGATAACATACCAGAAAAGATACATACAAAAAGAAACAAAACATTCTCTTATTCAATTTTACAAAATTTCCTTTTTATTAAAATTGTGATCATGGTATACTTATTCCTCCTCCCCCAACTACACAAAGAACTCCTATTATAGTATCATAAAACTCTCTCTATTCTCTTTAAAAAATAAGTAGTGCTTTTTGTGCCTTATGATGAGCAGAATCGTGATCGCCAAATACTTTGATGAACGAAAACTTGATGAGCGAAAACCGGCATCGCCGATCCTACCAATACTTTGGTTTTATATTTATAAAACTCATGAAGTCAATCATTTAAAGAAAATGATAAGTATACTCGAGTCGATCTAAGGAAGGAATGTATGTGGTTTTTAATTTATTATTCAAACTTTTAAAAACGAAATTAAATCCTAAACATCCTGTCACGATATTTTGGGTTTTGTGTTTTTAATCTAATTACATAAAATTAAACATAGATTCAATAAACATTCATGCAAATTTTATCTTTTATAAATAGTGGAGTATTTATGGATATAATAACTAAGTTAATTATGCTTTCTCGTATTATTTAGGTTATTAAAGATATAAATTGATATTTATTAATTCTCTTTTTTTTAATATATAAATACCACATTTGGTGGAGTTAGATATTCTTTGCTAATTAAACAAATCAATTAATACATATGTGTGGTGTTGATAATTAATTTGGTTAATTAAATTAATTCCTTTTTCTGATAGATTGAAAATGAACTATTTAAATGCCATATTTGGTGGGATAAGACATTTTAAACTTTATTCAAGGTGTTCAAATTAAACCTAAAAATTTAATTATCCGAGTACTAACTTTCAAGTTTTAAAACCACTACCGAAAACATGTCGTCAATACATTTTCAGATAATAATTCTTATAAAAACTTTTGAAATAGAGCTTCACTCTAACTACCTAAGGCGATTGTATGCCATCAAATAAAAGAGACTACTCTAAATCGATCGATAACTAAACCTTAAAATCTAATTTTCGTGTTTAAGTTTGTAATGAAAAATAATATATTTCTCTCTAACATTCTTAATATAAAATCATGAATAAAAATAAAATCAATTCATTTTAGAGATTTTTACCTATTTAATATTTCGTAAAGATAACAACGTCATTATTACATCATGTTTACTAAGCAGACAGTTAAATTTAACCACGTACAAATTAAATATAACATGTAAGAATAAAGCATAAAAATAATCAGTAAAGAAAATAAAATCCTTACAGAACTTACGCTATTCCCGTTCTTTGGAAAAACTCAAATTTAATTTGCAGACTTCCATTTATTGAATCAAAAAGCTAATAAATTACAAAAAAACATAACTAGTTCTTCCCAAAAAGGGAAGAACTCTAAAACTAAGAGAAACTAGCTAAAACATAAGAAAAACTAGCTAAAACATAAGAAAAACTAAAAACTAAGAAATGGAGAGAAAGAAAGAAGAGAGAAGTGTGGTTTTGAGGTGTTTTGAAGGTGTTTTGAAGGTGAAGGGAAGGGGGGTATTTATAGGTGAGGATGGAGAGAAAAAATGAGTAAAAAAATGTTAAAAAATATTAAAAAATTAAAAAACGTGTAATGGAAATCGAGGTCATCAATGACGTCCACGTGTCTTCTTGCACGTGAAAAATGGGGTGAAAACGCGTTGAAGCGCGGAGGGCGGCTGCGCGGCGCTGTCGTTGCTGCTGATCTTCGCGCGTGAGATAATCCGCGCGCATGAACGATGTCCGCGATTTAGTGATGAGTCTGGAGCGCGCGGCGCGTTTTTTCTCCTTTTTGACATTTTTGACCTTTTTGACCCATTTTTTTCCAATTTTTTCATATTTGTCGACCTTTACGCATTTATTTATTAATATATTTGTGATGTATTGCTTCCAGTATTCCTCTTTGAGCCTTTAAGTTTCATTTTTAAGCCAAAATACCTGAAAAACAATAAAAATACCCGTGATTCCGAAAAAGACAAATTTATATAAATATATGATAAAACATATAAATATATATTTTTTTAATCAATTAATTTGCATAAAATCATGGTTATTTTAGTGCTTTTTGAGCACTCATTACCTTCTAACCCCACCACTTCTCATTTACCCAGCCACACCCATAGCCATCCCACCCTTCCTTACAAATTTTCCCTTGTTGCTATTCACCCAATTTCCCCCTCTATTTCTCTCTTGTCATATCGCCTTTCATTAACACCTCCTTTGCTAAATCTTTGTTCATCTTCACCAGTCATTGTTTGTCCATCAAGTCACGTCGTTGTTTTACGCCGTAGTTCAAATCTGGTATCTGTAACTTTGTTGTACTTTTCATATATCCTTTGAGTATCTCTTGAGGTAAAACTCATTCCTAATGCTTGTTAGTGGACTTCAAATTTTTTTTCTCTTGATTTACGTCTTGTATATATCAAGAATAGAGGAGACTAGTAAGGAAGACAAAAACGATGATTTTAAATAAATTTTGGTCCTGAAAGTTGGAAATGTAACACCCATCTTTAAGTGATATTTTCTAATTCCATTTGAATTTTTTTTATTTTATTTTAGCATCTGTATTTTATTGGGTTTGCGTGGTTCATGGAGTTCTATTTTCTTTTTAGTTTGTTGTGGTGGTAGATGTTGACATTTGGGTTAAGAGTTAAGACTATAACCATCTTTGCCTTGATGGACATTCAGGTTTATCATAAAAGTAATATACTTGACTTGGTGGTTCCTCCACGGGAATTAGATGTTAATTTAGCGTGTAAAACTAGGTTTGAATTTGAAATATCATTCTTTTTTCTTTGATTAATATGTGTTTGGTCTAATATATAACTGGTACAAGAATGTGGTTCTTTAATTTGTATTTTTGTTGCAATGTTAATGAAATCATCTCTTTTTTATCAAAAAAATAATATAATTGTTTTGGTGTTTTCAGCTGTAAGTAAACTGAAAAATGAATCTTTCTTGCCATCGCTCTATTTCAGTATCTTTAAAAAGAATCTCTAGTCTAAAAGATGACATTGATGATATAGGATTTTTAATTGATACAAATGGTATATTGGAGTGTTCCACACTTCAAGTTTGAAGGATTTGAACTTGTAGAGCTTGAAATCACAAAGTCACATTTGTAAAATTTATCACTATAAGAGGTCTTTCCAATACTTGATGCATTTACGACCATCTTTGTCATATATTCATCACTTTTATTGAATGAACCTAGAGACAAATCAATCTTGTCTTCCATTGTGAGTTAGATCTTGTCTAGTTGTTTGATTATCCACCTCCTTGGAATATTGAGGTTAATCGTTAGTAGTACAAAAAGACTTGAAAATGTACACAACATTTGATCATGTGACTGACTCACTAACTTGAAATCCTTGAGTTCATTTTACAATTTGCTTCATTTTGGAAAGAAAAGCAACCAGATTAAATATTGAAACAACATCAAGTAATGTCTATAAAAGCAAAGCAAACAAAAAAGTTAAGACCAATGATAAACCAATTTATGTTTAGTGAAATAAGTCTATCAAATTATAATAAAACTTAAGTGTAAAATCAAACCCTAAATTTTATCCAAGTCTACGTTTAGATCCTCAAACTTTTTTCAACAATTTAGTTCCTAGGTTTTTTAATTTCTACACTTAGGTACTCAAATTATTTTCAACAATTCAATTCCTCAACTTTTTAATTTATACATTTAGGTTCCAAAATTTATTTTTATGTTTAATCAATTCCCAACTTAGCATTTTTAATTATAATTATGCATATGCAGTACATATTGGCCTAGATCTAACCCATCAACACATGTGACACCATTTTCCCTCCCCTAGTTAATACTTTCTATATCTAAAAAAATTTATTCGTAAAAATTATTAGGGCTTTTAACAAAATAAATTTGAAGTGGAGAAAAATCTTCAAATTTCATTCATAAAATGGGTATAAGATGCAAGAAATGGCTCGAAAACCTTGCCAAAAAGCTCTTGACTTAGTGAGAATTTTTGTTTGACTAAAGTTGTCTTTTGCTTTATATTCTTAGTTAATAAGTTTACTGTGTTTATGTATTGAAGACTTTTCAAATTTCATTGTTAAAGTGACTTAGAGATTTTCCTTCTGCTATTGATTGTTATCAAGTTACATTAGTTATGACACGATACAAGAAATGACTTGAAAACCTTACCATTTAGAAAAAAACATGGAAAGCATGCATGTATCTTCATTGCTTGAGCTTGAGATTTATTGCTTCTTAATCGTTATTTTATGTTTGATTACAAGTCTTAGTTATACATTTATATTATATTTTTATACATTGATCATAGTTAAGTGATTTAATCAAATTAAATAACAATTTTTTTATTACAATCAAGTTTTTATGGCTACACAATAAGCTAGCTTCTCATGTATTTATTAGTCACAATTCAGTGTCAATTCTCAATTATGGGTGTTTTCAACAACCTTATAGCTCCTTTTTCACTTATTTATAAGTCTTACAATGATTGATAGTTTATATGGATTTGGCCATCATTTGACACACCCTTACATTATTTTTCTTAATCATTTTGTAAGCCTTACTGATATTAATTGGTTGCTATCATATTGCTACCAGAATTGTCTTCATGACACTTCTCTAACTTCTATAAGTCTTATAGGAGTTGGAATAATCATTGGTCTCTATGCTTATTATCATCTTCATGCTTATCAAACATTTCTTTATCCATAATAACATCAAAATTTCCTTATTCATGCTCATCAAATTGTGCTTTTGAAAATCTAAGATGTATTAAAATGGAGCTCAATTTGTTGAACCAAGCCTTAGGTACTTACTGTAAACCATATAAGGACTTCTACAATTTACATACAAAATTTGGATGATTTTTTTCAACAAATATAGGTACCTACTACATATACACTTCTTTTGTGATTATTCCATTTAAGAATGCATTGTTTATGTCTAATTATTGTTAGGCCAATAAAATGCAAGTGTCACAATCAGAATAATTCTCATAGTGCCAAATTTGACAATTAGGTTGAAAGTTTCCAAAAATCGAAACCAACCACTTGGAAAAACCCTTTAGCAACAACTCTTACTTTTTGCTCATCTAGGGTGCCTTCAAAGAGTTCATTTATTAGAAAGATCCATTTATTTTCAAATATTTTTATTCCTTTTTGAGGTGGAACCAAGACCATGTATTGTTTCATACTAAGGCATCAAATTCATTCTTCGTAGCAGTAAACCATCCCTTATCATTTAGTGCTTCTTTTATAGCTTTAGGGATTGGTATATAAGGACTTCTACAATTTACATACAAAATTCAGGTTTTTTTATTTCCAACTTTAAGTCTTGTAGTCATTGGATGGGTGTTTTGGTGGATTAAGGTATTCAAGGTTATGATTTCATGTGAAATTGTTGGTCAAGCCTGGTTATTTCATGTGGGTATGTTGAGTCACTAGATAGTATATTGTTTGTAGGACTTATTGAATTTTTTTTATTGTGAAAGTTAAGGTTAGGATATAGAATTATCATGATGATTTGATGATGAATTGCCATGTAATTGGATAATATTTGTATTTGGTTGATTAGCATTGGGTTGGCTTGTATTTATTGTCACATAACTGGGTATTGTATGTACTTTTGTTAACATTTGCCTAAACTAAGTGGATGTACCGGAAAATATAGGCATAGTTTGAGCAAATGGAAATTGGTTTTCATCAAATATCACATTCCTTAATATTATCACCTTATCACTTGAAGATAAGCATTTATATCATTTGTGCATATGACTATATCTAAGAAATATGGAAGGTTCAATCTTGAAATCAATCTTGTGATTGTGATAGGGTCTCATGTATTGCATCCAAACACTTTTAGTGACAAATAGTTAGGTTGATGTTTGTTGAGCATTTCAAAAGGGATTTTGAAATCAAAAGCTATTGTGGGCAGCTTGTTGATGAGATAGGTGTCAACATAGAATGCTTCATCCCAAAAATTTAATGACATATTTCTTTTTGCTAAAAGAGTTAATCCTTAATTAGTTATGTGTCTGTGTTTTCTTTTTACTAGACCATTATGTTGGGCAGTGTAGAGTCATGAAATTTACCTTCATATTCCATACCCAATTAGGATATGATTCAGTGAATCGAACTCTCTCCCAGCATCTAATTGTAATATTTTTATTTTGTTTCCAATTGACAGTTAAACTTGATTCTTAAATATTTGAAAGACTTGTTTAAACCTATATTTTTCTTTTAGAAAGTAGATCCAAGCATATCTTGTGCACTTATTACAAAATAGAATATACTAGTGAAACCCACTAAAGGAAAGAATAGGAAAAAGAGCCCATACATTTGTATGTACAACTTCCCAAGGAATACACCTTTTAATCATTGAATTAACAAAAGGTAAACGATGACATTTTCCCATTTGGCATGCAATACACACATCAAATTGATCACTAACATGCGTAATTTTTGTGTGACAATTATTAAGAATAACATTTACAATCTTGGAATTTTGATGTCCAAAATGTTTGTACCATAATTTGAAATCACAGTTTACACTAATTCTATTAGTATGAGTTATAGGGATACCTTGCATTTATGCCTAACATATTTCATTGATGAGTTTTATATGGGTTCTATCACTTTTTTATGTGCCCAGATCCTGTTGAAATGAGTAGAGCCTATGATTAACCTTCTCTTATAGCATCACTTGACCCGTGAGCTTTTCCTTCACACAACAAAACTCAGGATAAAATTTCAAATAGATAGATTTGTCTGTAGTGAACTATGTGACATTGAGGAGATTTTTAGTAATTTTTGGTACAAGAAAAATGTTCTTGAGCACAAACTTTCTATCATCATTTTTATTAGTGAAGGTGTTCATACCAAGATTGGCTATTTGCAAGGCATTTCCACTTCCTACTATCAGTTGTTAATAGCTTTTGAACTGCTATTTCATGACTAGGTTAGTAGGGTCCAAAGTTACATAGTGTAAAGCATCAGAATCTATAAACCAGTATGATCTATTGACACAAAAAGGGTTGATGCATACATTGCATTGGTTGGATTTGTAGTTATCATTACTGACTGAAATTGTTTAATTTGTTGGGATTTTGAGGGTAGATGAAAGTCATTTAAGTTTGGTTCAAGTTTGCAAGTGCTTATAATCCTTGAGTTAAACAAAGTGTTTGTTGATTTGGTAGTGATGAAGGTAATTTAGAATAATAAGGTTGAGTCATGGCAAGATTGGCTTATTGAGGTGGAAAGTTAGAGAAGTTACTAGGGTGATAGAATAATTGATTATTGAAGCTATTGTATCCTCATGAAAAGTGTGGATGATTGTATTGGGGATATGTAGACTAATTGTATTGATTTTGGTTGTCGTAATGGAACTGAGGTGGTGGTGGTCTATTGCTTGTAACAACTGTGTAGGATTGGTTGAATTTGAACCAACAAGAGCATACAAAATGGCCAAGTTTGTCACAAATTTTCCATTGAGGTTTTGTTCCATTATTGAATCCGCAACTTTGATTATTGTTTCTATATGGATTATGGAATTGGTTTGATAAGTAGGACTAGTTGAAGAATTGATTAGGTGGTGCTTGATCAAACTTTGATTATGATTGGAGTTAGTTACTACAAGTATTGGTTTGTCTTGTTGTTGGAGTGCTTGATTTATGTTTTGGGTTGGTATCAAGAAACCTTTAGGATTTTCTTGCACAAGATTTAGCTTATTGCTTTCAAGATTTGCATTTGTTGATACCACATTTGCAGAAGGTAGTAGTGTCATTGTAGAAGATCTTCTTTCAAGTTTTCCTTCTTATGCTATCAATCTATGTTTCAAGTCTTGAAGTGAGATGTAACCTTCTTGAATGTTAGCAATAATTGAGTCATACTCACCATCAAGGCCATTACACAAAGTAAGAACTTGGTCTCCTTCACTTATCGTGTACCTAGCAAAGCTAGCATGGATAAAAGCATTTGTAACTTCTAAACAAACCTAACTATTGAAGAACCACTCTTCTTGACAGAATTGAATTTAGTTTTATAATGTATCACCTTTGCTCTAGATTGAGATACAAATAACCCTTTTAACACTGGCCATATATGAGAGCTTATCTTACAATCACCTACTTTCTTTATGTATTCTTGATTCATAGAGTCGATTAGCCATGATGCTATTATTTGTTCTTATCTAACCCAGTACTGATATGTTCCATTGATGGTTCCATCTTCATTGATCTTTCTTGGATATTTATATTCCTTATTAACAAACTCATCTAATTCAAAGCTTTTAAGGATTCTTATCATCTAATTTCTCCAATCATTATACCATCTTTATCCAGCTTAATTACTACACTGTGATTATTAAATGATATTAATTTAATTGGTTGTTCTAGTGTTGAATTTCTTGAAAAAAATTCTTCTTGATTCATATTACCATTCTCCATTATTTATCTTTCTTACTAGTGCTCTAATACCATGAAGAAAAAAAATAACTAAACTGAGAAATTATCAATCTTTTAACAAACTTTTGACAAAAGAGAGCAAGGAAGATTATGAATAGTATGTTTGAGGTTTATTACTTTGTGATCGTCATCTCAATTGTGATTACAAGTCTTAATTATACATTTATACTACATTTTTATATATTGATCACATTTGAGTGATTTAATCACATAAAATAACAAAAATATGATTACACAAGCGTTTTATGGCTACATAATAAGTAGTTGCTTATGCATTTATCAATCATAATTCCATGTGTTTTGGATAATGTTATAGCTTCTTTTTTTCACAAATTCTCAAGACTTACAATGATTGATAGTTTGTATGGATTTGGCCATCATTTGACACGGTCTCACATTATCTTTCTTACTTATTTTGTAAGTCTTACTAATGTTGTTTATTTGTTGTCATATTATTGCCATAATTGCCTTTATAACACTTTTTTAACTTTTGTAAGCCTTAATGGAATTGGAACGATCATTGGCCTTTATGCTTATCATCCTCTTCATAATCATCAAGCATTCTATGATGTAGATCTAGTCAAGGTTTGAAATATCGATACCGTTGAAAATATCAAGATATAATTTTTATAAAAAACATAAAAAATGTTGTCATTATTGATAGAAATTTTAGAAAAAATTATGAAAACTATAAAACCTCTATTAAAAATATGGAATTTTTTTATAAAACAATAAAATAATCAATTATTTATATTTTAAACTAACTTTTTATTTAATATATATTTTTAAATACTTAAAATATTTATATTAATCAATAAAATTACCAATTAACTAAAATGTTGGTTAATAAAATATATATTAATTTTTGTTAAATATTGTAAAATAAGTATTTAAAAGATTTGAAATAATTAAATAGATTATTTAATTGTATTAACTATTATAAATAGATAATTTTTGAAAGTATTAAAATAAATTTTGTTGATTATTTGTTTTTAAAAGTATTTATAGTTAGATGAGATATAATGAGTTGTATCCTTCAATGCAAACTATATATTATAATATTAATATAAAATAGTAGAAAATAAAACATGATACTAATTTTGTACTTGAGAATTACATTGGATGTTATTGTTTCACTATACTGCTCATTAAATAAAGTAATAGTTGATATAATTTTATGTTTTTTTTATTTATTCATATGTATAATAAACATGCTACAAAAAGAAAAAAATATAATATATTTTCTTTTACAAAAGTGAAAAAAAATTGAATTAAAATAATTGCTTAGAAAAAAGACGATAAAAGAGAAAAATAAATCAAGAATTGATATTTTAGCGATATTGTATAGAAATTTTAGCAATATTATCTACAATATTTAGGACAACTTAATCAAAAATGATATTTAAACTACATTTAATTAACAAAGATATTTAAGTGATATTTTAACGATATTCTTGATAATTTTATGATAATTTGGATATCACATTTCGACGATATCATCGATATTTTTATCCTTGGATGTAGTAAAAAGCTAAGAGCTACAATAAATCCTTCTCAATCAAAGATAAAACTTTCATTTCATATTATAAGAGAAATATAGAGCTAAAACATTATAACTTATAACAAAATTATCTAGTACAAATAAAAAGATAAAAATATAATAATTTAATAACTATTAACATCATACATATATAAGTTTTAAAAACTAAAATAAAAATAAATGTATTAAAATACGAATAATAAGATATGATTTAAGATTTTAAGTTTTAGAGTATATTTAAAACACATATTGATAAAAAAATAAATAAATAACAAATACAAATATCTTTCGTCTATACTTGTTGCAACGGTTTTACTAAACTGACAAAATGAGTTGGTTTTGTAATAATAATAAAAATGAAAGAAGAAGTAAGGGAGAAAATTTTAAATTTTTTATGTTAAAAATTTCAAATAAAATAAAAATTATTAAAATAATACATGAAATAATATAATATTAGATAAATTTAAAAATTTAGAGTTAAATAAAATATAAAAAATCTTAATGATATGAATGACAAAATTATAATAGCTTTAGCACGAAGCTTTTCATCGTATTTTTTTTTATTATTTTAATTTTATAATATTTAATAATGATATTTTATTATTATAAATTAAAATTTTAATATATGAAATATTTTTTAAATTATATCATATTGATTTTAAATTTATTTTTATATAATATATATTATTATAATTTTATATATGTAATTAATTAATATTTATTAAATAAATGAACAAAATATTTAACCACTTTACTCACAATTTATTTATCTATGTTACTTTTATCAACATATTTATTAAATATAATTACTCTATTTAATGACATATCAAAATATTTATTTATTAGTAAAAATATACATATAATTTCTTTTTTTAATTTTTAATCGAAACTACAATGTATCCCTAATAATATTTTGCCCTTCCTCGTAACACATTCCATTTAAATTAATGTAATATTAAATTTTGTTTAATTTCATTTAATTTAATTTAATATTATTAATTTTATTTTTATTATTATAAATTTGAATGATATATATTTCTTTTAAGTTTCCTAAATTTTCCATAAAGGAGCTGAGAACTGAGGTGCCATGGGTGGAGTCGTGAACTTTATGTTTCCTTTAAGATGTCAACACGTGTGCTGAGAATCAATGTCTGGCACTGAATCTGTGCACCTAATCATAATTTTCCGATCACTTTCCATTATAAAAAATAAAAAGTAGAAAAAAATTATAAAATAAAAATCTTTACAATTTATAATAACAAAAATAATATTTTTAATATTAATTTATATATTTATTAATTAAAAATAAATATATTATTTTTATTGTTATAAATTTTGAGATATTACTTTAAATAATTTTTCAAAAAAATAATTTAATAATTAAAAAAATATTTTAAAAATAATAAATAATATCTCAAATGTTAAACATATACTAAAAAAATATAAAAAAGTATACAAATTTATATATATAAAGAGAATTGATGTGTTGGACGAATTCTCTCGATACACCAAAAACGACATATTTTTTTTTTAATTTAAACTTTAAACTTAATTTTAAAGTATAAATTTTAACCTTTTATCTTAATATTTTAAATATTAAATCATAAATACTAAAATCTAAACTCTAAATTAAAATAATTTATAATTATCACCCCATATATAATATATGTAACCTCCTAACATATTATATTATATATATATATATATATATATTAATTATAATTATAATATATTATACAATAATTTTATTTTAAAAATAAATATTTTTTTTAATTTAATCACCTATTATACTCTTAATCAATACGAATATAAATATATACATTTATATATTGTTATTAATTTTAAAATTATATGTATTTATTTTATGAAAATATAAGGATTTATATTTTATTTAGAGATAATTAAAATGATAGATTATTTGAAAAAGTGAATTTTTTTAAATATAATTTTAATTAATTAGGCATTAGTGAACATAAGTATTGCAATATTAAATTCATGATTAATAAAAATTAATTATATATTAAATTATATATTCATGTTAAAAATAAATTTTTAATATTAAAAACTTAATATTTGAATAATTATATTGAATTTTATTTATTTAAATATATGTGAAATTATTAAAGAATAAAAATTAATACTAATATTTTAAATAAATTTTAAAAAATAAAAAATATATTAATTTATAAAATAATTTATCAATTTATAATCAATAATTATTTTTTAAATCTATCTAAAACTAATAAAAGGTAATTATAAGTATAATTATCAACATAAGTATTCGTGTAACTTCTTATTAGGAATGTTAAACGGAGTTAAAGTTGTTTTATTTAAAATTAAAATCAAAATATTATAATATATTTTAAATCAAAATCAAAATGAGTAAATATCCGTAAGTAGTTACAAAAATATTATTTTAGTATTTTTTTTATTTAAAAATTGTTTAAAAATATTAAAATTAATAAAAAAAATTAAAAATTAAAAATGATAATATATTATATTGTTTAATATATTTCATTTTATTTTTCTTTATAAATATTAAATTATAATTATCTATATCTTAAAATATATGTAAAACATAATGTTAAATAAAATATAAATTTATAATTTTAAATATGAACATAATATTGTTTTAAATCCAAAATCAAACTCAAATTTAAAATTTTAAACAAAATAATAATTAAATTTAAAAATTGATATAAAATCTATCATTTAAAATCAAATTTGTTATTCCCGGTTACCTAAACAGACGGATAATTTTTACATTTATACTCAATCCGTGCATCCTCGAATATGTATCTTCAAAAAGAAGGAAGGGATGGGGCCAGTTTGGTGGGTATTTCGGAATTAGCCTTATTATACTAATATGAAATTTAGTTAGGTAGTTTTCGTCTACGCGTCCATTGTATGGACCCCTCCCTACCAAAGGTGTCAGTCAACAAGATAATGGCCTTTTTTTTTTCCCTCTCAATATAATGTATCTTAATGCACTAAAATACTAAAATTAATATGAAATTTTATATTGAATGGATAAATATCATCATGCTAAATTTGATTTGATATTATTAATCTTAGTATTATTGTTCATGCGTTAATTTATTTATGAAAAAAGTTTTAATTTTTTATTATATATAATAAATTAAAAATAAATATAATTTTTAATGTAATAGTGTTGTAATTTTTAATATACTAAAAAATATATATTTTTGGTGTATTATTTGGTGTTGTATATCGAAGATAAGTAAAAAATTAATGTAAATTTTAGTATAAAATAATATTATAAGAGTTAAAAAATGGTGTTAGAAATCAATACAATACAAGTATAAGAATATATATAAATTATGTGACCAACCTTCTCTCACATAAAATGATATTGAGTTGGTATAATTTATGATTTAAAGATTCTTGGTCAGTATCTATACATTAATATATGACAAAGATGCACTAAAGTGAACAATTCAAACCATTGCTTTCCATGCATGTTTCATAATATATAATATTAAGGTCATTGGTTGGCAGACTTTGAAAACTGAATCCAGACTCCCCCTACTTTTAAGAACTTAAGAAATTTCAATAGATAATCCTAAGAAATTAATTTATATTCACATTGCCATCATTATCCTATTATAAAAAATAAAGGTAATTTATGATTAAAATTTTATTAATTTCAGGTAAAACTTTCATAATTTAAAACTAAGTTTTTTTTTTATTAAACGGAAAATGTTAATAATTTAAGAAAAACTCTTAGGGCACCAGCCGGGCATGTATACCGATCCAAATATTTTTTTTTTTCGAGACATCATAAAAATAAAATAAAAAACCCTATATCTTTCGGGGTTGGGGTCAAATGTCATGGTTTTGTATAAAAAGAAAATATTTCGTATTATTTAATAATAATGTTGATATAATATTTGTAAGTGTTATAAGTATTAGCTTCATCTAACTTCACTTTTTTTGCATTAAATAGTACATAATTTTTATGAAATCTACAAAACATACATAATATTATAGTTTTGGTTAATCAATGTGACAAAAAAAACTAATCAGCCTTCCTTGCAAAATATATGAATCTTGAAAGAAAGAAAGAAAAAAACAAGTAATATAATAAAATTAAAATATAATAAAATAAGTTGATGATATAAAATATTAAGTTAAAAAAATACTTTGAGATAATGTTAAAATATAAAAAGAATCAATTGTTTAAAAATAATATTAGTGTTGCGTATAACGTAGCCTTACCTTCCAGATTGAAAAAAACATAAAGGATAAAAACTAATATTATTGATGACAATGCCTTTTTTTTCTTTTTAAAAAATAGCGTACGTACATATTTTAGATTTGTAAAATAAAATAATAGCTTTATCTCATCAATATATAATCAAAGATAGAATAAAATTAAATCACATAAGAGGTGAAAGATCATTATACCCAAAATACCATCAAATTGTCATGTTAATTATTTTCGAGTCTCCCTCGTACCAACTATAACTGGTTGCATATATGCATGTATGTAATTTTCACTTTAACAAAATTATTTACATATTTTCAAGTTTTTACGTATACGTAGTAAAAATATTTTCAAATTTTTACATAGATGTCATAAAAAATACATAAACAATATACTCTTATAAAACATCGTAACCAAAAAGTTATATCAAAACATAAAAACAAAACTCCATCCTAAAAGAGTTTATTTAAGGTTAAAACCTCAAAATAGGTAAAATATAATTCAATAAAATAATTATAGATTATATTAAGTATAATTTAATACATCCTACGTTATATGCATAAAATGATTTTAATCGATAAGAAACTTTATAAAACAAGATAATAAATACTAAATTATCAGATAAATACAAATATAATAAAATCATAAAAGATAAATAATTATTTTCTAATTCTTTTAATAATTACGAATAGATGTGTACGATATTATAAGAAGTCGATCATATATCAATAAGTATTAAATATTAGATTAACTCTTTTATATATATATTCACGTAGTTATATATTTTTATATATATCTTACGATAAATTAGATCTTATTAACAAAAATTACAATCAAACATTATTTTTTTATTTTAATTAATTAAAGGCACCTGAATCTCACCTAAAACTTTATTATCATATGGTGGTTAGAATTTGTAACCGTTTATTTCGTATTATTAAACTATAAAAAACAATTATCTCTTATACTAACAAAAAAGTAATATCCATTAATTATTCAAGAGTGTAGATAGGCATATGAAGAATATAATCCACTATGCTCCCTTTTTTTTCAAAATAAAAAAAAACAATTTACGATGAGTAAAGAGGAAACATCCCGGACAATTACAACCAAAGTGAATTTTTTTAATATATTTCTTTTTCGTTTTCCTTTTTGCTTACGCTTTGTCTTTGTAAAAGCAAAAGAAGGAAAATAACCGGAAACTTGAAAAGGATTGCAGCGATGGGGCTGTTTGGTCATTTGATATATGTTTCTTTTCTAATAATATAACACGATCCCTTTAACTTCTATTTTCATATCTTGAATACATATTTAAAGTTATTTTTGTTTTATACATACTTCAAAATCAACAAATCTTATCAAAGTCTACTAACTCAAATGACATATAACCATACAAATAAAGAAAAATCATGATAAATAAAAATAAATAAATATAAATACTATTTGATATTATTCAAGCAGAAGATACACGATTCTAAGTAACTAAATTATCTCGCTTATAATAAAAATATTTTCATTATAACGATTAATACATAACGATACGATGAACCTGATAATTAAGACTTGATTTAAGTAAAAAGTCTTCTACATTGTCCCAACAATCATGTGTCACATCTGAATGTATGTTTCTAGACAATATATATATATATATATATATATATATATATATATATATATATATATATATATATATATATATATAACAATCTATTTGTAATATTTATAACGATTTGATTTAATATGAATTATTTTATATGTATTATAATTGATTGTACAATATCTTAACTTCGATGTATGTTTAATATGTGATATATATGCTCAATGAGAATAATAAATGATCCCTTCATTATTAATATTTCATGTTTTTTTAAAATTACTAGAATTTTATAAAAAGATTTCTTTTTTCAAATATAAATACTAAATATATACCCAAATAATTTAATTTATAAATATATGATAAATTTTGAGAATAAATTAACAAAGATTAAAAATAAAAAATAAGGAAGAAAGGTGAAATGGAAACTCTACTCCTTCTTTTCCTTGAAATTTTATATATAGAGTTTAATTGAAGCTTACCTCCTTTGTTTCAAAAGGTTTATCATTCTCTTGATATAGATCTAGTAACATTAAAGTAATAAAAAACCACATTTTCTCTATTGTTCCTGCCATGGATCGTATCACTATTTAATTATTATCCTCCGTTTAGGAAAAGAAGCTAATTAAAATAATTTATAATTATATGATTAAAAAATAGCTTTTTAATTAAAGCTATATTCATATTTAATACTGTATTTTCTTAAATAATTATATTAATTACACTTATAATTAAAGCTCAAACTTAAGATATCTAACGTGTATAAAAAGTAGGAATAAATCTCTTTGGGAGCCAAGTAGGACAACGGTAATCTAAACTTTTAATAAAAAAAAATTTAACTTTAATATTTATAAATTTATTTACAAATTATACTTATAAATTGAAATTATATTATCTAAATTTTAATTTTTAAGTCTTTATTATTTTAAAACTTACTATCAGTTTAATAATTTAAACATATTTTATATTAAATTAGATACATACAATATAATTTTAATTAAATAAAAAATATATTTATAATAATATTGATACTTTATTATTATAATTATTAAATTCAATATCTTAAAAAATAAAAAGCAAACAATACCATTTGTTATTTATGTAACATCTCTAAATTTCCCAATATATTTTAATATTTTCCATGATTTTCTATAAATAAGGTAGTTTGAAATAAACTTGAAATTTATAGTAATTATGTAATAGGCAACGCTATCACTTTCATGATGTTACTTTCTAATACCCGTTCCATAATCATTTTTAAAGGCATCTACAGAGAAAGACATTCTCAATTGCTCTAAAACTTAAGCAATCATTCTTCACAGGTGCTATTACTTTTTAGTTTTTTTTATTATATACTATTAAATTATTTAATTAATTTTATTTAAAAAATATATCGTACTTTTTTATATTATACAGTTTTTAATTGATTTTACTCTGAACTATTAAAAATATATATTCATACGTTATATAAAAAACATATGTTGTATTTTTAAACATGTAAACATTATAATATCTATCATATCTAATTAAGCCAAAATAATTTTCTCTCAAATACTAAGAAAATAAAGCAACCATTTTTTCCCTTTAACTTCTGCAACCGTTAACTAATTTTTGGGATTTACTACAAAACCAGCCAAATCATATTATACTCAGAAGACACTCACACTTCACCCACTAGACAAAAGCTACACAACCAATGCTTAGCTTTATGATTTAAATATTCACATTCTTGATCTTCTTATCTTAAACATGGCCTCTACCAAGTGTTTTCTCTTAACAATATAAAATAATAATAATAATAAATAAATAAATAACAAGATGTTTCCTAACAAAACTTAAAAAAAGAAAGAAAGAAAGAAAGGAAAACCAATGCCAAGATGCACCTATGGGTATTTGGACAAAGTTCTTAATACTTTTAATGGTTTTATTCTTCCAATATTTTATTTTCCCAAACTACCCTTTTGAAGAAAGACAAAATTGCCCCTCATGTGTAAAAAACCAAGCAGCCGGCGTAATGGACTCTATAGGAATTCAAAAAAAAAATTAATATAAAATCTGTCAACTGTCCTTTCCTCAAAGTCTACAACACAAACGTCTTCTCAGCATTGGCCACTGGGTTGATTAAAGTAATAAAGGAAAAAAAGACAATCGTATAAACCAAAAACTATTCATTCGTCTGTGATTCACATCAATTAGGTAAAAGTTAAATACAACAACTTTTTTAAAATCTACCATTATCCACTATTTTATTAATAGTTCTCTTTATTTTATATGTTTTTATTTAAAAAAAATGTATTTTTTTTTTCAAATGTTAGTCGTCATATTTTTTAACAATATAAATAACATATATATTTTTTAAATTATTAAAAATAAAATCATATATATAAAATGGAATGTTATTAAAATAACAGTGAAAGCACGACATTCTAATGAATAATTTCTCAGGCTAAACAATATCAAAACTCAAAAGACGATGGCCAAAGTCATTTGTGAGCTAGCCTGAAAGAAGATGACTCAGCTTTGTAGAAAACTCGCTCAAGTTAACATCCGGTGGAGTATACTTGAACGCGTCTCTGTTATTAGGCACTTTTTCAAGCTAATATGGAACAAGGTTGTTGTTTGCTCAATGGGGAAACAAAAGAGGTACCAGAGATTGACACGCCGGGAATCGTCTCCGTTGCCGGAGACATCGGAAAATATTTTGGCTTCTGATGATCAGCCCACCACCACTTGTAGCGATTATGAGTCGGATTCGGATTTAGTGTCATTGAAGATCAGTTTGTTGGGTGATACCCAGATTGGTAAAACAAGCTTTGGTGTGAGTAATTCATCAAGCTTGCTCTGTTTTTCATGTTTTTTCTGAAGCTAGCTCTTGTGTATGTTTAGAGAATTGATAGCTAATTGATTAAGTTTTCACCTTTTGGGTTTTTCAGATAAAATATGTTGGCGATGAGCAGGAAAAAATAATCTTGCAGATGACAGGATTAAATTTAATGGATAAAACATTAGTTGTTGAAGGTGTAAAAATTTCCTTAACTATTTGGGATGTAGGAGGTATGTATATTGATCAATTGAAGCCTTTTTTTTATATTTTTAATTTATGGTATTTGTGAACTTGTGTATTTTTTTTTCTTTCTTTCTAAATTATATCATTTGGAGGTAAATTAAAAATGGGGATGATTTAAAGTTTGTGTTTTTTTGCTGTTAATTATATGAATTGCAGGTGATAAAGGATCAGCTGATCATATTCCAATAGCTTGCAAAGATGCAGTAGCAATTTTGTTTATGTTTGATCTTACTTGTCGAAGTACACTATATAGGTAATTTCTGAAAGAAAGAAAGCTCTACTGGTTTATAATTAATTAGTTATGATGATTAAATTTAATTTATCAATGAAAATTATGCTTTTAATCTTGTACAATTTTGCAGTGTTATAGAATGGTATACTCAAGCAAGAAAATGGAATAAGGTAACTACTAAACATGTTTCCTTCAATTGTTAATTTGAATTACAGAGTTTTTATAATTTCACAAAAGTCTAATGTGTAAAATGCAAAAAATATGTTTATCACGTTATTAAAAAAAAAAAATTTGTTTAGCACATATATGAAGCGTTCATCGCATTATAAAAAGAAAAAAACATATGTTTAGTGACTAAAAAAGGGTTAAAAATGAATGCTCTTAATTTCCATTGAAAATGTTTACATAAGTAGTAGTTATCAGTTTTAGAGGATTTAGATTGATCAATACTATACTGGTTGGTGGTGCTGCAACTAGCACATATATGACGATTGTGGATGAAATTTTCGTTTACCTGTTGAAATTATAATACATTGCATAATCTAATTACAAGACATAAATAAATAAAAATTGATAAATATATTATTGCACAAGCTTCATTCTATCATTTCGATGATAACACTTGTGATAAAATATCTATCTTTTATTAGCTTTCATTTGTTTGTCTAGATTATTTTTGATAATGTTTTCAATGTCTTTAATGGATTACTTGAGTTATTGTCTTCATTATTTAAGCTAACAACAATTTCAATAAAAAAATGACAAATTTAGAATTTAGGTTTATATCGAAAAAATGTCAAAAATTAATCAAAAACATACCAAAAATCGCACTAAAGCAATTATGTGAGAAGTAATTCTATCTAAACTATGATCTAGGAAAAAATACAATACAAATTATGATGATTTTATTAAACCTTAAAAACAAACAAAATAGGTTTGGTACCCTAAAAGTAGGGGTGTACATGGTCCGGTCCGGTCCGGTCCGGTTTTTCCTAAAAAAATCTAACCGGATCGAACCGTTCATATTACTAGAACCGATCGACGGCACTGCTTGAAACGGTTTTAAAAATAAAAACCGGACCGGACCGTTTGACTTATAAACCGCTCGGTCCTTTATTTTCCTATTGGTTCGATTTTTTATAATTTAATGAAGTAAAATGTGAAGTTTTTAATATATTATTAAACCGGTCCGGTCCTATTGAACGGTTTAAAATTAATACAAACCGACTGTTTGATTAGTAAAAACCGTCGGTTTGGTCCGGGTTTACGGTGTGGTCCTATCAATCCTAGGTTTTGGACACCCCTACCTAAAAGTATTTATGTTAATGTATTAATACTCTTTATGTTCTATGTTATTAAAATGATTCATTATTTTAATACCTTTAATTCAAACATTGGTACCCTTTTTAGCTATTTATAATAGTGTTTTCTTTTTTGATCAAAGTATGTTATGCGGGTCTTATGTTAAAAATTTTACAAGAGCATTATGAGAATTTAATAAAAGAAAAAAAAACACCTAAAATGATTAAATTTTGACAATTATTTTCTAAATTTTTTTATGACAAGTAAATCATATATAGAAGTTGAATTCTTATAAAATGATTTAATCTTTTGATCGACATATGAAGTCAGTTTGACAGTAGTTGTAAAATTTATAAAATGTGTAACAATTTTTAATTTTAATGACGATTAAGGATGCAATATTTTGAGCAACATGACCAAAGATATAAACCGACTTTGATAACAGCAAGTACAATATTGATTTTTTTTCTTAAATTCTTGTAATGCTCTTATAAAATTTGCAACATGTCATATTTTGAAGAAAGAAAATGCTATTTAAAATGACAAAGGAATATCAATATTTGAATAAGAGAATAAAAATAAAATATTTTAATAACAAGTGACACAATGGATATTGATATATTAATAAATCAAAAACAAAAATCAAACAATAGAAGGTAGTGAAAAATGGAGATGATTGCTTGGATTTTTATTATTTTTTGAAAGCAAAAAGAATAATGTTAAACTTGGTATTTATTGGCGGATATTATGACTTCATATATATATAAGCATTATGTTTTTCAGTGTACAGTCCTAATATATTTTGATAGGTTATTGTTATGTTACAAATCATATTTATATAAATTATATGTATTATTCAAAATTGGCATAAATTTGGTATAATTTATTTTCTTTCCCAATCTATACTCTCATTTGCAGACAGCAATTCCCATAATGATAGGTACAAAGTTTGATGATTTTGTTAGACTTCCTCCGGACTTGCAATGGACAATTGTGACTCAGGTGCATAGATTTCCTTCCATTCAATCGTGACCGCTTATCTAAATTAAAGCGTGCTAGTAATCAACCATTGGAGAGAAATGTTAAATCATGCAATTCTATAGTCATATTAATTATAATAAAATATTTGATAAAATTTTATAAAAATAATTAATTTATATTTTTAAATTGTCATTTATTTCATTCTGAAATTATTTTGAGAGAAATAATTCACCAAGTTTATGAATTTAAATTTTCCATGTTTTTTGGTGTATAAATATACTACTAGCACTTAGCACTCAGCATATATGTATATAAAAGTGATTTTTTTAAAAATAAAAATGGTTTAAACGTGAATTTTTTGAAATACTTTCACAGTAGTTAGAATTGAATATTTAGAAATATAGATTAATAATTTCAGATTTATTCATATATTACGAACTTACTTTTAATTATATATATATATATTTGTATATGAAAAACAGTTGAATTTTAATATGAATATTTTATTGGTATGAATAAATAAATATATTATTTAATACAATACAAATATATTTTTTTTAATATATTATTGTTTAAATATTATTATTAAATTAATATTTTTTTTCTAAAAAAAAGTTGTATTAAAATTATATCATATTAATATATTTCAAAATAAGAATTAATTTCTTTTAAGACAAAGAATTAATTAAGTGATAAAAATTAGGTAAAGGGTATGAGAGGTACTATATCTTTTACAAAAAAAAAGTATCGTTTTAAACTCGTTGTTTTTAACTAAAGTATTTTAATCTTATAACTTTTAACAAAATGTATATTTTAGTTCTAAAAGCTTAAAACTATAAGATTTAAGTGTATTATTTTTAAGATTAAAGTTCATATTTTTACTCTAGTTAAAATTTAAGAGATTAGAACGTTCCTTTTGTCTAAAATCATTGTATTATTGGTGACTTTCTCTCATAAAAAAATAAATTTTATATTTAACAAATAATTATATAAATTATAGGTCATAATTAACTTAATTTTTGAATGACATAAAACATTATTGTATCTTCTTTTATTATATATTTTCTTTAAATAAATATAATAAAGTATAAAGTATATGTATTGCAGGCAAGAGCGTATGCTAGAGCAATGGATGCATCATTGTTCTTCTCAAGTACAACACACAACATAAATGTGAACAAGATATTCAAATTTATCATGGCCAAGCTCTTTAATTTGCCTTGGACATTAGAGCGTAATTTGACCCTTGGAGAGCCCACCATCGACTTCTAGGTTTCTAGTTTGAAGTAGAGAAGACAGGGCTGTACATTTCTCCACATACTAGTAAATAACACGTAATAAAACATGGAATGATAGTTGTAGTGTAAAACTATTCATTTAAATTTTCAATATTACCTTGAGAAATTAAATTAATATATACATAAAATGATAATAAAAAAGTTTATATTTTTTTTTACCTAAATATATCCAACAATTAAGAAAAACTATAAAATTTTACAATAATATTGAATCAATTACGTGACTAATTTATGGAGTTATTGCTATCGTTCAAAAAATAGTAAAGTTTTTATAGCAAAATGAACTAAGAAAGTCTATAACTTATGACCAAAACTTCTCAAAATAGGAAGAATAAAAAAATTCAATGAACACAGAGTTAGTGTCTCATTATTGATAATTCCCCTTTACACCCAAAAGTTAAAAAAAAACTAACAAATTAAGTTTTTGAGAAAATGAAATATATTACGTGTTAAAACTTATATTTACAAAATAATATCTATTATATTCGTCTCATATTTTTTGAATAAAAAAATATTTATTTAAATTTTTTTACATTAAATAAAATTTTATTGAATTTTATTTTAGTTATACTCTTATTAATTGAATTTGTTTAATATTAAATTTTTATAAATTAAATCTTATTTAATATTAAGTTATTATTTTTATTGCTATAAGTTGGAGAGTTATTTAAGGTAAGTTTTTTGTTTTAACAATATAATTGTAGAACTATGTCAAAGTGAAGAGTTATTTAAGGTAAGTTTTTTGTTTTAACAATATAATTGTAGAACTATGTCAAAGTGAAAAGAAACACGAGCACATTAGCAAAGGAGGAGGAGGAGGAGGAGGAGGAGGAATAATGTATATTTATATTTAATAAAAAAAATAAAATAATAATAATACTTGATATACCACATTTACTTACTATTTAGGCCTTTCATGGCAGATTCTTATACACGTTCCTATATAATGTTAATTTTTTTATTAATTATTTTATACGTATGTATTTATTTGTATATAAATATTTCTATTTAATATATATTAATAATAATATTTTCTTATTCATACACAAGTTTTACCTTATCATTTGACACATGATTAAATTTTTACTATTTATTTTTACACTCAATTCAATTTGAAATTATTATTGAAAAGAAATATTTAATATATACAAACATAATCAAGGTAAGATTATCTATAACTTTTTTAGCCTTTTAATTAAAAAAATTAAAATATAATATTTTCGACCTACAAGTCTTTTTTTTTTTGGACAACATTTCAACCTTCTAGTCTACTACCTAAACTTTGTATCTTTTTGTAAAAAAAATAAAAAGAAAAAAACTAAATGAGTTTGCAGGAGTAGTAGTTGATCCACCCGATGTTATAGCTAAATCAGTTTCCAAACAACCTCATCTTTCACGAGAAAATGTAATAAGAAGAAGAAAGTCCACGTTCGTTTTCTAAACTCCACGTCTCCACCAACCTCCTTCCTCTAATAAAAAATTGCCTGATTTAATCTGAAACCAAACCCCTTATAAAATACGTTACGATACACACAATATACAAATTTGAAATCTGAATCACAAATCTCTTTCAGCTTCTCTAAATTCGGAACAAAACTAATGGCAGTTTCTTCTGCTTGCAAAATTCATCACCATCCTCACTCTATCTCAACAAAGCTCCCTAGACCTTACTCATCATCCTCGGTTCAATTGCCCTTCAAATTCCACAAATTTACCACCAGTGCCACTAAATCCTCCATCTCTTGCACTCTCGCCCGGGACGCAGTAACTTCTCCAATGCAAGATCAGAAGGATTTCACACCGTCCCAATTGGGGTTGCCCCGACCCGATTCATTCGGGCGATTCGGGAAGTATGGAGGGAAGTACGTGCCCGAGACCCTAATGCACGCCCTCACCGAGCTCGAGTCGGCTTTCCATGCCCTCGCTGGTGATGAAGACTTTCAGGTTCTTTCATAGACGACCACCTTCTGATTCCCAAATTTATTCTCTTTTCAATTTACAGTGTTGCTGAAGCAAATGTGATTATGTGGATTAGGGTTTCATTTTTATCCGTTAGAAATGGGGTGCGATTGAGGAAATTTGATTTAGTTGAAATAAGAAAATGAACATTTTTTTCTGTTTTGTTCAGTTTCCGATTTTCTTTTTTCTTTATAGGCTTACACGGACTTTTTAGGACACTAAGACAAGTAAATTTTTGGGTACTTATTGGGTGTTGGACATACCAAATTTCTAAATCTTATGTAAATTTTCTACATGTCATGTTGCGGATACTTGACAAAAAATAAAGAATACAAATAACGTAGTTTATAGGTAGCAGAAGTTGTCAGCAAAATTGTTGTGATACTATTTGATTGGAAAAGAGAGTCAATTTACGACCCATATTACTCTTGCTCAAGTTTGTGAATCTTTACGTGCTTGTTTATAAGCATCTTATCATTTGTCTTGGAGTGAATATGGAAAAGTTAAGCATCATTTTCAACTCTGAAGTACCCTTGTGAAAGGAGAATCGTCTTGTTTAAGCTTACTACTCTCTCTTTTTATCGTACAGCTTTTACACGTACAAGAAAAAAAAATCTGGTTACTCATTTTTGTAAAGAATTAGGTTGTATAGTTAGAGATGCGCATAATAATGCAGCCTTTTTTATTTGTTGATTTGATTTGTACTTTTGATTTTTTGAATCCTGGAGAAGTCATAAGTTTCGTAAATCCATTGTAGTAAATGTTGTCATCAGAAAGTAATTCTTGATATTTCTCATATTGCAGAAAGAGCTGAATGGTATTTTGAAGGATTATGTTGGCAGAGAAAGTCCTCTTTATTTTGCAGAGCGGCTGACAGAGCACTACAAGGGTCCTAATGGAGAAGGACCTCACATTTACTTGAAGAGGGAAGATCTCAATCACACTGGGGCTCACAAGATCAATAATGCTATTGCCCAAGCTTTGCTTGCCAAGCGTTTGGGCAAAAGACGCATTATTGCGGAAACTGGAGCGGGACAGCATGGAGTTGCTACAGCAACTGTATGTGCTCGCTTCGGTTTGCAGTGTATAATCTATATGGGTGCCCAAGACATGGAGAGACAGGCTCTTAATGTTTTCAGAATGCGGCTTCTTGGAGCTGAGGTTTGTTTGTTATGGCTATGTTTTCAAAGTTCCTTTTGTGTGAGATATCTAAATTTAGTCATTCAAATGAAATGACCTAGACATACAGTGGAAATGTCCGTTGAAAACGGATGGATTGCGTTTATGGATGGATTCCCTTGTTGAGTAAATGTTGCTTTTAACTTTATAGTTTACAGTTATCTTTATTTTTTTCCACTTTTAAAAATTTATTTCTCTTTTTCCATCAAGTTAAAATTATTATGATGTAATGGTTTCATGTTTTTGGATTAATCTTCCATGTGATGGCGTACAATCTTTTTCCTTATTCTATTGTCTGATTTGAGGAACTGTTAGTTTATTGTTTGTTTTGTATTCTTATCAATATAAAAGTAAAAGAGGGATTAGAAAAAAAGTATTTATTCTGACTTGTAAAATAATGAGGTCCTTCTGTAGCTGTTCTGTATCTGTGCTTTTGAAGTCAAGTAGTTGTATTTTGGGTTTGGAGAGGAAGTTTTCACCACTCGGCCTTCATACAAAACACGGCACATGCAAATCAATCCTTGATTATTTTTATCCTTTTGGTTTTAATTTTATTGCGCTAATTAGTGCTGTTATTTGGAGAAATACATTAATCAAATGATGCATTAAGCGACCAATAGTAAATGTGAATTCATTTTATTGCACATGTGGTTGAAAATTTGTTTTCTGGGTCGGTTGCCACACATCACAATTTATGGTCATTGCAAAATCTTTGAACTTCTTTTTTCTTGGTTTCGTTGCTCCTACTACTTAATTAGTTTCAAACTCTAAGCTTTTTCTCAGGTTAGGCCAGTCCATTCTGGAACAGCAACGCTAAAGGATGCTACTTCTGAAGCTATAAGGGATTGGGTGACTAATGTTGAGACAACCCACTATATTTTGGGTTCTGTTGCTGGACCACATCCATATCCCATGATGGTCAGGGAGTTTCATAAAGTGATTGGTGAAGAAACAAGAAAACAAGCTTTGGAGAAATGGGGTGGAAAACCAGATGTTTTGATTGCATGTATCGGTGGTGGTTCAAATGCCATGGGATTATTCCATGAATTTGTTGAAGACAAAGATGTCAGGCTGATTGGTGTTGAGGCTGCAGGATTTGGTGTAGATAGTGGAAAGCATGCTGCTACATTGAGCAAAGGTGAAATTGGTGTCTTGCATGGAGCTATGAGCTACTTGCTGCAAGATGAAGATGGACAGATAATAGAACCACATTCTATTAGTGCAGGGTATGCCTATGTACTTTCCTATTACTACAGTTATTTACTTTCTTTTTTTGCTGATTAATATATATAGGTTTTTTTTTATTTGGACTCAGTAGTGTAACAATTATTGACATTTTGGCATTTAGGTTGGATTACCCTGGGGTTGGACCAGAGCATAGTTTTCTTAAGGATATAGGACGTGCTGAGTATTATAGCATTACAGATGAAGAAGCACTAGAAGGTACTGAAATAAGTGGAAAATTATGCTTATCTTCTGATGTTGCCAGATATGTCATATTTTTCAAAAAAAGAAAAGAAAAATAAATGTCATATTTTTACCAATGAAGGTGGTTTATTGTTAATGAAAAAGTCCATTTGACTAAGTGGCATTGCTCTCCTTACTAATTTCATATTTTGTATTCCAGAAAAATTTAGAGGAAAGATTCTAAGCAAAATAAGTTACAACGGAGTCTATTATCTTCTCATTGTTCATTATGATTTTTCCTCGTATGCAGCTTTCAAAAGATTATCACGTCTGGAGGGCATTATTCCAGCTTTAGAGACATCTCATGCAGTGGCGTACTTGGAAAAACTTTGTCCGACACTCCCGAATGGAACGAAGGTTGTACTTAACTGCAGTGGCAGAGGGGATAAAGATGTTCAGACAGCCATCAAGTATTTGAAGGTGTGAGGTTACCATGATCCGTTGAACTCGGGACTAGTTGTAATAATGTTGTTAGTTCGTTGCGATCCTGTTTAGATATATGAATATGACCAAGTCAATAAATGAACACACTCCCCTCTCTTTAAGGAAAGTGTTTTTTATAATTATTGTTGTAGATCAAGTTTGTAACCCCAATATTTGACCAATAAAAGAAGTTTGCAACTTGAATAATCATGGCCGTGTTTGCTTTATAGTCTGCAATTTTGAAATAAAATAGCATTTTAACAAACTCTTCTGGGATGAACAAAAGAAATATTAGTATAGTGTGAAAACTATTAAGAATTTTAATTATGTGAATAATATTCTGAACTTTTATTGTGTGCAACTCCTTGTTTTTATGTTACTTTTGACTGGGTAGATGGAGTCTCTTGTTCATTTTTATTTTTTTTAGCTAAATGGAATAGTACAGAGAAAAGAAAGAGCAAAAGCCCGCATAAATGTGAAGCAGCCGCAGCTGAATAAAAATAATGATGATGACAACGGCAGCAGAGGAGGTTGCGGCAAGTACCATCAGATTCCATGGCCTGCTCTCTCTAAAATATTTGAATGAATCTAAGCGCGCACATACAAATTGCGAATAAACAAAGGTACATATTTGTTATTTATGCTTTGTCAAAAGAGATAATATCTGAGACGAATTATCCTCGGTTATTAAACAAACCATGTCTCCCCCTGACACCCAATTGAGAGTCCAAGGCAAAGGGGGGGAAAAGAAAAAGAAAAGAGAGACCCTACTTAAATTGTTTAGTAAAAAAGTGGCTCTCTCCCTCTTCTTATTATCTATAAAGTACACACTAATTGTTTTATCTGAGCAAAAACCACAACTACTTATGGATATGCCGGAATGCAAAATGTACCAGACAACCTCTGCCTCTATTCCATCAACTCCTGTAACATGATAGCATCTATCTTCCCATTGTTTATGCTATATGCTGGGCAATTTGGACATAACTTGCTCCTTCCGAGCATTTACTGCTTTGCCTGGGGAAAAAATGGTTCAATATTAACCAATTAATGAAGCTCAAGTGCTCCTACTACAGAGGAAGAAACTAAACTAAGCATATTACCTTGACACAGAAAGGGAAAAAATAAAAAAGCATATACCAAATTCTTTTGGGTCATTTTCAACTAACTGAGATCTAGTAGAATTTTTCATTTCTTGACCTTTATAGTGGAATAAAATAATAAATGATGAAATAACCTTTATGCATTTGTCAAAAAATGGGGTGGGTAGGTTTTGACGCTTCAAATTCAGCCACAAAGTAGGCTGACCTAACACCAAAGAGGTAACTACCTAATTTAGTAGCTATATAGTAATAGTATAGATCTCTACACTATAAACTCAAAAGGTCATCTTGGTTCGATTAGGTAATCTCTTTTTTTCCCAATATTTGGTCCAAAAACTTGTTGAGTATCACACTCAAGTCCCATATTATAAAGTTTATGGACTATCGTGTGAGTAACTTGTTAAGTTTTGGGACCAAAGTTGATAAAAAGATTTAAAATGTGATGCTCAACAAGTGTAGGAAAATATGAACTGTTTTCTGTTTGGGGACAACTAAATCAATATGAAAATTTGATGACCTTACATATATTTTACTCTTCATTATAGTATTATACTAAACAAAACAAAACTGCTCTCCTAAGCCCACTAATACAAGTAAAGAAAAACGAGAGGAAATTTCCATCTTAATTTACTCCATCGTCTTATAAGTATAAATTGTTGCTGACAAATTACTCTTTCCTATCCTTTTCTCATATAAGATAAATCCACCATCTTGTAGCTTTAGGTGGTGATGTGCATCGGATCAAAATTGCCTGT
Source organism: Hippophae rhamnoides (assembly GCA_033030585.1). Classification (NCBI taxonomy): domain Eukaryota; kingdom Viridiplantae; phylum Streptophyta; class Magnoliopsida; order Rosales; family Elaeagnaceae; genus Hippophae; species Hippophae rhamnoides. Next base: position 43,127,490 of record CM065433.1, read on the forward strand.
TTATGGCCGATCCGAACGGATTTGAAGATTTTCGATCCAAAACTGATTCGATAATCTGAACCAATCTGAATCACAACATATCGGATTTTTTCGGATTGATAAGATCATATTAATATTGAAATTTATTTATGAATTATTGTTATATAGAAAACACGACATACACAAATTTAAATTTTAAATTTATATTTTTATAACAAATATTATTATTTATAGTTACAACTAAAAAATCAAAAGAATAATAAATATTTGTACAATTATTAAATTATTATAAACATTTATATTTATTTTTTAAGTTAAAATAATAATAAAATATAATTATGGTATGCATAATATTTAAATATAACATAATATACAGTAAAATATGTATTTATTTATAATTTAATAGTAATTCGATTTGGATCGGATACAACAGATTATAAAATCTTTCGATCCGAATTGAAACGAATTGTATAATTTTTAATTCAAATCCGATCTAACTATAAAATTTATCAATCCGATCCGATCCGATGGATTTCTTAGTTTAAACAGATTAGACAGATTATTTACTCACCCCTAACTCTAAGAGACCTCTAAGAGTGACTTAAGGCTTTGCTTGACTTGTGCCCATTCAACAATAGGCAACTACCAAAACAATAACAAAAAAAGGGCACAGGGGTGGTCCACACTAATTTCCCCATCTTTACCGTATCATTGAAAACAAAAAAAAATAGTAAAAAGAAACAAGCAAGGTATCTAAAGTTCAGTTTAACATGTGTACTACGAGAAAATTTTATATGCACTTGGTTCAGGAATAAGATGGAAAACCTCATCATTCATTACTTAACATGGATACATTTATTTCTATATATAGGGATTATTTTAATGTAGAAATTAATAGTATATTCTTGAAATTAGCAAGGTGCACTATGTGACTATGAACCTAGCTCATAAATGTTTTTAGTGTACTAATGACACAATCCACATCGACTAAGGTATCCATCAAAAGAGTTGAAAACATTTTAGCATTTTTTAGCTGAAAACTTTTGAAATAAAAACAAGAAGTGTGACGATAATGGAAACAAATAAATTTTGTATGTATCTGTAATTGGTTATAGCCAGCTAGAAAACAGAGCTAAGGGGCATGATAGTCTTTTAGAAGCAAAAATATAATAAGGAGTCATAAAAGAGGACAAGGAATGTTACCTGAGAATACAAGAAGGTTCCAAGAATTGCTATGGCAGCTCCAAGAGCATTAATGGGTTGGACCGGTGTTCGGAAAATGATGATTGAAGATATTATGACAGATATTCGTTTCATGGTGTTCCCTATGCTAAATGTCAAAGGAGAAATCTCATCAAGGGACATGTATGAGACCTGGTTGTAGAGGTGATAGAATACACTCTGTGCAGCCATCCACCTACCCACATAGAATGAAAACGTGCAAATCAATTATAAATATAGAAAACACAACCACCAAGAAGCTCAATGATTATGATTTTATTCAATCAGCAAATTGGAAAGGTTCTGTGAAAATACAAATGGTTTTTATTTTGTCCTGTGGAGTCATGAGACCATAACCTCATAAGTAAAAGTTCATCAAGAATGACAAGATATAAGTTTATCAAGATGTAATACCATAGATGGATAAGTAGAGTGACGGGAAATCTAATTTATCAACTACATAAGCAGGACTTATACTTACTGTATCATGGATATTGGATGTTAACCTATGACCATAACTTAAAATTGAGCTTCTTTTTCTTTTACTTTTTCCCTAAAACATATATTATATTTCCAAGACCTTCTCATTTTAACATAAGCTTCCCAGAAATTAAATCTAGTTAAGTCTAACAGCATCTATTAGTCATGAATTCTGCATATTGAAGAGCGCATAAATAGATAGCAGGAAAATACCACCTGTTGATGCAAAGCATACTCCAGTTTTTGACCGTAAAAAGACTTGAAATTTGTATGAATAAGATCGTCAAATTTGATATCAAGAACATTAAAACCACCATTCAATCTTTACAGGCCATTTGAACTTGAGAAAACATTGCCATATTAAGAAATTAGAATTACTAAAATGAGAATCATAACAAACGAATTGCAATACAAGTTATTGCATCCAAGCATGGGATAAGAATTACGAGAGACAAAAGCAAGAATATTAGAGTCTAATTACCATAATAACTGAGGTCCAACTTGAGAGACAAAAGCAAGAATATTAGAGTCTAATTACCATAATAACTGAGGTCCAACTTGAGAGATGGCCGTTTCCCAACCAGCTGCCCACATTTGTGGTCCCTCAACCGCAATTGCAAAAGGCATAAGAATTACAAGAGACAAAATAGACAAACAAGCATAGTAGTTCATCCCACTAACAGATTTCCCCTTCATGCCTTTCTTTGAGAATATGTTCCGAAAGACAAATGCCAAGTTTGATATCATGGCACCCATAAAACCTGAAGCAAAAGGTAGATACAGACAAACCTAATTAAGGTTTACTAAAACCTGAAGGAAAGCAAAGTCATGACGTTCAAAAGTGAACATATTAAGGATTAAAGAAAGAACAAATTACCGATCATGTTGAAGTTGAGCTCAGTCAAGGCAGCAAGGGAGCAACCACCAATAATTGGAAGGAGGGAAAGGTAAACAGAGGTGGGGAAGGTCTCACCAAGTATGAACCTTGAAACCAATACGCTAAAAGCAGGTTCACCACTCTTGATAATATGTGTGAAAGACACTGCAACCTTAGACATGCTCACTGTGGCTGCTACATGACCAATTGTATGTGCTACAGCAACCTGTTACAAAACTCAAACACCAATAATAATTAGGAAATTACATAAAATAACAATTCTAATATTTATAACAACAAAAATAGTACCAAATAATATTGAACGGGATCGAGTTAGATTAAATTTAGTATTAAACGGGTCTAAATAATAATAATTCAACTTGAACATCATCGAACCGGACAACATTCAATGTGAAATAGCAAGATGAATTTTTTTTTAATAGTAAAAATATATGAGATGATATAAGAGATGGTATTTTTGTGGTTTAAAGATTTAATAATATTATTTTTGTTGTTTCCCGTAATAATTTGCAATCTAAAACAAATAAAGATAGATATTAGCTTATATCAGAACCTAGAACCATAAATCCCCAATTCATCTTTTGGTGTTTTTGTGTATACGGTCATAAATTTGTGGAGTTGTGACTCCCTAACCTGTATTTTTTAAAAATTTCCAATATTAAATCAGAAAATATGAGTTCTATATTTAGAGCCTTGGGGCATGAAAAGAGGATCCTTGAAAAATGAATAAAACGCAACAAGTTAAAAACTTCGTTTTCAATTATTTTCCAGAAGATTTTCACGCACCCGAATAAAACTAAATTTCAAAAACTTTCTCAGCAATCAAACAAAAGTAATTAACTTACAGGGAACAGAGCTTTCCAGAACTCAAAATCAGTCTTAGGAGCTTCAGCGATTCTCGTAGCCCAAGAGAACAACATAATCAATGACCCACATGCCAGAGACAGAGTCGAGGTTAACCAAGGATAAGGGTACGCATTCAAAACCTTCTTGTTGTAAATATTGAAAACCACATTCAAAGCCCACCACATGGCGAAGTACACACCGATCTTCACCTTCTTCGCAGCCTCCGATCTCTTCTCGGGCTTAGGGAGCTCGATGTTTGACTCAATCGGTTTCGACCGGTCCCCCTCATAAGCTTCGCATTTGATCAAATTCCTACGAGCTTTCAACAACCCAAAATTCTCAGCGATTGAAACGTGCAAAGCTTTTTGCACTGGGACCGAGCAAATCTGAAATTTTTGCACCGGAAGAGAAGGCAAAAACGATGATCGCGGAATAAGGGTCGAAGGCTTTTGCCGGAAAAACATATCGGATCCATAAGGAGCCACAGCTAATTGCTTTACTGAGGAAATCATAGCTTAATTTTTCCAGCCAAAATATACGAAATTTGTTATGGGTTTTTGTCACACACACAAAAACAAACTAGGAATATAAACAAAGAATGAACAAGAGTCAGTTATAGCAGAGAAATATAGAGAATTTGAATCCAATAATACAAGGAACTCTAACAAGCACAAAGTTTTGGCCTTTGACCTCTGATCGCTTTCAAAGGTCGAGACTCAAAACCCAGAAATTGTTTCTAATTTTAAAGATCAAAATCAAACAATAAAAAGACCAAAGGAAATAAAATTATTTTCTTCGAGAATTGTTGATTGTCTCTGCAACTATCACTAGACAGAAAATACTTTAAATATGTGTGACACAGAGGCAGAGAAACAAAAATAGATTTATAATTATTATTATTTTGCCAAAGTGGAGGACTCTGTGACGAGGTTGGTAGAATGAGAAAGGATCGGAAGGTAGGTGAGAGGTTGAAATCTACAATGAGGTTTTGCTCTGAAATCTCAGTCCAAGAGCAACTGTGTTACTTTAGGCAAAAGGGTCATCTGAACTTAATTTTTTGATCAACTTGACAAAAAAGAGTTTTGATTTCCTTTCCTTGACAAAAAAAAAAGGGGTATTTAGATCACCTTTCAGGCTTTCACTTCTTCCTTTTCCATTGGCAATGGCAAATTGTTCCGTTTCATTGCTTCCTTTTACTATTTAACGTAATAAAAACAACTATATTATAAAAATACTTATTAATAAAAAATATATTTATTAATATAAAAATTAAAAAATTAAAATTATATATTTATTATATAAATAATTTTTTATTTATTGTTGTAAAAAAATAAAAAGTTATTATAATAAAATATTATGAATTTTTATATATAAAAATATCATAATTAAATTAATAGATTATTTATTAAATATGTAATTATTAATTATATTTTAATAAAATTTATTATTTATATAAATTATTTATAGAAAAGGTATTTATTAATATAAAAAGTAAAAAAAAAACTATAAAAACCAAGATTTTGGTTTTTTACATACATGATATTTACTTTCAGATTATAAAAGTTGCCAATATTCTGAAGGGTGAGATGACGTTTGTCTCGGTTTAAAAGGGTATTAAATGATATATTTAAAATAAAAATACAAATATAATTAAAGAAATATTATATTATTTAATAATTTTTTATTAAAATATTTATTTTTTTATAAATTAATTAAAATGTGATTAAAATATAAATATTTAATAAAAATAAAAATATTTAATAATAATAATATTATAAAATAAAAATAATAGTCACACAATTCATTCACAGTTATTACAAATAATTTTACAGCTAGTTGTCAAGGAAGGGTCGTTTAACCAAAGTTGTAATATTCTCTTTCAGTTTCAATTGATTCCCACATGCCTTGTAGGTTTTAAGGTTGCTCTTATGTTCTAATTAGTTTTTATCCTTGATATATCATATCATAAAGGCAAATTTGATCCATAAAAAAAACACAATTAAGTTGTGTCTGTTAATGTTGTTAACTACTATTAGACAATGGCTTAGTCATAAATATGGGTTAATTATATTCTTCAAATATCTAAAGCCACGAATATGGTCAAAGAAATGGATTAATTATATTTTATATTAATAATATATGAATTTAGTAATTTATGTGATGATAAAAATATTATTATTTAATTTTTAATTACTTAGTATCCTTTAAATTTATGCCAAGAACATCTGATTCTTGACAAGCTTTCGGATAGAATATGCTATGTGTTCAACTTGGATGCTTTTCTTAACTTTTTTATTCTAAAATGTAATTGTACATTTTTTTTGGACTAGAAAAAATAAAATAAAAAGACTCCTTACATCTACTTTTTAACGTGTAGTTTGGGCATGAGTCTAACGAATTTTAATAATGTACGTAATTTTTTAATGAGCCACACGACGATTCTTGAAAAACAATTTTATTAGTAAGCCGTAAAATGGTTTCGTAGCTACTTACAAACCTACCACTAACACCAAAAATATTTTAAAAAATATGGATATAAATTATATTTCTCACATTATAAACATATTTAATAAAATATATTTTTAATATTTTTTAAAAATTTATAATAACAAAAATAATATTCAATAATATTAAATGTTGTTAAATTAAACAAATTGAATGAATCTAAATAATATAAATTTAATTTAAACGATGTTTAAAATAAAAATATGTTCACAGTTATTTTTAATAGTAAAAATATATAAATTATACTTTTTATGATTATAAATTTTAAGAGCATTATTTTTTTATCCTAATTTTATTAAACATTAAGCACCTAATTAGATAGGACTTAGATGAAGAACTTTTAAAATCATTTTACTTTACAAAATGATCAATCTAATCACTTTATTTTTTAGTGTCTCTAAGATCATTTAATTTTAAAAAATAAGAAAATTGAAAGAAGAAAATGTAACATGATACCTCATATATCATACTTACAAATGGATTGAACTACAGTAATGACCATAATTTTTTTCCTATTTTAAATTTTAATCATTTTGTTATTTTTCTTATAATTTAATCTCTTTTATTTTTATAATTTAATTTATTTACTTTTCAAGTTTAAAAATTTTTATTCAAAATTTGAGATTAATTTGAAATTAAACTTTAAAAATGTAAAATATGAAGGGATTAAAATGTAAAAAATAAAATATAAATGAACTAAATTGTAAGAAAAAATTTAAATAATCAAAATGTGAATTAAAAAGTAAATATATCAAACTATTAAAAAATATATTAAATTGACCAAAGTGTACTATATGAATTTTTTTTAAATTATTTGTCTTTGACAAAAAAATCTTGATATATACATTAATACGTGATTGAAAGGTTAAAAAAATAATCAAGAATTAGAGGCAAAATAAGTGGTTAGTTAATTTTCAACTAATATTTTTTATCATGTGAAATTTTTTTTATAATTTAAAAATAATAATATAAATTAAAATAAATTTACTTATAAAATTATCTTTAAAGCTTTTAATTTAATATAAATAGGATATTAAAACAAATAAAATAAAAGTTAAAAATTTAATTACATTATTACATTATTATTATTATTATTAATGAATGTGTGGGTCTAACTATTGCAATTGTATAATTAATTTTACCTATTCCCAACTGCAATGTCTATTTTTTTTTTTAAAATGTCGAGTAAAGCAATCATACTGCAATAATATGTACACTCTTGAGCTAATGACAAGGGTTATTTTAAGCTACGTGCTCTTCAAATATACTTTGTACACTGTCAGCAACTTCACTGATGTAAAAACGGAGGCAATATAAATTTAATAAAAATAAAATTAATTGTCAATACCATTTATTTCAATATGACACTTGAGTGAACAATTGTAATGATATTATCTATCTGTTGGATTATATCCATTCATTAAAATACCATATCTGGGTATGTGTGCTGCGTTTTGATTAAAGTTTCTAACCTAAGGGCTGTAAGTCACGGAGTGAGTTGACTATATCTTTCTAAAGATGATGCAATAATACAAACTTATTTTGTTCAACCATGGAAAATATTAAATAATATAAAAAAATAAAATTTATCTTTAATCAACATATTTTTAATAATTAAAATAATGAATGATGTTTTTTTAACCCATAAAAAAATAAATAATACTAATTAAAATAAAATAGATAAAATACCTAACAAAATTATTAAAAATATATAAATAAATAATACGAATTAAAATAAAATAGATAAAGTACCTAACAAAGAGACTAGAGGTAAGACAAAGCATTATAGGCTATCATACAACAACAAATATACAAGTACAGAAAGCAATTTGTTATAGTCGTCTTTGAGTTTTATAATGACACTAATTCATGGGCTATGCTATTTCATGGGCTCTTGACATTGTCATTAGTCTTCCACGTTATGTCCAAGCCCTCTGGACTTAGCTTGAAACTTATTCCTAAAGATTCTTTAGATCACTCTTTCTATCAAGCTCAACTCATTCAACATGAAAGGTTCCAAAGAATGGTTGAATTCTCTAAGGTTAGTTAGGTTTCACGTTCTTATTTTTCAAGTAGCAATCGTGCGGCATTTAGTATCGTCCGTTACACTAAACATGCCTTTAAATCCGAATGAAACTCCAAGAGACTAGAAAGAGAGTTTGTAAAGAATGATTTGTATTGCTCTAGAGAGAGTTTATCTTACAAGATGCTAAGAATTTCCAAGATTTTCAAGGATGAATACAAATAGAGATCAATGGGTCTATTTATAGTGTGGGTCTAAGCTTAAAGCTATGCCACTAACTTTCTAGATTCTTCTAGTTCTAGAATATATAATAGAGTTCTTGTTTTATCTACAGTATGCCACAAGGTTCTAGGACCTTCTAGCTAACTCTAGAGTCATCTAGGTTTGTTTAGCTCCTTCATGCATGTTTCAGGATGTTTCGTAAGCTTCCAGCGGCTTCTACATTCTTCATGAACCATCCGACATGTTCTAGAATATTCCAGCACATTCTAGCACCCTCTAGCGTGCTTTAGAACATTCTAGGGTCTTCAAAACTTGAGTTGAGTCTATCCAACTCTAGCTCATTCTAGACATCTCTATGACACTTTAGAACTTTACTAGATAGAAAAGTCTAGATCTTTTAAGTAAGTACCATTTATTTGAATTTTATGAAACATTTTAAGCGGGACGTGACATAGGATTAACTATTTAGCTGCAAGGTCATTGTCAACTCAAAATAAATCCATCAACCCCGAAAAAATTCAACTTTAATTTAGTGCATAAACATTACGAGTACTTCTATTTGGTACAAGTTTCTATTGGTACACCAATCACCAACCAAACATTACTTTGTTTCATTTAAAAATGAAGAGTTTAATAGTATCTTTTTAATATTTAAATTATTAGTTATTTTAAATCATAAATTATTCATTTTAAAAAATTCAATATTTATTTTTCGTTTAAAATTTTCAAATAAATTTGAATGATATTTTTAAAATGATATAAAAAATTTGTAATATGACAATTAATAACAAACCCATTAAATTACATTTATCTTTTATCAAGATATTAAATTTTGACCATCATCAGTCCAAATTATTACCAATCATTTTTTTGATGGTTGCTAATTTAAAATAGGAGAGAGCAATGATTACATGAATATGATTGTGTAAGCTGTTAAAATAATAATAATAATCATAACACTTTTACTTTTATAAATTAAAATTGATATATTTTAATAATCTTATTATTATTTTATAAATATTTTATTTATTTTAAATTAATTTTAAAAAAATTAATTATTTAATTTTTTATTTGTTTAGTTATTTTTTTCATTAAATATTTATTGAAGTAAATTTTAATTCGATAAAATTTAACTCTTTTTAAGAAAAAAATCTATAAAAATTAAAATTTATAAAATATAATTAAATTATTTAAAAATGCAGGTATGCAACAAGAAGATGGTTAAGATGCATCAATTTAAAGAAAAAAATGAGAAATATAATTAATTTATAAAAATAAAGTCACAGAAACCTAACCTAATAATTACCAACTCTGCTTTATTTGATAAATATAAATAGAAAGTGCAATTCAACAATAAATATCATCAAGCAACTTTTTTAAAGGCATGATCTGGCTGGATGACTAGGATTAATTCCACCCATTAAAACCAAATCTGAGCAACAACCAGCTATATTGACAAGGCAGCTTATGATGTTGTGATGGGAGAGTTTGATAGATATTATGTTGGTTTGGGACGTCCAAGAGTAAATACTACATATTGAACACAATATGAGTATTGTTATAAACAATATATGCCGTTTCGCTAATATGCAACCATGACATTTCATTTTCAATCAACTTCACTTTGCTTCTGAGGATTGCTCAAAGGACAGGATATGATATTATATGTATAGTTTGTTTTTTCTTATTTTTCATCAAATCTAGTATCTTACATGCTAAGGATTTGATATCTTTGAATATCACTATTTTTATTTTGTTAGTAATTTTATCCTTATTTTAAACCGATATATTTAGAATACACTTATTTAAATTAATAATATTTATTTTTTCATTTTAATAATAATAATAATATCTCTAAATTATCATAATTCATTGAAATTATTGTTAAAATTTATCAAAATAAGTATTAATAACATAAATATACCACTTGAAAATAAAGATAAAAGGATAAAAAATGATATAAAAACAAAAATATAGGTACTTTAAAGATATTTATTTTTAGTTTATACTCTTTACTCTTAAAAAATAAATGATCTCTTATTTTAACATTTTTATTTTGTAAAATTAAAATACTTTATTAATTGATAGTTACAATTCAAGTTTTGAAATAGAGCAATATTCTTAAAGAAATAGACTTAATATTCGGAAACAAAAAACATTTAATCATAATATAAAGTAATGATACAACAAGATTACCACCACACAATTGAAGTAAAACTATAAGTCTCTTTTCATTTGGTACTTACATCGAACACTTTTTTTTTGGTGATCAAAGTCTAAATTTTTTCGTCAAATACTCAAACCTTGCAAAAATTGAAAAAACATACTTTTTTTCAACATCCAAATCTACACATGAAACGAACTGAACACCACATTGCATAGAAGAACAACTATAGGGTGGAAAACATAACCACCCATTGTGCATAATCATGCTACGCATTGATAGAAAATGAACACTCCAAGAAGAATTCAAGATCATAGAAGAGAAGAGAAGAATTTAAGAATCTACATAACCTCTTACAATTTCATTAATTTGCAAATGTAGCTTGCACATGTATTTATACTAGCGTTGTTGCTTAGTTTTCTAGTCACATGGATGTAAAACTGTTTCGATCGATATCTAAAGCTAACTAACTTGCTTAGCTGTCAATGATCAATAACAAATATCTCATGCTATCTAACTTTGCTTAGTGCCTAAAATAATAGGACTAACAGTTGCTACATTATCATGTTATTGCATTATTATTCTCTTCATCCTTCCTCAAACTCAGGTGCCACCTCAAAACTCAGGGACAAAGAAATTACACATAGTTTTCCTTTAAGCTTGTGTAATGCTAAAGAGGGTAATGCCTTGATAAGAATTATGTATGTAGAAGTTGAAAGATGTTAAATTGAGTTATTTTTTCATAATGTACTCACAGAACAAAGTATAAATCAAATTTTATATGCTTAGTCCTCACATAAAGGACGTTATTAATAGTAAGAGTCATTGAACTAAGATTATCACAACACACAATTGGTGACTTAAGGCTGTTAGAGCTCTTTGAGTAAGGCTTGAAGCCACAAAATTTCAGAGACAGTACTAACTACACTTCGATATTTAGCTTCAATATTGGATTTAAAAATGATAAATTGCTTCTTAGCTAATAAAAAATAGGATTAGGGCCGAGAAATAAACAAATGTTAGTTATGGACCATCGATTATCTCGATCAGATGTCCAATTTGCATTTGAAAATGCATTAAGCATCAAAAGGGAAACCTTTTGAAAAAGTATGCCATGACTATTTGTGCATTTTAGTTAACATAAATTTCTCTTTAACAACCACCCAATGAATGTCTTTAGGTTTGCTCATGAATTGACAAACCTTATTAACACAAAAGGCAAGATCCGACCTTATTAGTGTTACATATTACAGTCTACTTACCACACTTTTGTAAAGGGTAGGATAAGAGAAATCATCACCCGTATAAGTAGATAGATGTTCAATGATTTATATAAGAGTCGCACAAGGCCTAACATCAAGCATGAAAGCATTTTTAGACAAATCTAAACACATGTTTAGACTAGTTTAAAATTAAACTACGACAACCAAATGATGAACTGCAATGCCCAAAAAATAGTGTAGAGGACCAAAATCCTCGAATACAAATTTAGTATGGAGTGATTCAATAAGATGCTGAGCAAACATAGGATCTAATTCAGTCAAAATGATATCATCTACATAAATGTGGATACAGATAGTGATCAAAGAGTTGATACGGAAAAAAATGAACTATCAACCTTGCTTTGGCAAAAACCAATATGAAATAGAACTATACTTAAGCTTTCAAACCAGGCTCGAATAACTTATTTTAACCTATATAAAACTCTATTCAATTTGCACATATGATGAGAGAACTAAGGAACACTCAGGCTACTTCATGTATACATATTCATTAAACATGCCATGCAAAAAGGCACTATTAACATTGTTTTGATGAAGAACCCAATCAAAATTAAGAACCAAAGTAGTCATAATTCTATTGGTTGCAAACTTCACATGATTGAATGTTTCTCCAAAATAAATCCTGGGGACTAATCATACACATTGGTTAATAATTTGGCCTTAAGTCTTTCCAACAAACCAGTTAGTAATCTTTTGGTTTTAAAAACCTACTTACTTCTTATAACCTTTCTATCTTTAGGCATAAGCACAAGTGTCCACGTATAATTCTTTTTCAATGTTAAAAATTCAACCTTTATTGTCTTATACAAGCCAGTATATCCAAGAGCATGTTTTACTGACGTAGACTCTTGAATATCATCTATCAAAATATCTACAATATACACTTTGGGTTTATGAATGTCACTTTTGGCTCTAGTAATTATAAAATGTTGATTTACAAGAAGAGAAGAAAAGATAGAACCTATAGAATTGTGATGTCCAGGAGGTTGAGGTATTGATTTGACATCAACTTCAACATCAAAAAGCACAAAATAACAAGGTGAAGATTCTTTATCTTCAAAAGGAACATACACAAACCAGCATGCCCAAGAGCATGTTTTACGGACGTAGACTCTTGAATTTCATCTATGAAAATATCTACAGTATACACTTTGGGTTTATTAATGTCACTTTTGGCTCTAGTAATTATAAAATGTTGTTTTACAAGAAGAGAAGAAAAGGTAGAACCTATAGAATTGTGATGTTCAGGAGGTTGAGGTATTGATTTGACATCAACTTCAACATCAAAAAGCACAGGAGAACAAGGTGAAGATTCTCTATCTTCAAAAGGAACATATAGTGTAAATGGTAGACTACCAAATAATAGAGGCCGAGAAGAAGTACGAGAAGGGGAATTAGGTAAAGAAGAAGAAGATAAAGGCAAAGAACTAGAACTAGGTAAAAGAGAATTAGGAGAAGGAAGTGATGATTTAGACAGAACTGGTGAACAATTTTAACAAGAGAATTAGAAGAATAAGGTATAAAGGACGATTTAGAGGAAAAAGAAAAATAGATTTGTAAAAAATCACATGTCTTGACAGAACCAGTTTACCATTAACACTTAAAAATTTATATGCCTTATGATTAGGATTATATCCTAAAAAGGTACAAGGAGAATACCTTAATTCCATTTTGATAGCATTAAAAAGCCTAAGATATGCATAACATAAACATTCAAAGATTTTAAGGAAATTATAATCAAGCTTGACAAATAGAAGAGACTCAAGAGGACTTCTATGATTTAGGATGAAAGTTGGTAATCTATTTATCAAATATACTATAGCAAAAAATGTTTCATCCCAAAATTTGAGAGGTAAACTAAGCTAGAAGAATAAACCCCATTTCAAAAATGTGCACGTACTTACGTTATGTGAGCAGTGGATCAAAACTATCTGTTTTTGGTTTATCTAAATTAAGTTTGATCCGAATGGATTTGAAGATTTTCAATTCAAATCTGAATAGATTGAATTTTTTCTGATCGAATAAGGACATATTGATATTGAAATTTATTTATGAATTATTTTTATATGTAAAATACGAAACATACAAATTTAAATTTTAAAGTTCTATTTTTGTAATAAATATTATTATTTATAATCACAACTAAAAAAATTAAAAGAATAAAAATTTTGTTTATATAATTATTAAATTATTATAAACATTTATATTTATTTTTTAAAACTAAAATAATAATCTAATATAATTATGGTATGTATAATATTTATCAATCCGAATCCGAATGAATTGTATAATTTTTAATACAAATCTGATTCGACTATAAAATTTATTAATCTGATCTGACAGATCGGATTGAGTTTTTCAATTTAAGCGAATTGATCAAATTATTTGCTTAAGACTAACTTACGGTCGACTAAGCCAATATGTTGAGCAATGTAAGAGCAAGAGATCTATTGAACAATTCCAAAAGAGTTTAGGATTGATTTTAACCCTATAAACTCTCCCTCATCATCGCATTGTAGAATTTTTACTTTGTAGTTAACTTGTAACTTAGCGTGTGATTTAAAAAGAAGAAAAACCTCTTGAGCTCCATCCTTACTTTTCAAGAAATATATTAAGTATAACGAGTACATTCATCTATAAAAGCCACATAGTATCTATAACCAGTAGAAGATAGAATGGAAGTAGTACCTAATACATTCGAATGTACTACCATAAGAGGCTAAGTTGCCTTACCACTTACAGGTTTAAAAAGAATTCTGTGACTTTTAGCTTTTGGACATGCTTCACGAATAATGCTAGAATCACAATCATTAGAAATAGAAACATTTCATTAATTAAGAATAGCTTTCACAATCTGAGATGATGGATGTCCCAACCTCAATGCCCGCATTTGTTGAAGTATATCTTAAATGCTCAAAATTATACAACTCCAAATCGAAGGTGTAAAGTCTACCTTTAGTTTTGCCTTCCACCAAAACCTGTTTTGTCTACAGTTCTTTCACAAAACAGCAAGTCTGATAAAATTCAAATAATATACCATTGTTTCTAGCAAACTTAGACACACTCAACAAATTTATGGTGATTTGTGGAACATGCAGCAATTTTTGAAGACTTAACTTCCTAGTAGGATCAATATGTGATACAAACTGATTACGACCTATATGCAGCCTCTCAAAGCCCATGTACTCAGATTTGGCATAAATATTGGAAGAATCTGAGGTAACATGATGTGATGTACTAGAATTAGGGTATCAAGATGACTCATTCATGACATCTGGTGTTGCTAATAAGGCAGATGTTTGTTGATTCTGTGAATTAGAGTTAGATGATAATGATAATGAATTAAATGACTGTTGTTGACTACCTGAATTAAACAAAAAATTATGATCAAACTTGATCTAGCAACGAGCAACAAAATATCCTACTTTGCCATACAATTGATAAATATGTCGACTAGTGCTATAACTTTATCACCTCTGCCTCTTTGACCTATTCCACCAAAGTTATCATATGACTAATTCTGAGTATTATTAGGAACAACACTTTGAGCATTCTCACTTGATTTATCAATAGATTGTTGGTAACTAATGTTTTTGAACTGATTGTGAGCCAAGTTAGTAGATAGAAGTAAAAGATCATTAGAATTTTTATTATTCTTTTCTAGCCTTTTTTCATGATTAAGTAACATTGCAGACACTTCTTTCGCAGTTATACATTCTATCTTAGTAGATTTTATAGCATGAATTATGTCGTAATCTCGACCAAGTTCATTAAGAATTGCATGGATTTGATCTTCTTCATTTACATTGTAGCCATAAGCTGAAGCTGTCTAAAGTGTCCTTGATTTTCATAATAAAATCTATAATACTCAAGATTTCTTTGACAATGTTACTTAATTTTGACTTATACTGAAAAATCTTAGCACAAGATTGAGATGTAGAAGAATCCTTCAAAGTTTTTCATATTTATGCACTAGTTTCTACATCAAAAACTTCCTTCATCAGATCTTCACTTATACAGGCGATCAACCAAGAGTAGATCATATGATCTTTGCGCATCCAATACTTGAAACTTTAGTTAGGTTTACCATGTTCATCAAATCGAGCATGACACTTTCGAGTTCCCTGAACAAAATCCTCCAACTTATAACAATGCAAGATCCTCATCATTTGCTTCTTCCATAACATAAAATACGTTCAATCTAGACGAATTTTAGCAATTTGATTCTGAAAAGTAATGAGAGGTTGATCAACCGAGTCACCAATCTTGATTTGAAGATTATCATTCTTAGTTTGGTCCTTGGATCAAATAGTTGTTAAACTGTCAAAATCCATTACAAAAATTACTTGAGGAGCGTAATGTCACGACCTTAAATTTTAAATAACGATCGTGCGACACTTAGTATGATCCGTTGCATTAAGCCTATCTTTCAACCCGAATGAAATACTCCAAAGAGATTAGAAAGATACTTAGAGATTTAGTGGATTAAAGAGCAAAGCAAGAACTATAGAGAGTTTGTAAAGAATGCCTTGTATTGCTTTTTAGAGAGGTTATCTTACAATTTTCCAAGATTTCCCAAGATAATTACAAATGAAGACCAATAAGTCTATTTATAGTGTGGCACCAAGCTTAAGATTATGCCACAATTTTCTAGATTCTTCTATGTCTAGAATGTACAAGATTATTCTAGTTTTATCTACAACATGCCACAAGGTTCTAGGACCTTGTAGCCAACTTTAGAGTATTCTAAGAGTGTCTAGTTCCTTCATGCAAGTTCTAGCATGTTTCGTAAGCTTCTAGAAACTTTCACATTCTTCATGAACCATCCAACACGTTCTAGAACATTCCAACCCCCTCTAGCACCTTCCAGCACATGCTAGTATACTCTGGTATATTCTAGAGTCTTCAAGGCTTGATTTGAGTCCATCCAACTTTAGCTTCTTCTAAACATCTCTAGACCACTCTAGAATTTTTCCATGTAGAAAAATCTAGATCCTTTAAACATGTACCATTTCTTTTGGATTTTAAGGAACAATTTGAACGGGACGAAACAGTAAGCTCTAATACCATGACATAAAATGAAAACTTCAAGAAGAATTCAAGATCGGAAAAGAGAAGAAGAGAATTTAAGAATCTACATACCCTATTCTAATTTCATTAATTTACAAGTGTAGCTTGTACATGTATTGATACTAGCATTGTTGCTTAGCTATCTAGTCATACGGATGTAAAATTGTTTTGATCAATAACAAAATCTCTAACACTAACTAACTTGCTTAAATGTCAATAATCAATAACATATATCTCTTATTTTTTTCTAATAGGAATTTTGTTTTATAAACAATCTATTATTATTATAAAAGTAGTTGAGTTTTAGATTTAGAGTATTTTTATATCTCATTTTTTTGTCTATTTATATTTTATTAGATAGATGTTTGTCCATTTATATTAAATAATTTTTAGATATCTAAAAATATAATAAACTACATGTATTTAAATTAATTTTAAATTTTATTAATATATTTATTCAATTAATTAAAATCAATAATAAATAAGATGAACATTTTTATGATTTAATGACATTTTTAGAAGAACTATTATTCTCTTTATGTACGCTTTATTTTTTAATTTTTAAATATATATTAATAAATTTTATCTTGATAAATAATATTTTTATTATATTTTTTAGATTTAAATTTTAATAAAATATTTCTAATTTTTAGAAGATATCTTGCGAATAAACTTTGTAACCATAATATACTAACTAAATAAAGCGGTGGATTTGAGATAAATGAAATAATATATAAATTTTATATATTAAAATTATATTGAAAATTAAATATATATTTTTTATTTTTTAGATAATATTAATACATGTTATAAGTAAACGTAAAAATGGATATAAATTTATGTAAATAGAGTGTTGATTTGATATTTATTTTTTTAATTATAAAAAAATATTAATAATATATAAATTTATATTATTTTTTATCTAAATGTTAAAATTATTTAAAAAATAAATTATTTATTTATATTTTAAAAATAATTATAATTTACATAAATTTTAATTTATTTGAAAACGGAAGGTTATATTATTTCCCCTTTAGGAAAAAGAAGCCTTTTGCTTGGTGACGACTGCCGTAAACACCTTTTTCTCAGTTTCTCTCTCTGAATTTCCCGTTTTGGGGAGACTTTCACTAGGTCTAGTTTGGGTGTTTTCGAAATTACCGAGCTTTGAAGCATTACCGCCACTGGCGAGCAAAAGCAGTAAAAACCAAAAAGCAATTCGATTTCTTTTTAAATATAGAGAAAAGAAATCACTTTGATTTGGCCTTACGAAAGGGATAAAAAGAAAAAAAGTGCTTTGGATTGTTTGTTGGAGAAATGGATGATCGAGGAAGTAATTGGGATTTCCACCTGAGAAACTTAGCCAATAGTTCCAGAGACTCCAATATTGCAAATAATCCTGCTTCTGATCCTTCTCTTCTCCAATCTGTTAGTCCCTCATTTCTACCACTTTTCAACCTATTTTAGCTTTCTGTTTGTATCTCGAGAAAGAATAAGAGTAATTTTTGAAAACTTTATTTCACGCTGGAACGAAACTTGAAATTGGCCTTAATTATTCGCCAAAGATGCAGTAATGTACTTTCCGATTTGAGTTTTCTGATTTTCTTTTGCTTGGTGCTTGATGTTCAGGTGAAGAAGATCTATGAAATATGTAAAGCTGAGAAATCAGAGGATTTGTTAGCTAGGGTCTATCCACAGATTAACAAGCTTTTTCAACGTTCGGTCGCCTCGCTTTCTCAATCTCGAACTTCCAATGGAATTCTCTTACTGGTTCGGTTCAATTTGTCGAATTTTAATCTTTGTTTCTGCATTAATATTATTTTAGCTTGTTAGCGCTATTGCAAAATCAAAATTTTCTAATCTTCTGAGAGTAATTGGCTTATGGCCTAGAAATGCAAAGACTAGCATTTGATATTTGAGAATTGAGATTATAACCGTTAGTTAAGGTTTGTATAAATATTTATTGCTAGAGCAGTAGACCATTTTATATGACTATATGAGATTACTTCTCGTTTTCAACTGTGTATACTCATTGGAATGAGTAAAAACGTTGTTACTCATTGACGTTAGAAGTATTTTTAATTTTCAACTCTCAAAGTCACGGTTACGTATGATGTTTTTTCATTCCTCATATTTTTGGGTGTCTTTTATCTCAGGCCATTCTTCAATTTTTCCTCGATTTTGGAGAAATGGTTCTACATGACGCTGATCCTAGTCTGAGGACATTTTTCCGATCATGCTTGAGCCGGTAATGATATATTTTATATCAGATTATTTCTAAGACTGTTCGAAATTATTATGTTTTAATTTAAATTGCGTTTTTTATTGGTGAAGACCCAGTGATTATTTTATATTTTCTTTTAAAGTTTAATTTGCAAATTTTATTTCAAAATCATTAATCACTCTTAGCAAAACTTAAGGCTGTGAAAAAATGTTGAGTCATTATTGTGATACCTGACAATTTTGTTTGAAGACTCTCTCCTCAGAGATATTGCTTTATCTAGTTTTCCCTTCCAAAGCAGCATTTATTCTTCTTCTTCTTTTTTTTATATCCCAAAGTTACTGAGATGGTGACCATATTACATCATTCTTTTCTAATTTGGTTGCAGTGAGTTTGCAGATCCTGTTGTTGCAGAAGCAACCCTTGACTTTCTGAATACAAACAAGAAAAAACTCCTAACCACTTTCCCTACCTTACTACCTCAGGTATGGCAATAACTTTTTTTTATCATATAGTATAGTATTTCTCAAAGAGGTCAAATGTAGTATGATTATACAAAATTCTATCTGTGTTGCTTTTGAGAACTCGCAAGTCAAAAATGACTATAGCTTGCCAATTCTGTGTCCATTATAATGAACATTACCATTTACCTTTATTAGGAAAGAAAAAGGGCCATATTATACTCTCCTGCCAATCCATAGGTTGAAGATCATCTCTTATTTCTTACAATAAAAAATTTCACGTAATTAATGAGTTGAAACTTATGGTTTGCAATTTAGCAACAATGAATATCTATGCCAAATGATATCATCATTTATGTCCATGTCTAACGTCAATGATATGGATGCAGTTCTTTCCATTATTGCTAAAGCTGATTGCATGGAATGGAGAAAAGTAAGTTCTTTAATTCCTTTTTCTGGTCTTGATATCAAAGAATTTGTTCAATTTTAAGACATCTAGATAGAAAGGTTTTGCTTCCGAATTTATGAGTAGTGGAATCAGATTTGGTTGATAAACAGTATGCAAGGGAACTTTTAGTAAGCTTTGTCTTTATGTTGAAAGATATCTTTTATGTGTTCTTATTGCCTAGATTTCTCAAGACCAGTGAATGTAAATGACTTGTTTCTTGTTGTATTTTGTTTCTATTCTACTGGTATTTATTTCTTGAAAGTGAGGAAGAAATGTTAGTAGTTATTTTTATTTTTTATTCAAAATATATGGAAAGTGATTAAATTTCATATTTGATTTTGATTTAACTCACTGCTTGACTAAATCATCAACTAGTTTGCTAATTTTCGTGTATCTCTATTGTCTTGCAGATTAGAAAAATCATTTATGAAGGTTTTTCCAGCATTAGTGTCACCTGGGTCATTTCTTCCACTATTTCCATCGTTAGTAGACATGCCAAGTTAGTGACTGGCTTCCACTTTCAGTACTTTGATCCATTTTTTAATATTTTTTTGAATAACAATATGTCCCTTATTCTACCTTCAAAGATCTGTTCATGTAAACTTGCATATATTACTTGTTGTCTATGATGAGTGTCCTCTCCGTTTGATTTTCTACAAAACCATCTGCTCCCAACCTCCAGCCAACAATGAGAAATACTGAAATGTATAGTGTACTAATTTACCAATTTTAGAAATTCTTCCAATTCAAAATATGGTTAGATTTTCAAACCCAACTGTCTACGTCTTTGTTTTGCTAGTTAAACGTTCTTGAAAATTTTCTGAGCTCCAATATTATAGCCTAAAGGAACACCAAGTTCAAATATCTTACCTTGAAAAAGCAAAATATATGCAGTTTTTTATGGAATCGATGCCTATGATTACGGATTCAAATTATGCATGAGTCATTGGTTAGTTGAAATAAGATTGAAACACGTTTATTTTTTGAACGTCTGTTTATGTATGCACTAATATTTACTGGAATAGTTGTCTATTATAGGATCAGCTTTGAATGCTAAATGTCATGAACAGTTGCAATCATATTCCTATTATTTGCCTTCGTTAAAAATCACTTGGTGGTGCTTACTATATTCAAGATCAAAGTTGATGTTTTTATAGTGTATGACTCGGCCGTTAAACATTGACTTGGTTTGATATGCTTTAAATTGGTTTTGTGTCCTATATTCCTATCTCATTTTGAAGATATTAAGATTTCTTGTGGCATTTTCCTATTCTGGCATGCTAGCTGTGGTAGTGGCATTGGAGAAGGTTGAACGAAAGTCAGGGTCCTTGGTGGGGAATAGCATAGCTTCAATTCAGAAGAGTACGGCCCCTGAGGTTAACCTGATTCTTCTGATCAACACATGTTCTTTTCCAAAATGTTGTACCTGGTACAATTCAGGATACAAATCTTTTACAGATGCAGTCGCTACTTGCACTTATGGATGAAGCTTATACTGGATCAACAATAGAAGATGGAGGAGCAGACTCTGAATCTGAGGACATCAATGCAATAGATGACACTAATCCTCTGTTTCTTGAACTTTTAAAGGATGAGAATGATGGCCTTGCTGTAAAGTACTTTTTGTCCCAATTTCCTTTTAGTTCATTCTAGAAAGTCTATATTTTGATTTTTCAGTACACAGGAAACTACATTTAGGATATATTGATTAGACTGTTTCTCAAAACAATATGGTTATCAACGCAAGAAATATTTTTTGGATAATTGTTTGGGGGGAAATAGTTCTTACAAGACTAGAATATTGAACGAGACTGGATATTTTTGACAATTACTTTATGTTGAACTTCAGGATCGGCACTGGACCTCTCCTGGGATGTCTGCAGCATTAAAGATTGCAATCAATACCCCTCAGACTGATAGGCTGAAATATGTGCTCAATTTGTCACCCAGGCTTCTTGATGTGTATTTTGCAATTGCATTACATGATGTCAACGATTGTATGTTAATATATTTTTTAGATAAAAGTGTCAGCCAAGTTCCTCAGATCAAGTTTTAGTGTGCATTTAGTCCCTTAGATTTAAAAAGAATTTTCTTAGTCCCTCAATTTTGAAAAAATGAACCAATTAATGACAAATAAATTATTGTAATTATTTTTCTATTAAAATATTATTCTTTCTTATTAAATGATTAAAATGTGATTAAACTTGATTATTTAAGAATGATAAAATGACATTTAATATGAATTTTTTTTTGCAAAATATTTGTTTCAATATTTGGTTATTATCGTAAAAATAAAAATATGTATTTAAATAATTTTATGTTAGATTATTATTATTGTTGGTTTTTTCTTAATAATTTCATAATAAATTTCCTTTTTATCCTTGTTAGTTGCTCCTGATTCATTGCATTTTAATTACTTGACAGTAAAAAAATAATATTTTAATAAAAAAATCATTAAAATAATATTATTTTTTCTTAATTAGCCCATTTCCTCAAAGCTAAGAGACTTGAAAACACATTTTAAAATTTGAGAGACTAAATGATGCCAACTTCATAATCTAGAAAACTTCTGCAGTCCCTATCCCTATACTTTCATTCAATTTACATTGAGATCAACAATTCTAGCAAAGTTATCTATGACCCTCTGAGTTGGTTTATGAGGCTTCTTCTCTTTTTCCGTTTTCAGCTTTGATATGTGCATTGATTCCCCTACTTATGTCTAGAAATGCTACAATACTTCCAGACAAAAACTTCTCTTATGAGGTGCGTATTTGTTTACTATAAAGGGGATAAGTTCTTGTTTGTGTTTACTTTTAGCTTATGGAAAATAGGATTAATGAATTTTAGGTAAGAGCTACTTAAATATCATATATGAAGAGAAGTGGTTCATAAGACCTTGTGGTCTGGTCTGGTGACTAAGACCCCTCCCCACTTGAAGTCATAAATTTGAGTCAAGTACCGTTGATTAAAAAAAGACATGGAGAGAAATTAGTTTTAAGAAAAATATCTCTAGTTCACCTTCATGCTTTCCTGAAGAAGTTAATTCCACTACATTCTTATAAAAGGCAAGCATAGAAACTGCACATTTTACAGAACAGGCATATTAGCATAAACTGGAAATTTTAGGTCATTTAGGATGACCCACTGTCACTTACCGTTTATAATATATATTTTTTATTTCCTTTTCCAAATCATATGATATACTTTTTTTCTCGATTTTCAGTTAGACAGATCATGACTATATTCTGATGGCTGTAATCTTTATTAACTTGCTTTCTTTTAAAGAGATTATTAGCAATTAGTGTTTGTCGTTTCTACCCATATCAATTTTTCCCAAGTTAAAATAATATATTAGTATTTGACTAGAAGTCATTCCAAATTCCAAGGTTTCCTAAGTTGAAGATTTATCTTGTTATAGCTATATATATCATAATGTTTCTTAGTAGTAAGAATTTATTTCCTATAATATTGTAAATTTGATCACCCTTTGTTGTCTAAGAAGTGTATGAATATATTTACAAGAAATCGTGTTTGTAGGTTCGGAAGAGGCTTTTAGAATTCATGCTTGCTGCATTTCAGCGTTCTCCAGATTTTATAGCTCTCTTGAAGGTATCATCCCCCATTTGGTTCAGCGTATGTCATCATGCCATTTATATTTCGGCTGTATTATTGCCTATTTTGTTTCTCCCCATAAACATCAGAGGCGACATGGTCAAATTTCAAATTTCTTTTGATACTTTTATTAGACAACAAATTTGGATTTGAGAGCACTCGTTGAAGTTACTACATAATTAGTCTGGATATAATGTGGTAATTTTGCTAAGTTCCTGTGGATGTTCTTATGAATAATATTTCAAAACAACTCTTATCCGGAAAATGCACGTATGCTTTGTTTTCAACCCAGTTTTAACTTTGCGAGAGGCCCTGAAGGGAGAGAGGAGCAGTATATTACAAGACTGTAGTTTCATCTTTTAGTATGCTTGATTACTGCTTCCCTCTCTCCTCCTTTTCTCTCCCCCTGTTGAGATCTTTTATGCTTAATTGCTTGATGATAATGGAATTTATATAAAATCCCTTTCAGAAGCCCATAATGGACAGACTTGGGGAGGCTTATGACGGTTCAGAAAAGGTCATTTACCTCTTAGTCACTTAGTTATGTAAATTTGTTTTTGAATAGTTTACTAATTCTTTGTTTTCCTATAGACAGAGTTGGCTTTGCAGTTATGTTGGGCCATAGGGGAGCATGGTGGTGGTGGTGCTTCTCATAAAGATGCAGCTCGTGAGCTTTTTGAGAGCTTAGAGTTACTCTTGTATGAAAACCTCTCATCCAGGTATGATTTTATTTGCTCTTGGTTTTTTCCTCCCTTTATGTATCTGCTTATTAATGTCTGAAAATTATTCAATTGACTTTGTCTTTTCTATTGTTACTCGCGAAGTCGTCTAGGCTTAAGGCAGGACTCAGCCTCTGGCTCCAGTGGCCAAACCTTCAGAAAGTCGTCACAAGCAAGGCTTCTTTGTTTTGTTGTGACTGCTATTGCAAAGCTTGCTACTTACCACCGTGAATTACAACCTAGGGCATGTGTCTCATTGGGCAAGGTGAACTATGTTGTTTTTTGACCAGATTATTATTATGTATTCCTGTGCCTGAAAGAGTTCAAAGCATCTTTTTTTTTATTCTCTCACATTGTGTAATATCTGTTGTATTGACTTGCATCTTTAGGTAGCTCGATCTCGAAACACAGATTCACGGGTTTGGAGGCGTGCTCAAGATTATTTGGGATTAATGAATGAACCTGCAATTTCGTTATCTGTTTTAGGGCCTTCACGATCTTCTCATGCAAATATGCAGAGACCTGGCACTGTCAAGTGGAGTGATGGTGCATCGAAGATGGTCGCACATATCCCGTTTTACCTTCTCGGTGAACAAGAAGGTTTAGAGCTCTTCATATTATCTGTTTTTTATCCCCAGAAAAAAGGGAAAAAGAAAACTATAAACCACCCAGTGCTGCTAATCATCCTAGTTCTTTCTGAAAGCGGGTCAAATAGGGATTTACTATGAGTTATCCGTGCTCGCAAAATGAAAAATTAAAAGTAATTAAATTGAGATTTAAATATAGATATAAAGTGGGGAAAGAAGGCCAAATTTATGCAGCAGTACTTTAAGAGAGCATGCTATAAAAATTAGCAACATTCATGGTGCCTTCTCTCTGGATAATGCAGCTCATAAAAAGCTAACGACAGATTAAAACTAGCACAAAAAACCCACAAGAAAAAGTCATGCAAAATCGTGGTTATCACTTATCAGATGATTGTATATTTAATATCAATTTTTATATATTATAGATTAATCTAATATTTATTCTATATTTTCACCTTTGCTTGCAGGTCCACCCTTCCATGACTTTTCGTTCTCAGATATCCTGCCAAGAAGATAAAAATGCAGTGAGTTCTGCCGAGTGTTCCAATGGATTGTTTTGGTTGCGTGAAATTATGTAGTTTTAAATTCTACAAGGTTTGGGTCCATTCTTTTTTGTAACCATGATTGGTTTCTTGTAGTATCTACAATTAGGAATCATACTCTTGCCTTCAAAAGCAAACGTCAATAAAAACTCTGCCCCGGTTTTTTGGGTTTGATGACCTCTATTATGTATCAGCTAGATCATATATGTGTCGTATGTGTGATGTTGCACTTAATAGGTATTGCTACACCCAATAATTACGAGTCCAAAATGCATTTAATTAAAGTTATATATAAAGTCAAACTTATACATGACTTATTTGGAATAATTAAGGATCTCGAACTTGATTGTCCGAAATATGGTATTTTCCATATATAAAGTCAAAGCAACAACTAATCATAACGAAGAACAAAAGCTAATTTAAAGTTCCAGCTAGATTTGAAATTCATTAGTGCTTTTGACTAATTCACAATGCTACCTGTTGTAACAAATTTGAAAGGAGTTCAAATACAGCATTAATTGGTCAAATTGTTAGATGATACATATATTGTCACTAATGGATGTTAAAGGCAGCCTTGATTAAACATACAATATCTGTGACAATTTTGTAAATACTTTGAACTGATTCAAAAGGCATATCTTCAACAGTAGATGCATTATCAATGATATGGAAAGCAACAGTAACAATACTTGCTCCACAAGTTTGTTGATCTGAGTTATAATTCATGATATGTTTAGGATCAGCTGGGAGGATCACAAAACCTGAAGGCAAAATAGCCACACAATCTGGGTTTTGGCCCTTTAAGACCCCTGATAAGGCAAACGCATCTAGAGGTGCAAAAACCACATAAGATCCTGTTGGATCACTGTAACTTTCTTGCAAATAAGTTATTATGACCTTCTTGCTTCTTGGCCGAGCCTGCAATTTAATTAAGAAATTAATTAATTTTGGGTTAAAGTGAATGTACACGTACGAGAAGAGACAACTGATTCCCTCACTTTTACTTGCATTACAGAAACACGATTAGCTTGGTTAACGCCATTGACAATGTATGCGAGTTCTTGGACGTTCTGGTCACGTGAGAGTACATCCCACTGCAAAATGTGATTAGTGAAAAATATATGTTTCAAGCATACTGTAAATTCAATCAACTCTAGTTTTGAATACAGATGATGAAATAAGCTCGTTCTATTAGTCTGGTATTTATTGACGAATATGTGCAAAAATGTGAATCTTGTGTGAAATTACTATTTTTTTAACAGCTTATTTTGTATGATCAATCGTTAGATTTGATGAGCTGTCATAATCTGATAATTAAACTCGCTGTGAGTAGTTAATAAGTTCAATTTAGTTTATTTATAGTTGATTCAATTAGTTAGGGAGTTGATAGTTTATAATTTCATATAACAAAATACGTTTATCAAAATATAATTATTATACTGTTCATCATAGAAAAAGATAATATTTTTGTTTTACAAAACATATAATCAAAAAATAATATATCTACTAACATTTTTATTTTCAAACAAATATATATATATATATATTATGTAAAAATATAAATAAATTCACTCCTAATCTACTCGATCAACTCATAATTTAAAAGTGACTTGAGGCAAATTTTAACTCTTAAAAATTTAAAATAAAACTTAATCGAACTAATGCTCATTTGAAAACAACTCGTCCAAACTCAAAGAATAATCCACGATCAAATGAGAAACTTTCAATAATTTAATTTGTATTTTAATAATAAGTATTATTTATTATTTTTAGAGTATGTTTTTTTTAAAAATAAGATTATTTTTTCTCGATATTTATTTTTCAAAAAATAATTATACAAACATTCAATTTTATTAATACGTAATAATATCTCATCACATATTTTAAAAATTATAAATAATTTCTCCTAGTAACTAAGCAGTGTGGCATAGGTTAAAAGCTGACATACCTTGGCTCTAGAATTCTCCTCTCGAAGAAAATTGAAGAGAAGTTTGGATGGGACTGGAAGGCATAGAGAAGTGGCAAAAACAACTGTGGGAACTCGTGGTATTCCAGGATCATCTGTGCTGTACTTCGTTAGTACCATATACCTTATATCTTCAGCACCAGCTATAGGCAATGGTTTCCATGGCTTTCTCGTAGAACCGCTAATATCAATACAAAAGCTTCTCATCATCCTCTCCGACAACTTCAACAGGCTTTTTTTCCCATCTTGTCCTATGTAAACTATATATGCATTGAGAAAATTAATTATTAATTAGTTTCTTATAAACTAAACTAGCATACCTTATACTTGCTATGATTCATGATTTGAAACAAATCTGAATGATCGAGTTTTATTATCAAATCTCTAATCATATAAATTAGGAGTTAAAAGGTAAAATACAATTTAATTCTGTAGATCTGGGAACATTTAAGGTAAAAAAATCTTTACCTCCTTTAACGGTATAAGGAGTGGTGGTAGATATTAAAGCTTGAAACTTGTCAGAATGTCTAAGTATAGAAGCAACCCAACGTTTTGCACTAAACACAAAACCAGAAACGACTAGCTGCTGGAAAATAGGATGAATCATTCTATTGTCTACTTCCACATGCTCAACCCATGTAACCTAAACAATTAATTATATATACTCATTAATGGATTAATTAGAAATTAAGTAATAATTTAATTTAATTTCAATGTTGTGAAATTAAAGTAGTAATATATATTTACATTATAAATTAATCACCTTAGAGCAAGAATTGGGCATTTCTTGGATTAAACAACCAGATGGTCGTCTTCTGAATTTAATCATCAATGGATATTGAAACAAATTCTCCAAAGATACATCAACTACTGCCCAAACTCCAATTTCTACCTGTTTACAGTACCTTGCAAAATAAGTTTCTCGAGCTTCTATTAATGGGGTCGCTGCATGAAATTCCGCTGTCATCTACAGAATAAAATTGACAAAAATATTTTACAATAATGATATAGTACTGTAAAAAAATTTACACTAAATATATTTGCTCTCACCATTCCTCACATGCATGACACTTGGCATTGAAACATTGTACAAGGTTACATAAAATATGAGAAATTATATATTTATAACTACTGCTGATGTTTTACTGTAACTGAGGGAAAGTATATCTTACTTCTTCTAGTAATAATAAATAATACATCCATAAATAAAAATTTTACATGAGTCCAGCTCATGAACAAGGTATAGAATGTCTTATAATTTTACATTGATATATTTAATTGTATATAACTAACCATATTTTACATTGATGTCTTATTATTATTGTAGGAGGTATATAAATAACCATATTGTAGGAGGTATAGAATGTCTTATCATGAGCAAGGTAAATATTTTTTTTTAAGAAATATCAAGCACTAATTCTTCAAAAAAAAAACTTTGTGGGAGGTATTATCTAATAACTCATTTATACTATTTAACATTCTCTTTCAAGGGTGAGTTTATTTGTCTTTTTTGTAAGGTCTATTAAACTTAAGAATTTTAATTGACATCGAAGATTATCATAAGATTCGATCCCAAAATCTTCTTACTCTAATAACATGTAGAAGTATTAGGAACAATTTTTTTCCAAAACTCAAATTTATGTGAAATATACTTAATAAAAAAATAGTTTCTAATATAGGTGAATAAAAAATAAGACAAATATTCCCACTTAATTATTGATTGGAATAAGCTTAAAATAATTATGGACTTCCTTTATTTAAAAAGTCGTGAAAAGTGGATATAGAGATGGATATCACATGCATGCAAATTATCTTTTGATAGATGAACGAGGTTGTATATATAACTACACAATTGGAAAAAAATATAAGTATTAACTACTAATCGTATAATTAAAAAATCTTACTATTTGTAATTATACTAAATAAAAAATGTTAGAATGTGTATTGATATTCCTAAAAAATTAAGCTATGTAAAATGGAGAAGCTATGCATTATTACCACTTGTAGAGTTCCATCGTAGTGTCCTTTGGCTCCCTCCGATAACAATAATCCGAGTATCTTTGCTCTTGAGACTATATTGGAAAACACATGTGACCACTTCTTCTGAAAACATTAAAAAAAATGTAATTATTAAAGAACCTAAAGTCCCATATCAATTATGAATTGGGTTTTCGTTACACATATAATATTTAATCTCATAACTTAAGTTTTGAGGTGTAGTTAAACTCAAGTCTAATATGATATTAGAGTTGACTCCTGACTCTCGGACACCTTTGGAGCTCACTCCCCATCGACACTCAAGACATACTCTGCCCGCTCATTCTCTCCAATGTGGAAAGAGAGTGTTAAAAAAACTAAAGTCTCACGTTAGTCAGAAATTAGGCTTCCGTTGCACATATAACATTGGATAATTTTTCATATGATAACTTAAGTTTTGAAATATAAATAGGCTCAAGTTTAATAATAAGTATCTTAAAAACTTACAATATTAAGATGATTACAAGGACTTTTACATTTTAGGATCATGTATAACTGAGTTACCTTAACATTTAAATTAGTTTTATGGTAAAATATTCTAATATCATGCTATATTGTGAATTCTTCAATTGCAATTAATCCTATAGTAAGTGATTTTCATATAACTTAGACTATTTGACACGAGAGTTCTAAATTAATAAAAAAAAACTTCAATCCAATGAAAATTATAGATTGTATGTTACACTTAAGTACTTTTTATATTTTTATATATCATAGGTCCTTAAACTTAACAATTTTGAGACTTCAGTGTAATTGTATAATATAATATCATTTAAAAATAAAATTTCATTTTTAAGATGAATATATGTTTTTTTTTGGTATATCATTTGTACGTTTAAAAATATGATATATATATATATATATATATATATATATATATATATATATAAAACGTAAAAAAATATATTCTTAGAAGAGATTTAAAGTGAAACAATATGAATAATTGAGTTATATAAAAAAAAACATTACATGATCGTATCACTATATTCCCAAGCTTATAATTTATGGTGTTAAAATTCATATAATAGTTTCAGTAGTAAATTGTTAAGTTTTTTAATTTCAAAACCATTGTATGTAAGGCTCCAAATATTGTTAATTAGGAGACTTTAGGAGCTATTTAATTAGCTTTGAAAATCATCAATAAAGAAACGAAAAATGTAAATTACTAACCACATCCATTAGCAATTCAACAATACTAGCTGAACTCATTCCAATAAAAGCAGTTTCTCTAGAAGCTTCAATCTGAAGATTCGTCATTGATGAAGATGATTGAGGAGGATGATCAGGCAACATATTGTGTGGACTAGTCTGATGATGATGATGATGAGCAGTCGATGTTTCTAAATTGGTATCGAACATTGGTAAAGATGAAGTTGTTCCAACTTCAAGCATTCTTACAATCTCCATCAAAGTGGCATTAACATGTCCAAATTCCTTAATATATTCAAAATCATCAAGTATCTCAACGTTCATGTTTGTATCAAATCTCCACAAAGGTTCTAAAGCTACTGCCTTTTTTTTAAGCTCTTGTATTGATTCCATAGCTAGATCAATTATTTTATTCTTGTTTACGTCAGCGGATACTGATACTGCCATTAGAAGGTCACTTGCTCTTTCAATGTCATTCACAATATCATTAATAATAATATTATTATTATTATTTCCAACGTTATGAGATCCAACACTTGAATGCGATCCTGGAGATGAGTCTGACAAGTGTGACTGTGAATGAATATTTACCTATGAATCAATATATTTAATGACTACACGTTAATTTACATCTTAAATTAAATAAAGTTTCATTGTACAAATAAATTAAGGGTGTCCTAGCTATCATATATAGAGATATTGGTGTCTTGAAATGGATTATTTAGGTTTAATATATTTTTTGTTTTTTTATAACAGTTTATTCCACTAATTTTTGAAAAGCAATGTAAAAATGATAAATAATTAAAAAGAATTATTTTTAATTTTTTTTAAAAAAATCTACTTTAATAATTATTCAAATTAAAACTTTTTTTTAATCAAATGAAGTTAAAAAAATAAATTAATAAAACATAAGAATGATAGCAAAACCTAGACATAAAAAGGGAAGTAACCCTTATACCAATAACAAATGTGCAATTATTTATTGGTTTTTGTAAAATCATATTTTTATATTAAACTGAATTAATGTAATATTTGACATGAAACAATTAATTTTAACTTCAAACACATAACTTTATTATATATCTTGAAAGTTATAATAAGATCAAATAGAAAACCTAACAAGGGCAACTAGAAAATTTATAAATTTTCCAGCAAAAAAAATTCATTGATACATAATAATTTTGTTCATCTCGCTACTAATAATTAACTAAGGCCATAATTTACCTGCTGATCTGAACCAGGCTCTAGACCTAATTCACTCGTCACCTCCATAGAATTTTCAATTGATCCTGCACTATAATCACCACAACACCAAAAATATAATTAATAGATAAAAACATAATTAAACAAAATTAAAATGAAAAAAACATAATAAACATTGTATATATAATTGCTTTTTTAAAAAAAAAAAATTTATGATCAATATAGCCATGTTTCCGAGAACTGCTTAATTAAAATACCAGTCCTTTGAAGCTAAAATTCATATCATAATTCAAAGTCGATCAAAATTGAGATCATAATCCATATATACATCGAATACATCAAGCTGTCTATCTATCAATGTTAAGAATATAAATTTTGATAAATAAATCTAAATCTTCCTGAATAAGAATTTGAATTGAGAAAAAAAAAGGAAATTAAATGCAAATATGAATTGATGGAATCGGAATTTAGGGTTAAGAATGAGAGACATAAGAGTGAGGGAATCGAGATTCGACAGCAGTGCGGCACCTGATGGAAGTTTGGGCTCAGTACATGACTGCCAAGTGAAATTTTTTTAAGGATTATATATGACATCCATGTGTTTTTCTGACGTGGCTGTTTCTTTTACTCTTATTGATGGAAGAATGTGTTCTGAATTCACTTGGGTAATAGATAAAACTCTATAAATACTTTAACTCCAACGCTTTTTTAAGGGGAAAAAAATATATATTTAAATATTTTATTTATTTATCTAAATAATAATCGAATCAAATTAAGATAAACACTTTAATTAGCTCCAATATTTATTTTTTTTAAGAAAGAGAATTATTTAAAAAATAAATTATTTATTTATCCAAGGAAAACTCTTATGAAGATATACGCTTTAGCTTCAACATGTTTCGTATCATCTCCAACGTTTTTTTAATTAAGAAAAAATATATATTCAAAATTCATTTTACTTATTTATTTAAATAATATTCAATGGTATTTTTATTTAAATAAAACTTACGATTATATAAGAATCATTCAAAAAAATTTATTTATTTTTGCTTAATTAATAACTATTTCTCGAGGGAAAAAGAAAAAAAAAACATGGCGTCCATAGTCAATAAACAACACAGAGGATCGACGTACATTCAATGTATGAAGTTTTGTTTTTCATGGATTTTAAGAAGAAAAAAAATTAAAAGAAAGTATGATGGAAAGAAAAGAATTCAAATATAGTAAACAACAATAGCCTCCTTTCATATAATTACGATCAAACACTGTTCTAACCCGAATAAATATAAAACAATTAGAATTATTTTCTTCGGTAAATAAAACCTTTTTTTTATTATATCTAAACCGGTATTTGTCTCTTTTGACCATCACCTTTCTTATCTTTGTAACTCTAAGCTTTTCACTTATTATTAACAAATATTGATGCCAACAAACATGACTTGGTTATATAGAAATAATATAGTTATTTCAAAACAAATATTTTTTTAATCAAACCAATTAATCTCAAAACTATAAACAAAATGGTCTATTAGATGGAAAACTCACAAAAAAATGTAAAATATTTATTGTACAAGCTATCTCAATCAGTGTTGGATTTAGAATTTACATCTAGAAGTGACATTACATACATAGTAAAAAATAATATTAATTACTTTTTAGTTATTACTTATTTTTAATTTAAAAAATATGTTAATGTATATCATTCTAGTAAAATTATATTCAAATTATTAAGTTTTGTTGATATATTGAGTGTTAAAAACTTAAAACTTAATATTTGATTGAGACATAGCTCTATTTTATACACATTAATTTATCTATAATTTTACAAATATAATAGCTAATTTTTTTATCAAAAGTTCAAGTAGGACACATGCCCATTCTGATCAATGAA
Organism: Hippophae rhamnoides; assembly: GCA_033030585.1. Classification (NCBI taxonomy): domain Eukaryota; kingdom Viridiplantae; phylum Streptophyta; class Magnoliopsida; order Rosales; family Elaeagnaceae; genus Hippophae; species Hippophae rhamnoides. The sequence goes on from CM065433.1 coordinate 43,161,014, forward strand.
ATGCATCTACCCTTGATCTCAATGAGATAACCATTAAAAATTTGGCTCAATTACCACATTTTTTTTACTATAAATAAAAGTTTTCATTATTAAAAACAAAGCATACACTTAAAAGTTCAAAGGAAACAACAATAGACAACGAGAAGCATGATTACTATAACAATGAATTGAAATTAAGACAAGAATAACATGCACCTCAACTAATACTTTTACAGACATTAAGCTAAGACAATGCTAGAACTTGTAAATAAAAACTAAGAACTACAAAATTACATATTCAAGATCTCTTCAAGATGTGTTTAGATTGAAGCAATTATTCGAGAATGTGTCATCTTGGTTTGTTCAAAGACTCTATCATTACATGTTTTCAAAATATTCCAACTAATCACAATCTCTAAGAGCAAATCAACATCCCCGTTAGACTTACCATCTAAATATTCCAATAATGAATTAAAGATAAGGTGAAAGTAATTCTTTAAAAAATCATGCACATTTAATCACAAATGAGATTTTAAAAACACCTATCTAGTAAAATCACAACCAAAAAATAAATGATTGATTGACTCATTTATCGAGCAACATAAGGGACAAAAACTTGGCACCTAAATTCTTATCATGCAAAGATTAACTCTAATAGCAAGGCATCATTTACACACAGTCATGCAAAATGTACGCTTACTAGGAAGATGAAGATGCCAAATAGTTTCACAAGTAGAAGGTTGCACCAAATTTGAGGAGGTACCAAGTAGAAAAGAGTTATTTTCAATGAAGGAGTATGCCATTATATAGTAAAAATTTACAGAATATTTGTTATTTTTATTGAAATTCCAAATCAAACCATCAACAAATAGTAGAAAGTGGAATTTTAAGAATATCTTCTCTATTAACATCCCAAAACACATTGGATATTTTTGAAGCATCCCAAGTAACTAATCTATTTGAATAAACAATTAAGTCTTGTACATAAATAACCTTCCAGTTGCAAGTTGTGATGGGCTTAAATAAGTCAGTATGTGAAATCCAATTATTTTCTTAAATATTAAGAGATGATTAATGTCTTTGAATCCCAACCTTCCATCTTTTTTGTTTCTCTTCATAGTATTCCAACTAACCCAATGTATTTTAAATTTTTTGTCAATGATTCCCCACCAATAACTTGTCATAATGGATTCTATGACATTGCAAAATTCTTTATAAAGTTTGAAACATTGCATAGTATAGTTTGTAATTGTCGTCACCACTGATTTCAAAAGAATTTTCCTTCATGTAAGAGAAAGAAAAGACTTCCCTACCCACAAATTTTTTTTCCTAATATTATTGACAATATTATTGAGAGTCCTTTTCTTGCTCCTATCAATCAATGCTGGTAACCCAAAACTCTTATCCATTCCCCAGTACACCCAAAATTCAATGAGCTTCAAATTTGTTTGATCAAATTAAGAAGAGTGTTGACACTAAACAAAAGAGAAGAATGGAGAAGTTCACATTTTGACCCGAGGCCTTTTCATACTTGTTGATTAAATTTTTTAAGTTATCAACTTCTTCTAAAGAGGTATGATGCCAATGAATGAATCATTGGAAAAAAATAAACATGAAATTGAAGGTCTTTCATTACTCACTTTAAGGCTTTTAGATCTTGAATTTTCTTTGACAATTCAACTTCTCAAAGTAGATTAAAAAAACCTTCCTAGCAAATAAGGAAAAGGTAGGGTGAGAGGGGATCTCCTTACTAAATACCTCTATTTTCTTAGAAATATATAAACATCTCCATCAAACACACAAGAGAAGGAAGTTTGAAGATATGCAAACCATAATCTAATTAATGAAGGTTGAATGGAAATCCAACTTCTTCAGCATAACCTTCAAAAACATCTAATTCAATTCTATCAAAAACTTTACTCATGTCAAGTTTTAAGGCTATATGAAAGTTTTTTTTCCCTTATCCTAGTTCTCAAGTGATTGGTAAGCTCATGGACAATGATAATATTATCATTGATAAACTTCCTAGGAAGAAAAACACATTGTGAAGGACTACTCACTTCCTCTAAAATAGGTCTTAATCGATTTGAAATGATTTTGAAAATTAGCTTATAAAGAGTATTACATAAACTTAAGAGAGTCCACCTTGAAAAAGAAGAACAATATGAGAAAAAATGGTAGTCGGAGGGAGTCTAGCATGCCAAAAGAAGCTTTTCATCACAACAATAGTATCGAGTCTAACTATATGCCAAAAACGTTGGAGGAATTTCGTAGGAAAACCACCATGATTAAGGGCCTTAAGGGATTAAGTTTATAATTTCATAAATTTCATAATCAAATATCTCTTTGATTAAGGAATTATTGTGCACATCAGTAACCTTAGGCTCTATTAAATTAGTTATTTCGTAAAAATTTATTGCATTAGAAGCTTGGAAGAGACTTTGAAAATAATTCAAGGCAATGGATTCCATATTTTCACGGTTGGCAACTCAAGAATAATCTTGTTTTTCTAATCCTATACCACATTTGCTCTTTCTACGTTTAACCAAGAATTTTTTAGAGAGAGTAAAGATCTCCATTCTCACTCTCTCTAATTAAAATCAAAAAATGGAAAGATTATCAATAAAAAATAATTAGAAGAAGAGAAGAATAAAATGACATCAATACCCAACAATAACTTGAGTCTTTGAGTTAATATAAAAATAAAAAATATTTAAGTCAAATAGTGTTTTATATAATTTGAATATGTGATTTGAAAAAAAAAGAATAATTTTTTTATCCAACTAACTAACCACTAATAAAAAAGAATAAATTTACAAAACTGTAAAACTAATTTTTTTTAAGTATATCATATAACTTATATTATATTGAATGTGTTTTTATTTAGTTAAATTTTAAATAATAATAATAATTTTAATGTAATAACCTTATCCCCGTGCATACAGGTGCACATGCATTTTACTAATATATTATATATACGGTCTTCTTCTTCTTGTTTTTTTTTTCTAAAGAGAAATACGATTACATCGAAAAAAAGGATGCATATATACACTTGAGTTAATGTACTCATAATATATTCAAAAGATAAAAAGTACAAGTTTTCATTTAAAATAGTCGAAAAAACAGACCAATACCACCAGTAAAAAAGAGTTTCAAGTAAAACAAACAAACTCAAAATATCACAACAAGAAAACGAAACCATCACTATTGCCAACTAGCAAGAAGCCAATAATGGTTTGAAACTCCTCAATAACCCTTTGTACGCGATGAGCTATAGTTTTTGGAAGGAAGGCAATTTTCCTGAAGACAAGATCATAGGACGAATATTCCTTTAATTATTAATATTATGCAAAAAAAATAATAATAATTTCTTACTTTTAATATTTTTTATAAATGGATTACTGATTATTTTCCTTAATTACTTAGGTTATTGGCTATTCGTCGAGAGTTTTGGCCGCATGAGCTAAGCGGAGGCATGTGTGAATGAGTCAAATGATTCTTCTATTCTTTTTTATTATTATTATTATTATTATTATATATTTTTGTATTTTTCTTATTATTTATGAACTTGATGTTTATTTTACTTTATATTTTAATAACGGAGATAGTTGGATTAAGACGCCTGCTAGCTCCACTTTAATTGTTGAATAAGGGAAAGTTTTGTATTGGTACATCAAGATATATCATTTCTCAAAGCTCATCTATAACAAACCATGTAGCTGCAATAGGGGGAAGCAGGATGATAATGACTTCTAGCGATGCTTCACACTCAAAGAACCTACTACCACAAATTCGGCAGCAATTATTAAAAATATTATATATATATATATTTTTTTTAATAAATACATTATTCAAACATATATTTTATATGCTCAAATATACTTAATATCATTGAGTCACAGCTTGTCAACGCACTAAAATATTTCGCCATTACTTTTATTTTTGTAATCTAAAAAATTATTAATAATTTATATTACCTAATAAAAAAATATTTTTTTAAGATAATTAATTGATAAAAGATTTTAAATTTTTATGTTACTTAAAATAAATAAATTTATATAAAAAATAATAATTTTAATCTATAAACTTATCAATATTTTAACTACTAATAATTTATATTACTTAATTGATAAAAATAAAAATTAAGATAATTGACCTATAAAAATGATAATTGTTTAAGATAAATAACATTATATTAAAAAAGATAAGTAATTATAATCTAAAAATAATTCATTATTTTTATTGTTGATAATTTATTACTAAATTTACATTATTTTTTTGATAAAAAATTAAATTTAACATAATTAATTGAGAAATAATAAAAATAATAATTGTAATCTAGATAAGTTAATATTTTTACTACTAATTATTTATTATTTAATTGATAAAAATAATATTTAAGGTAATTAATAGGACAAAATGATAATTATTATGTTACATAATAAATAACTTTATCTAAAAAAAAGATAAGTGATTGTAATATAAAAAATGATTAATAATTTAGCTACTATTATTTAATCGATAAAAAATAAGATTTAAGAAAATTATTCAAAAGAAAATGAATTTTTAAGATAAATAAAATTGTATAAAAATTAAATAATTACAATATAGATAATTAAACAAAAATATATAATTATTTATGTTAATTTATTACTTAATTTATTAAAAATTATAAATTTTAATCAAATTATATAATAATTAAGGATAATAGTAATCATTATTGTGATTAATTTTGTTTAAAACTTTATAAGACATTATTTGGACTTATATATATATATATATAGTATATATCTAATATTCAAACAATAATAAACCTAATAGGTTAACCAGGTAGATTTAAAAGCCCTAAAACTCAAGAAACAACATTATATTTTTAAAAACTCAAAAACTTACGTTACAAAAGACAAAAACAACCCTCAAGAATTGCACGGAAACTAATCAATAAATTAATATCCAAAAATTGGACTAGTTAAACTTATCTTGATTAAGCCTTTAGAAAATTGTGATTTAGTGCTAAAAAAATATTCAAAAAATAGATGTTAAAATAATTAGTTAGTTTGAATTTGGGCTAAATTCTGAACATAATAAATAACTTTAATTTTTAAAAAATAAGAACCCATCTAATCAATAAAAATTATAAAAATAATCTAAATTTATCTCTTCTATTGAGTTGAATTTGATTCGATGAATTTATTTTCTACTATCGAAATTTTTTTTTAAAATATTTGTTTTTAATAACTAAAAATTATTGTATTAAATTTTATACTTCAATGATTCATTAAAATTTGAACCTAAGTATTTAGTACTTATTTTTGTATTAATTTAAATATATATTATACGCATAAAAAAGTTTAATTTTAAATAATAAAAATGTAAAAAATAGAGAAGCAACGGACGGATACTGGTATTGATGTATCATATTCTCTTATGTGTGAGACTAGATAATGTTATTGTGTTAGGAAAAGTAGCTAAAGATGAATAATTAACATTTAGAAAGTTGAAGTAAGTTAGTAGGAAGTAGATAGAGAAAAATTATTAGTTTTGTTATATTTTTTTTTCTTTTATTAAATAAAATAATTGTAAAAAATAATATTTATATATATATATATAATATAAATATAAATCGGATCACTTCTCATGCAAATTTTAATTTTAAAAATAGATTCAATTAATGATGAATCAATTTTATAATTTTTAATTTAAATTAATTTAATCATAATAAAAACATGATATAACTTAGATTAAATTATAATTAGTTATTTAGATTTGGATTTGGATTGGTACATCTTTAAACGCCCTTACTCATAACAAAAAGCAAAGATGTAAAAACCAAAATTTCCCAATAAATTGGACCTTTTTATTAACTTCAATTGGAAGAATATGTTAATTTATATTAAAATTAATAAAATATAGCAGGCGCATTATATCCTATTTAGTTTTTGACTTGTTAAAAATGACAAAATTGTACCAACTATATAATAGAAGGCGGCTGCTAAAGAATTATGGAGCGTAGAGGTTTTGGTTAGGATGCCAGTAATTGAGCGAAATAAAGTAGGATGCCAGTAATTGCGCAGAGTGGGAAAAAAAAAAAAAACATAATTTGTGGCTGCTTGGTAGGGTTATAATTTTTTTTTTATGGGATAAATTTTTAAGAAGATTATTTAATTAACAATAAATAAAAAAAAATAAACATTAATATTTATAATATAAAGTGATATAAGAATTAAAAACTTACAAAATTGAGAGAAATTAATCCAACCCAAAGATTTATATTGGTTTGATTTTCATTTCTTTAAATTTGTAAAATTCTAACCGATCAATCCCTATTTATTATTTTATTTTTATATTAATATTATTATTATAAATATATAATTTTTTTTTTAATTTTGCTTAGTTTCCTCCCAGCCTCTCCTTCGTTTCTTTTTTTTTTCGGTTCTTATTATTCGTCAAAAAGTGACGTCTTTTTGCCTCTCAGTCTCTTAATCTCTACTCGCCTCTCAACTTTGCATTTACTTGCTTCTCACCCAATACGAAGGATGAATTAACAGTTTAAATGGAAACACTAATCTACACTATTTAATTATTTATTTATCTACTATAATTACGTAGTTTTTAGTGATTTTATTTTTAGAATTTTCATCGTATTAATAATATTATGAATAATTTAGATATAAATAAAAAAATTAACTTAATTGGTGGTGAGATAAAAAAAATTATCGTAAGTGTGCTCACAAAAGACCTACACCTTTGTAAAACGAGGCATCTAACTTAGTAGCAATTTTTAGATAGATGTATTTCATAAATAAGATAAATAAAATTTACATTTATTATTATTATATATATATATATATATGTTGAATACACAAATTTAAATTTATTAATATTAGATTTAAATAAGTAAACAAACTATTTATATTATATTTACAATAAAATACATTATAATACATTTCAAAATAAACTCACAAATTGAAAAGAAATTATAAACACTCAAAGAGAAAACTTTCAACTTAAACTCAAATTAAGAATATAAAGATTTATTTGTTTTTGATTTGATTATTAAGCTAAATATAATATAGGTTATTTATAGTTATTACCATGCAAATATAAAACTAAGAAATAATTCTAACCAACTATACAAATATTATCTACACACTTCTCTTTTATACATTCTTCAAATACTTCATTTATTTTAAGTTAGTGTTGATTTTAAAATACATGTATTTAATTACGTATAATAGACTTATTTTAATGTAATTATTAGCCTTATTTTTTAAAAATTTTAAATAAATGTATGAGCTTGGTTCATTAAGTGTACTTTTCCTTAACTAAAACTCTTAAATTTTGATGCAGCCAAGTGGAATGGGTTACATATAGACAGTAACCATGGTTCGCCATAGCTTGTGAGTAAAGCAAACATGCCTGATGAGTTCAACTAACACTACCGATGAATCGTCTTTGGGAAGCATCCATCTCAATTGAATAATAGAAGGGAACTACCAATATATAGAAATTACTCCCTATATCTCTCATTACTCTTTCTAGTCCTTTTTGATTGATCATTTAACACCACAAATGACGGAACTAAGGTTTGGGGTGGGAGTATAATTGCCCTTATTCCTAAAAACAAATGTATTTAATTACCATTATATATGTTTTAATGTAAAGAGTTCATCGTGGGTTTATAAAGAAAATATGAAGAATACTACAATGATTGAAATGCAGTTATGAGATTGGATTTTTTTTAGGTGATTCTCATGCACACGTTACGTGAATTTTCTTTTTTGACATTTTTAATATCTCTTGCATGCACTTATGATGGATGTGCGCATGTAAGTTATAAATTCAATTTATTTTTTAAAATTAAAAACAACTCATTCTAATTTGTTCACAATTCATTAGAGTATTAACTCTTTATTATCGGAGTATACACTATAATTGTTGAGTTGATTGGAAGAGATATAAAAAATTTAAACAGTTAAACATTGATATCATATAACATATTATTTGTTATATATGATTTTGTTATATTTAAACATCTTAATTTAATTTAATGAAAATATATTTTCTCTTAAAAAATATTATGTAAATACAAGTATAAATCGAGATAAATTTAACATTTAACATTTTCTCTTAAAATCTCTTTAATTGATTAGTGAATAAGAAAACAAAATCTCATGCGACATATTTAAACCAGTGGTCACCATCTCTCTCTCTCTCTCTCTAAATATATATATATATATATATATATCCAAATCGGTTAGTCAAAAGTTGCATGATTCAACAAAGGGTACTACTATACACAAATTTAAAAAAGTACATCAATAATGCAGTTAAGGCCAAAATTTGGTAGCAGCTCATTTAATTTCTTTCCGCCCCCCGCAGATTTTCCATTAAGATGTTGGGTGGATTTTCCATTCAAAATATATATTTATGCATATAACATATTGTTCTAGAGAATATATATATATATATATATACTTGCAAGTACATCCAAATAAACTTGTTTAATTGAAAAAATAATATTTTTAAAACTTTTTTTTAATAATAACTACTTAAATAATAAAAATTTCATTGAATAAAAAGTAAAATTACACTCCAAACCAATATTTGAACTATCAATTATATCACATATTTAGAATTGAAATCAAAATTAACAAATTAATGTAGCACAAATATTTCTGTAAGCGAAAATACAAGAGCGTTCCATAATAATTCCATATTACTACTCACTTTTAACAATGGAGTATAGTAAATAAAATAATGATTTTTTAATAGCAATTAATATTGAAACTTAATTGCAATGATTCACTAAATAAACAAAAAAAAAACTCTATTAAAAGTATATATTTTAATAAAAATCTTAAACACAAAATAAACAAATAACTTGATTTTAACCGAATAAAATAATACCTATAGGTTTTGAAACAAACTAAAAACTGGACCAACAAACACAAACAACACACAAAATCACCACTATTAAGCAACCCATGAACACGAAACTAAGTACAAAAAAAAAACACCATCACTAGGTAATAACCCTCACCAACATCGAGAAAGATTACCCACCATGAAGGGCCATAAAAATCGAATGATGGTAAAGCAAGTAGAGTAACAACAACCAAACGAAGAAAAGCTCAAAAGATTATTAAATATTGAAGCTAAAAGAAAAGAGAGGCACTGAATGTTGAAAATGGTTGAGCAACGAAGGTGTTGAGTAGGAAAGGACAATAGAAAACTTGGGATGAAAAGGAAAGATGGGTTTGAAACCTTAAAACAAAGAGAGAATGTCGACTCTCAAAACAACTAGTTCTTTCTTAAATTTAACAAAGAGAGTATGTTAGAACTTGTAACAACAAAAAATAACATTTATTATGTTCAATTCATATATTTTCAATTTTAAATAATAAATTTAACTTATTATTATACATTGAACGCCTTCGAATCAGACATTGTTTAAATTGAACTTTGATCATTACACTATTTCAATATTAAATTAAATTCAATTAGATGTCGTTTAATATTATTTAAGTATTATTTTTTTATTACAAGTTTTAGCAGTGTTATATCCTTTTTTAAGTTCCTTTATATTAGGTTAGGCTTAGTAAAAATAATTAACGAAGAATTTCTAAATTTAAATTCATGTGTGAGTTAATAATATTGAGAAATAAATTATTCAACCAACCCATTAACACCATTGACTATATGAAACAAATAACTAATAAGTGTTCTATCTACTTCTTTTTCATATGTATAAATGCTTGAACCATTATGTATGTTTTTTTTTTTGTCAAGTTATGCATGCATATTTATGCTGCTTTTATTTTTATTTTTTACATTGTATAGTACTAATAATTAATGAGACTATTTTTACATTGGCGGGTGGGCGGTTTGAAGGAGTAGTGCTAAAAATTATTAAGTATTTACAACTCTACTAAAAGATGTTAATTCAATATTACCGCAACGCATTACCTATTAGTTTCAATTTCATTAAAAGAGATGCATATATTTTTTTATTTTTCTAATTAAGGATACGCATATTATTGGTTACAAAGAAAATATAAGCTCTTCGTTTGTCTGATTTTTAATGAATTATTAGTTTCTTGCGCGTGTTGCAAATTAATTAAATATTCTGACAATAAAATTAATAAATAATTTATAGCACTCTTTCATTGCATAAATAAAATTTTAATTTTTTTATAGCCCTTTGATATTGTTACTATGTGTTGATTTTTTTACTATCAAAACTCAAACTTTTAAGTATTATTATAATAAATAAATTACTTGAAATAAGGAGAAACTGCAGTCAAAATTACCAAAAAAAAAAAATTTTGCAAAGAGAAAGAAAAAGTACTAATATAATAAAATTAACATGATTCCTATGCAGGGTCGGCCTAGGGGAACGTAGGCTAGACTCGTTATATGGCCTTTCTATTATGTATTAATTTTTATTTAATAAAATTGTAAAAATAAATAACATTTTATGTTTTTAATAATCTACAACGAAAAATCTTTTATTAAGTTATTTAATTATAAAAATTAATAAATATAAGATGATTTATAGACGCCATAAATGTGTTTTTTTTTCTTCACAGTTGTATACCAAAAAAATAATAATTAAAACTTAACTTAAATTGTGAAGAATTTTAAAATGTTATTAAAAATTTAATAAATTTACTATATTTTTTGTTTTGAACATGTAACAAATTTATTAAATTTACACAATAGAAGAATATATTTTATATATAAAAATATGCATAAAATTTATTATATATTATAATAATAAAACTATGATTGGGATCTTGTGGAAAAATAATTGAATATTTATTAATTAAAAAACTTATTATAAAATAAAAATAATAATAATATAACTAATATAATTACATGAAAATAATTAATATAAAAGGAATATTTAATATTCAAATGACTTGTGGATTTGGGTATAAGAAAATATATAAAAATTATTATTTATTAAGTTCTACTTTAAATAAGATTGCATAAATATGTTAGTTAGAACTTAAAAATACTAATTTCTTTGTTCCCGATATAATATATTAAGTTTGTAAATTATATCATGTTGATAAATTATTTGCCAGAAGTACTTGTATTATGTTGTGTTCGTATTTTCATATTAATTGACTAAATAAAATATTTAGATAATTCTTTAAGTTTATAATATTAAAAATGATAAGATTTTAAATTTATAAAATAATTAGCTACAAGTGCTAATTCAAATGTATTTTAATAGTATAATAATCATGTTCTTATCTTATATCCTATTAATATTGTCATCCCTATATATTATAATAAAAAGAAAATAGAAAGAGAATTAAATTATATTTTTTTATTATATTATTAATTAATAAAAAAATTAGAGAAAAATACTCATTTAGATTGAGGCTCCTAGGCAACCGGTACACGGCGTGTTCCTGACAAAGATCCATAATTTATTTTAAAAAAAAAAGGTAAATTGTAAAGCCATAATAGTAAAAAAGCGTATGGGCTGAAATTATGCTATATAACATCTTTAAACAGGATCTTACGTTGTAAAGCTATAATAGTAAAAAAGCGTATCCCTTCGAGGATTATTCCATAGATAAAGATTGGGACAAAAAAATAAGAAACAGACAATAGAAAATTGAAATCTATATTTTATAATATAATATGAGATAAAAATGAATGTTGTATTCTTCTATCACTTTTCAAAATTAAAATTTTATTTTAATAAATATATAAAAATTCAATTTTTTTTATAAAATTAGTTATATTTAAATATAAAATAATCACAAATAATATATTATGTATTTTATATTTCCTCTTTAAGTTATATTTTTATTATATTAAAGCATAATTAATTTAAATTATTAAAACCTAAAATTTTATAATTTATTGTTATTATTTCAAATCATTTTGTAACAAAATTCTATTAATATTGTTTAATATAAAAATATTATGTATTTATTTGTTACGCGTATATATATATATATATATGTATATATTTTTTTTCTCCTTTTTAAATAATTATCATTTATTCTTTATTTTTTATTAACTCAAAATTTTATTTTTTTATTTTATAATATTTATCATTGACTTATTTTTATTCTAATTTTTTTATAATAAATAAAATATTTAAAATACTGTATTATTTTATTTCTCAACTATGATCCTCTGTACATTCTAAGAAGATAAAATATAAATTCCAAATTATGTATAAAAACAAAAAAAAAATCTCTAACTCCATCCATCATGTCTAGGAATGTTTACGAGAGTAGGTGAGGATATTTTTGACATAATTGTCGTTAAAATCGAAATAATAAGTACGTATTCAAAATTATTTAAAAATTGTTACAATTCAAAAACGATTTTTATCCTTGGGTAATGAGATAGTACATGTAATAAATAAGACACGATGTTAAACCAATTTTTTGTAAATCCATTAAAAAATATTTAATATAAAATTAATGTATGAGTGAGAGATTTAAGGTTCGAATCTTTAAAAATTTAATTTTTTATCAATTTAATAAATATAATATATATTAAAAAAGAACGTAAATAAATATTAGTATAATTATATTTATTATATAAATGTTACTTCGTGATAGGATAATATTTAAAAATGTTTTTATTTCTAAAATTAATCGAATAAAAATTAAATTGATGTTATAACTAATTATGGATATCCAAATCCATAGTTAAAATTAAAATTCTTAATCATGTCCCGCCTAATGAAAATCTTAGCTAAGATTAATTGATGAATAAACACTAATAAAAAAGATGATGAACAAAAATTCCAATAATAAGTATACTAGGACACACGTGGAGACCCGTCTGACTTTACGTTAATCTAACTTGTTTTGTGGTGATCATTAAAAACAAAATAATATTATTATATATCATAATATTGTAATCGAGAATAATATTATTTTATTTTATTTATTTTTATTTATCAAATTTATCAAATTAAAATATAATTTTTTTATTAAACTTAACTTTAAGGTTAGGCATCCCTAAGATCCTGATTTTATCAACGCACACATTATTCAGGCTAAATTTAAAAAAAGTCTATATTAAAAACTAATCAATCATGAACTTCCATGAATTCCCCTGTATAAGTGTAGGTTAAGGTCGTAAAATAAGAGCTTGAATGACATGGTAAATAATCTAAAAAACATGACAGGTATAGGAATCATTAATACATACATTGAATGTAAAAATTGATAGTAAGATTTAAAACAACTAGGAGCAAGCAAATAAAGAAAAACAAGTAGAGGGTTTTAGTCTAATTCAAAATGTGTTAATTTTTTAATGAATAAAATTTTATAAATTAGACTATATTTATTAATAATATTATAAAATATGATTTAAAATTTATATTAAATTTGAGATATATAATTTACAATACATGATAAATAAATAAAAAAGTGTGCCCTATGGTGACACGGAAACCTTGAAAATACATCTTTCTAACTTTTAAGATTAAAATCCACGAATGGGTTACATGCATCTTTGAAAAAGAAATAACAAACCATCTTTTAAGTAAACTTAAAAATCTTTAAATTTTATATATTATAATTATATCATAATTAATAATTTTTTATTAGATATAATTATATAATTTTTTTATAATTATTAATAATATTATATCATATTATTTATAATAAATAGGTATATATCATCACGTTTGCTTTTTTAACGTAGCTAACTAGTAAATAGTAGTATGTCCTTATATAATATCAGATTTTCCAATTGAACATGGACAGTATGTAGATGCTATTTTAACAAAAAGGTTTTAATATAAGCAGCTTTTTAAGAACGTTTAGTTGTGGTTAGAAGTGGTTTTACATGAATGCAGTATTTGTTAACAAAAAATATTTAAAAAGCTTGCAACATTAATTTTACTACAAAATTTTAAAACTGTTTACATTTATTGTAAATTTGTAATTACTATATGAATTCTAATATTATTCACAATGGTATGATAACGTTAATAAAAATAGAAAATTAATAGAATTTTGTAAAAAAAAAAAAAAAAATCATAGTCCGTTATTTTAGTATAGTTGATTTTTTGAAAAGTATATAATAACCCTCCGATTTTTATAATATATAATTATTTAATTGATTTTACTTTTAAACCTATTAAAACATATGTGTTTTTCTATATTATAAAATATATATATAATGTATTTTTTAATAAGTTTTACACGTATATTTCTAATATTATAAGAAGAACAAAAATATGTGCATCGTTTGAAGATGATTAAAAATGAAATTTTATCTATAAATATTAGTTATGTAATGCAATAAAATAAGAAATATGAGTTTACTTATTAAAAAATAAAAACCTTTGAAGTGATTAAATGTGGGGCTCATAATTATTAAAAGTGTTTCAAACTTAAAGCTTTACAACAAGCTTAGGAGAGAATGGAAAGAGGATAGGAGAAGAGAAAAGGAAAGGAAAGAGAGTAATCATTCTATTGCATATTTATGTAAAGTGTGCATACAAGGCTACTTATAATATTTAAGTAGAATTTATGTTGTAAAAAATCATTCTATTATAATATTTGTAACAAAATTTAATTTCAATTAAATTTAAAATAAAATATTTTTACATCAAAATTTATTATTTTTAAATAATAAATTTGTTCGTGAGATTACATCCATAGAATAGGCAGACTTTATGTTGTTGAATTTTTTTTTTTAAATAGACAATTATTTAAATGCACTCTAATTAATACATAAATGATTTTTTTTCCGTTAGTAACATCCTTGAGCCTTAAATTCATGATGTTGTGGAAATGTAACCTAAATAATTAGATTCGCCTGCAACTAAGTTGAGAATAGTGCTAGGTTTTAAGCATTGGATTTAATTAGCAGCATGATTGACACTTTTTTTTTATTATAAATTTAATGGTTTTTATTATTAATTTAATGAAACAAAATCTATACAAATCTTCAAACAGAGAATGTCATAAGGAGATATAAAGTCAATAATAGTAAATTAATGGCTGGAAAATTGTATTATATTTTTATAATGCGATATACAAAGGGTTGAATAAAGGATAAGAGTACAGAGTACTTATGTGGTTTATTAAGACTTTAAATGAAATTAATAGTTATATATGAGAGACATGGGAAGAAATATATATATATGTAGCATTAGAACTATAAGATTGAATAATAAAACCACCGTTAGATGTTGGCTTTCAACTGGGTATTAAGTCCTAGCTAAGGATATGATTCCCATTTCAAGGAACTCCACTTTCCTCTCAAGTACTACAGACAATCTTTGAGTTCTAATTGCTTATGCATTTCAAAATGATCATACGAAATAAATTATCTGCTACCTTAATTAGTTTGGTCAATTTCAAATATATAAATATATTAAGACTTGTTCTTTTATTTATATTAGACTAATTAAGATATGTCCTGATATGTATGTAGTCCAATCACACATACCCTACCTAATTGAAGACTTGTGAGGTATGACTTTTATGTGCGAGTAAAGGTGTTATTAAAAGAACAAGCTGCCATGTGTCATTATTATAAAAAATGTAATAAAAAAATAATACTAAAAAAACATGTTAGATTAAAAAAAATATTAATATAATATTTATAAATAATTAAAGATATACATTACACTTAGATTAAATGATTCATATTAGTTATACTTCGTAAAGAATTTATTTTATATAATTTACTTTAGTATCCATAGTATTTATTTTATATAATTTACTTTAATATCTATAGTAGAACATGTTAAAGAGGAAATTAATTATCAATATTCTCAAGCTAATTATACATGTATTTAACTTCTATTCCGTTATTTATGATTGATATATTGATATTGTTTTTTGTTACACATGTAACAGGTACGTGATTTAGTCAATTATAATATCTTGTTACTTTATAGTAAGGTGATAAAAATAAAAACTTGATGATCTGATAAGTACAAAATTACGTAATCTAGTAAATTATGATATCTCGTTACATAGTAACAAAGTGATGAAAATATAAACATGATGAAGATCAAGGCACGAAGAGTTTAAAATTTTACACCATAGAACGACCTCAACACATCTTCACCGTCCTAACGACTTGGGTGATCAAATCGGGTAAAATTATTATAATTTTTAACATATAGAATTCTCCCCAAATAAACATAATTAAATTTGTTATATATATATATATATTGTTACAATAATTTTTTCACTAATGATAATTTTATACAATAATAATAATATTAAATTATAATTAAGTAAAAATATGATAGATAATTTATATGCTTTTACTTTAGCAACAAAAGTTGTTTTTATAACATCAATACCATTTGCCCTACCCTATGTTATATCTACGTGGGTTTATAGGAAAAGTAATAATTATTTATATTGAATAACTTAAAAATAATAATAACTGATATTGTTTTCAAGTATAAAATTAAAAAATTAAAAAATAATACATTATTTACCCTATGATTTATTATATCGTTTTCATGACTATACAAAATTAACTTCTAACAACTAAATTAAAAGTTGAGGATGAAGTGAGAAACTGAGAGTACAGAATCTGTAATATTCAAATTCTCTCTATAAAATATATAGTCCCTAAGTTAAAGATCCATGAAAGCATTGATCATACAATTTTTCCCATTTATAAAATATAAAAAATGGTCACTTTATCTAGAAACAAACTTAATAATCAAATAGATCGATATCTCAATGTGACATACTTAGGATTTGATTGAACTTTATTTTAATAATATTTCTTTCTTTTTTTAATTTAACTTTTGGTGTCCTCACGAATGAAAAGTACTTCTCAACAAGTCATGATATTACAAAAAAAAAAAATACAATCATATAGTTAATTTTCGCTCAGGTAAACACTAAAGTTTTTAATTAATAAATGTAATTTTTCTTGCCGACTCAATTGGATTTCTAGATCGTGGCATCTAATGAGAATTTTGATTATAAACTTATAATGAAACAAATGCAGTCTTAATTAGTATGACGTACGTTTCAAATATTAAAAAGTTAAAACGATAAATATTAAACAAGCAGTACGTCAGCCAATTACCTCGCATTTTTAAATATTGCAGGCTGCAAATTTTTTAAAAGGCAAAGAACTGAAAATTTCCATTATTTTTAACAATTCAAATCGATTTTTTATTTAATTTATTCTAAAAAATTTAAATATAAGAAATATTTATTTATTTATATTATTTTATTTATAATTTATATTTTACAAATATAATAATACATAAAACTTTGATGTTTAAATCCATTATTATTTCATAAGTTCATTAATACTTAAAAATAGTCTAAAAAAACATTTTAATTGAAATTAGATAAACCAACAAAAATATTATTATTATTGAGATTAACATGTTTCGAATTAGGATAAAAATTGTTAATATCAAGCTATTATTTAATTAGTAATTGTTAAGTATATTTGTCACACATCGATTAGGAATAAAACAATAATACTGCTTATAAGTTTGGATAACTCTTAACTTAATAAGATCTTATTAGATTGAGTTAGATCTGAGTTTCTAACATGGTATCAGAGCTGGGCCTAGTCTCTATGTGCTTGGACCTAATTGGACTCTACCACAGTCTCACCGATGCGCTAATGTCCACCTTTATCCGCCGTGTGGAGGGAGACTGTTAAATATCTTTGTCCCGCATCGATTAGGAACGAAACAACAATGTTGCTTATAAGTTTGGGCAACCCTTAACTTAATGAGATCTTATTGGGTTAAGTTAGGCCTGATTTTCTAACATGATATACAATCATTAAGTATTTTTAACATGTTATCGAAGTTGTGCCTAGTCTCTATGTATTTGAACCTAATTGGGCTCTACTACAATCTCATCATGACGTTAATGTCCACCTTTGTCCGCCGTGTGGAAGGAGGCTATTAAGTATCCTTGTTTCACATCGACTAGGAATAAAACAACAATGCTACTTATAAGCTTGAACAACTCTTAATTTAATAAGATCTTATTGTGTTGAGTTATGCCTAAATTTCTAACAATAATAATATAAAAATAGTTTTAATATATATTTTAAACGATTATAATCGGATCAAATCATATCTAGTTGGATTTAATCTAATTAAATATAAATGAATAATTTGATACAATTTATTTAAATTTTATAAAATCATAAGTTATCTTTTTTAAAAAAATATTTTTTTTTCGACTTTTATTTTATGTTTGTTTCGTATTGTGACTGAAGTAAATTATATAAATAGTTCTATCCAATCATTCGAGGTTTGATGTTTCTATTGCTTCATTTTTTTTCAACGCATAACTTAATTAGAGAAATAGAAGTTCGAACCAACATGCTTAGCAAAACTTCTGTTCGATTGTTATCTAATTCGGCGTAATTATACTAAATTACCCCACGTTTGGTTGGAAGGAATGGAATGGAATCAGAATCGATTCCTTCCATTTTGTGTGTTTGGTTGGACGGAATGGAGGATGGAATGGAATCAGATTACTAAAAGAGAAGGAATCACAATTCCTTCTCCCCACCTTGGTAATCATAATTCCATTCCCATCTAAACTTTTTTTTCCAATTTTACCCTCACTTAAAATATAACCTTAAACTCAAATCTCAAATTCTCAAACCCAAAATTTCAAAACCCTAAACCCTAAACCCTAAATCCAAAATTTCAAAACCCTAAACCCTAAATCCCTAAACCCTAAACCTTAAAACATAAATCCCAAAACCCAAAACCCTAAAACATAAATCCCAAAACGCAAAATCCTAAACCACTAAACCCCAAATTTCAAATCATAAAACCCTAAACCCCAAATCCCTAAACCCTAAACCTTAAACCCTAAAACCCTAAATCTCAAATCCCCAAATCCCTAAACCCATAATTCTTAAACCACTAAACCTTAAAACATAAATCCCAAAACCCTAAACCCTAAACCCCAAATTCCAAATCCTAAAACCCTAAACCCCAAATCCCTAAACCCTAAACCTTAAAACATAAATCCCAAAACCCAAAACCCTAAAACATAAATCCCAAAACCCTAAACCCCAAATTTCAAATCCTAAAACCCTAAACCCCAAATCCAAAATTCTAAAACCCTAAACCATTTTTAGAAAAATAATAATTTTAATCCTAAACCTTAACCTACAAATATAACCCCAAATCCTAAATCCCTAAACCCTAACAAATTCCACATCCCAAACCTCAAAACCCTAAACCCTATTTAAAAAATAATAATTTTAATAATATATTTCTTTTTAATTAAGTAATAATTATTTATAAAAATAATGATTTCAATAATGTATTTTGGTTGACGAAAAAATAGTATTTAAATGACACTATTTGAACTTTTCTGACATGTAGGGGTATTAAGGTTATTTACATCTTTTTTCATCCCATTCCAGTGGCAAACCAAACACTGTAATCCTAATTCTGAGCTTGATTCCAGTGGTCGAACCAAACAAAATTGTTTCCTTTCCTTTCCATTCCATTCCCATTCCCATTCCCATTCTCTCGAATTTTTGCAAAAATTCTAATGAATGTACAAGAAAATATGATTAAATAAATTTTAATTGCAAGGGGAAAAACCTTTACTATTTTTATATAATGCATACTTATATGACTATATTGAGAGAAGCTAGTCAAATATTAATTTTTAGATACGGGGAATAGGTTATACTAAAATTATATTATTATTCTCTCGAATATTATTCTTGTTATATATTATATAAATAATATTTTTGAAATTTATAATAAAAAATTTAATAATATTAAACTGTATCAAATTTGTCTTAGTTTACTATAGAAGGAATCTAAATATTCAATGTTCAACTTAATAAGTATGATTAAGTGATATATTTAATGTAAAATGTTTTTGTATATATGTTTTTAGTAAAAATATGAGTTAAACATAAATTTTGATATATGAATATTATTATAAGTTTTAAGAGTTGTTATTTTTTAAAGATATTTTTTAAAATGTACTATTTATGAGAGTTCTTTTAAATATTATAGGATGAAAATGAAAGTACTGTTTACGGGTGATTTTTTATTGAGTTATTATAGGAAATTTATTTTCCTTTCTAATATTAAAAGAAATAATTTTGATTTTTCAGAAAAGAAGAAAAAAAAAACATGGAAGGATGTCAACTAAAACAAAGAGGAGGTATTATTTATTTATAAATAAATAGTCAACTTTTATTGGTGGGGATGGTGCATGTTCTTAGGATTACTGACAAAATGACAAAACAAATAGTTCCAAGCTGTTTAGTAACTTAAGTCCAATATTCCAAGAGAGGGTTTGGCATATATAACTCTGTTCTTCTATATCTAATTTAGCACCACACAGGTCAATCTCTCTCTCTCTCTCTCTCTCTCTCTCTCTCTATGTGTGTGTGTGTGTGTCTGCAGCCAAATATCTAGTGTGTGTGTCTGCAGCCAAATATCTAGTGTGTGTGTATATATATATATATATATATACCCTTCTTTTTTTATAGGCCCTCTTCTTCTTCAAGAGCTGGTGTTTGATTTTGAATAATTTCCCTAAACAAAGAAATCAAGTAACTGATAAATAATGAGTTCAATCAAATCAAAAGCTCCATCTAGCAATATTAATATTTCAAATACAACAGAGACACCTGAAGAGAGTAGTTGGACCATGTACTTTGAAGATTTCATGGAACATCATCAAAACAATAATATTCAACATTATAATAATTATTCTACTACCACTTTCTCTTCTTCTTTCATATCTGATGCTAATTCTTCTGCTGCCAAAAAGTTGTCTTATATTGAAGACAATATTGCAGCTTTGAGTAGTAGTAAAAATGGGTGTCATTTAGATTTCCATAGATTGAGTTTCAAGAAGAGAAAATTAATCAAACAGACAACTACTCATATGCTTGATGATGCTTTGGAAGATACTGCTACCTCTCCTGTAAGTAGTCCCAAGGTCAGATTTTTTCATCAGGCTTCTTCCTTTCTTACTTTAATTTCCCCTGTTAATTAACTTTCCAAATCTTAAAATAAATTTATATTTTGTATTTGTTTACATTGATTTTAACTTTTTAATTCCTTAATTCTTAACAGATTTGTAATCTGAATCATGAGTTGAATGCCAAACCTCAAGAAAAAAATAATACGGTCTTTTATTCTGATCAGGTGAACTATATTATAGTAGTAGTATTATTGCATATTAATTCTCTAATGTGTTACACAGATTTTTTTTATTTTTTTTATAATTTGGATGTCCAACACATCTAAATTTCTTAATTTTCTCTTAAATTTTTACTAAATTAATTGGAACGTCTAGTATCTACAGTGAGAACTAAGAGGGACTGGGGTGAGATACAGTACACCCTAGTTCTATAAATTTTTCTTATTAATACATAATTTTTAACATTTTTGAAGATAAAATACCTACATATTACAATAAAATTGTTATTATTATATATAAGTAAATAAAAATAAAATAATTAATATAATATTTGTATTTTAAAAAACATCTTACACTTATTTATTATATAAAATATGAATTTATTTAATACTAAATAGTTTATAACATAAAATTTAATTGTTTCAGTTTTCATTCAAAATAAATTCTAATTCTAGATTAACTTGATCCCTAAAAAATTTATCCTAACTTCGCGCGTGCTTATATCCATATTATAAAATAGGTCATTATATATATATATATATATATATATATATTATGTTTGATGAAGGTATTATTAAATTGATGACAAATATATTTTTGGAATGTCTTGTTTGTAGGAGAGAGGAAGTAACAGTGGATGCAGAGATGAGAGAAGTACTGGTCACGATCAATTAGGTTTACCTGAAAAGAAAATAGAATGCACTACAGATTTGGAGAAGAGGGGTCTTTGCTTGGTTCCTTTTTCTTCTATGTTATCAAATTACCTTGGTTGATTTATTATATAAATAAATAAATAAATAAAAAAGTGTCTCTAATTAAACTTCATATGATCTCCTCTGTCTCTTTCTCTTTTTCTCTCAATTTATATATATTGCATGAAAAATCACGCAAATTAAACCAAGGCTGCAGTAAATATTGTTGATCAATTTGATCCTCATCTTCAAGTTTAATTGTGGAAACCCAATATATACATTGATCTTTTGATGATAGAGGGCTAATAATAAAATATAATTAAGACCAATATTGAAAATCTCTCTTTTTAACAATTTTTTTTTTAACTTCTGGCATATTAACTTAATTTGATCGATACGAGAAAGAAAGAAAAAAAAAAACAAACTTTGTCATTTAGAAAGTACAGAATGCGCGCAACAAGAGACCTAGATACTTAAACTTAATTGTCAACCCATAAAAAAGATGAAGTATTGCTATAAATTAATATATATATAGTTGAAGAATAAATATTAACGAAAGTCATAATAGAAATCCTGCATAATTATATATATTAATTATATGATAGATCACCAAACGTTGGGTCAACTAGCAATTTTCAAAAGCGGCAGGTCACAAGTTTTCAGTGTAATTAACTTTAAAAAAAAATTAGTTCAAAGTTTAAAAAGTTCCCATTTTCAGCACACTACGAGAAAATAAGTATGTAGCTACAAAAAAATGTTAGTAACAGATAGCAATTTCAAAATGTCAATTTAAACTTAGCATGACACAACACACTTAACTCGTTTTTTTGATGGGTTGAAAGCCACACGCTAAAAATTATATTTGATTGTTTCACATCGCATGCATAAAATTCAAAATGTCACTTTTTTCTTATAATGTATTTTTGTTAATTATTTTTTAAATTGATGGCTAGTTATTACAATAATATTTCGATTTGATTCACATAAATTATTATTATTTTAATTAATAATTTATTATAATAATTATTTTCACCTAATATGTAATACATATGTGTAATCAAAAATCATGAGAACCTGATGGATGTATAAAGATAAAATTGATCCTTCTTATTAGCTAGAGGTATAAAAGCAATATTTTTACTAGAGTTGTTTTGTTAATTTTATCAAAGTTAAAGATCTTCTGTGTTCATTAACTCGTAAATATTGAATTGTATATGTTTTATCATACATTATGGATAAATTCAAAACTTATTAGGAAGTAATAGATATATAAAAATAATATTAACACTTTTATTAATAACTTAAGTTTTTGAAGGTGTTATTTTTTAATGAATTATAATATCGCACATAATTAATTGAGTATTTAAGATCGAATATCCTTATTTTTTTGAGCTTGGAATCTAAGATATGTAGATGACATTTATGTATGGTAACTCTTTGAATAAGGACAAATGGGATAAGCTATTGAGTATCTCCTTGGGTGCCTCGTTTGCTATAAATACATATATAAGATGTTGAGAGCTAGATATTAATGCTCATGAGATTAAATCATCTTCTCCAACAAAACAAAATCTTCATTTGCAATAGTTATAATTCCTATAGAATTTAGTATTTAACCATTATAAATCCAGACGTGATTAAGATTTGATATTTTTGTAATAACATATTCATCAAAGATTTTTCACAAAATGATAATATTTTAAAACATTAACATTTCAAAATTATCAAATCATGTTGTTTAAAATTTAAAGCTACAGCGATTTGTTTTGCTCCAAATAGCGGTTAGGTGCAAAATTACTAAAGTGTGAACATAAAAAAAATAAACATTCATTGCGCATCCAGGGAATCGAACCCTGGTCAGTACCGTGGGAGGGTACTATGATACCACTACACCAGATGCGCTTCATGACTGATGATTCAAATTTATATTTATAAAACAAATATAATTAATTAAAAATAAAAATTTAAAATAAATGATTTTAGGCTTAGCATTTCGCATCAGGTCAAATAATCAATATAGGTTTTATCTAAACATTATATTTACAAAAGTAACGAGAATTCTACAAGGTGTCTTTCTAATTTCTAAAGTAATCATTGAAAAAATAAATATTTTTTAATGGATCTGGATTACATCGATTCAAAAAAATTTCTTATTTACAATATTTCGTAAAAGAATATAACTTATAATTCCACTACCGTGAAACATATACATCTTCATATTTCTCACATAAGTTCTTAAAGAATTCACTCAAAAGAGTAAATAAGAGTATCTTCATATATCTTAAATAGATGCAAAGCAACAGAACTGTGTAGAACTTGTATTGTTGTTGTAAATAACACTATCTTCATCGTTTGTAATTTTGATAAGGACAACAACAATAATTTTATTCATTGTAATTGGCTCCTAGCTAGCATTTCCTCAAGTGGTTAATATTTAACTCTATAATTGTTTCCCTTTTATTTTATTATATCTATAGCTGTAAATTTCTTGGTGAATAAAATAACAATCACAGCTTGAGCATTTCGAACCTAATTACCTCTCACATTGCAGCCTTAATACTTTTTCTGAAGGTGCTTCTCAGACATCTCTGGATTAATGAGCTCAAAATGATCACGTACAAATCCATAATCATGACTCACGAGGAACCTCCATTTAGGCCAAGACATTATTAGAACAACAACATCAACTATTAAAGCATCTCCGATCCATTGTAACATTTTTCATCAACTTTTCCACCATTTTGGTGTAAAAGTTGCATTCTATTGTTCCTTCTCTCTAACCTATAATACCAACTATTACATTAAAATATATATTCTTTTTTTTCTTTTTTAATTAATTCCTTAATAATTATTATATTGAAACAATTAATTAATTATTAATAATAAATTTAAAAATTATAATCTAAAGACAAAATTAAAAACACAATAACTAAAATATTGTATTTATTATATGAATTTAACGTTAAATTTAATTAAAAAATACAATTAAAAGTACATATCGATGAGATTAACTTTTTGAATTAGCACGAATATTTTATTAGTATATTTTGAATTACAATGTAAGCTTATTTATTTTTGATTTGTTTGATCAAGAAGTTTTTAAAATCAAATATTTTTATCTTCCATCATTTTAACTTATGGAGTTGACACTTCCATTCAATTTCCAATTATTGCATTAAAATCATGTTTATTCTCTGTTATCAAGTTGTGCATAATAATGCACGCAAACGTTATATCATATAATATATTTTTATTCTAAAAACATACTACACCTCACATAATTACAAAAAATGATTGGAGTACTCTAAATGCATGCTATATATTTTTTCTACTTCTTTCTTGCCTCGTTACAAATAGCGTAGATATTTTTTATCAATATTTTAATAATAATGGCGGATACGAAACCAAATTATTAAATCATTATTTTAATTTATATTATATTTAGTAATTGTTTTTACTAATTTTGTATCATATATTTAATTTTAATTTATTTAATGTAATAAAAATTAAATAATATTATTTTTTAAAATATGATTAGATAATAAGAAAATATAATTGTAATAAATTTTAGTCAATAATACATCAAAACAATATTTTTAGATTTTTTTTATTTAAAAAAATAAAGCATGATAAATGTCACGTTAAATGAATAATATCGCGTTAAATTTAAAACAATATTACTTATTACGCTATATTTGATACAATGTTCACTACTACAATGTATGCTTTTGGTCTCGGAATTTTAGCCTCGGTTATTTTAAAAACCGAGGTCATAGGATTTTGACCACAGTTTGATAAAAACCGAGGCTATAGTGTATACATATAGCCTCGGTTTTATCAATAACCGTGGCTATAAGTTAATTTACAAAAACTATATTTAAATATATATATATATATATATATATATATAAGCATTTATATAGCAAAATTATTAAATAACTATGATTAATTTTAAAATAATATAGAGTTTTCAATATTAAAATACTATGTAATTCATTTAAAAAAATACAAAAATTATTTTATAATTTTTTTATTTTTCTCTATCATTAATCTTTTATTTCTTTTATCATACATATATATATTAAATTTTTACATCAAAATTTTTTGCACTCTTAATTTATTTTTTTACTCTCTTTTTTTCTACCTTTTTTTTTTACATTTTTTTCTAATTTTAATATTACACTAATTAAGTAATATATATATAATATTAATAACATTAATTCTCCAGCTAATATATAAATAATATATATATATATATATATAATATTAATTACCGACTTAAAAAATATATATATATATATAATATTAATAAAATTCTCCAGCTAATATATATACATATATAATATTAATTATATTATTAGTTACTCGCATCTCAGTAATATATATATGTATATATAATATTGCCAGCTAATATTGCGTTAAGTTATAATATATATATATATATATATATATATATATATATATATATATATAATATTAGTTAACCTTAATTCCCAGGCACTTTCCCGAGCCCTAATTCCCTAACCTTTTTTCTCAAGCCGCGTCTCAGCCTCAGACCAGCGAGCTCTAATCTTCCATAATCATTTTTCTAAATCGGCGTCTCACGAAATTTCCGTTAATTGATTTCTCTCGAAGCGATCCATCGCGTCTCGACTTGTTAGCGATTTAGCTTCAGAATTAAGTCTCTTCTCTATATACTGCTTCTGAATTGTTTCTATTCATAATCTCTTCTTTAATTTGGTCTTGACAAGCAAACTTGTTGAACAAATTGTGTTATCAAATAAAATCTTTTTGCTTTAATTAGGTCACGACAAAGCGAAATTGTTGAAAAAATTCGTTTGTTATATAAGAAATGACAAAAAATTTGTATATCGCTAAATTGAATTCTATGTTCAAATTAATAAGAAACTATGAATACCTTGTGATGATTTTCATTAAAAAGTTGTACCTAGAGTCAATGCGGACATTGTGACCTATTGAGCTTGTAAGAAGTCCTATTATTATCTTTTGCACGAAAAAGAGGTGAAGCAAGGATGTTAACGTAGAACCGTGAGTGTGACGGTAGGTAAAGACTCGTAAGCCCGACAAAGAAGTTTGGGCTAAAGGATTATTTGCGGTAAGAGGAGGAAAATTAATACAAAAAGAGTTAGAGAGCGTAGTATGTGAAGTGGTAGGTGTAGTTATTTATTCTTTTTTAATGTTCATTTTTTTCTTATAAAATATAGTTTTTTTTAAATTATCTTAAAGTATAATTAATGATATATATAGATTTGGGTTTACAGTTTTTTTCTCAATTATCTTAAAGTATAATGATATATATAGATTTGGGTTTAAACTATATGTGTGTTTGTGTGAGTGTAAGTGTGTATATATTATTTTAAAAAGCTTCAGTAATTCATTTTTTTTAATTATTTCTTTGTTTAGGTTTGAGCTACTTGATATATGGAAAAAGAAAAAAGTTCTCAAACATGGCACTAAAAGACCAATATCATATTTAGTTTAATAGATTCCATCATTACACCTCACATAATATACATCTAACACATATCACCGATTAGAATTTTCAAAGCAATCGCGTCTACATAGTTGGTTTTAAGAATTATATATATATACACACACATATAAGATGTGCAAAACTAGCAATTATTGTTATTAATTATTTAATTAGGTTAGCGATTGCTTGTAATTTCAAAGTTTTCAAGTTGTTAAGGTAGGGTAGCATATTGAGATGCATAACAATTTTATTTGATTGCCATAATCTTTTCAATCCAAGTGTATACTTGTATTTTCCTTCTAATATGTTTTTCTAACCAATACATGTGTTGTGTCATTTAGAATGGATAAGTCTTGAATCATAAGCCAAGCCAAGTTTCAAAGATTATTTAGAAGGAGTAGAATCATTTTTGAATTTTGCTTGGTTGAATGCTACGACGATAAGCCTATTCGATGTCCTTGCAAAGATTGCATAAACATAGAATTTCAAAATATTGATGATATACGAGATCATCTTATTTGTAAAGGATTGTTAGAAGTTATATAAATTGGTATATGCATGGAGAACCCCTAATTCAAGAGAATGATGAAACAAACACATCCACTAAACTATCGGATCAAATCCGTAGATAATGAGGATTATATTTGTTGAGATGGTAAATGCAATAGAAAATGAACCCAACAAATGAGGATGAATTTAACAAGTTGTTAGAAGATGCGAGAAAAACGCTTTATCCTGGTTGCACAAATTTCACCAAGTTGTCTGCAATGGTGAAATTATACAACCTTAAACAAAACATGGGTTCTCGATGTCGGATTCAACTGCTATATTAAAGTTAACTCATGAAATGCTCCCAAAGATAAATGAGTTGCCTCTTCTACGTATGAAGTGAAAAAACATTGAGTAAGTTTGGTATGGAGTATGTAAAGATTCACGCGTGTCGAATGATTGTATCCTTTATAGGAAACAATATGAAAATGCTACTCGATATGCGGTGTGGATACTTCAAGATGGAAGAGCTACATCAAATGGTAATGAAGTAAAAAGAAGGAGTGCTGACTAAAGTGCTTTGGTACTTTCCGATACCTCGTTTTAAGAGAATGTTTAAAAGTAGAGAGACATCAAAGATGTTGGCGTGGCATAAAGATAACAAATCCATGGATGGTATTTTGCGTCACCCGATGAATTCCCCGTGTTGGAAGGTAGTAGATGAAAAATGGCGGATTTTGGAGTCGAACTAGGAATTTGTGTCTTCTTATTGCGGTGATGGGATCAACCAAAGCTGCAATCTAAGTAGTAAGATACGATTGTTGGCAGTGATTATTATCACATATAACCTTCCTCCTTGGTTATGCCGCGAAAATGAAGTTTATGATGCTTTCTATGTTAATTTAGGACCAAAAGCAGTAGGGTAATGATATTGATGTCTGCTTAGAGCCTCTTTATGTGGCGACTTGAAGAAACTTTGGGATGAAGGAATTGATGTGTATGACTCGTACAAAAAATGAGTACTTCAATCTTAAAGCAATGGTATTGTGGACAACAAATGATTTTAAACCATGGAAATTTGTGTGGACGTGTGACGAAAGAGTAATGCATGTCAGTATGTAGTGAGAAAACTTATGCTCGATATCTATTACATTTCAAAAGATTTCTTACCTATACCAACAAGGGAACATATCTCGATTCACGGAGCAGTCAATTCATTTGTTGCTTGCCTCGCATCTTGTCATATTAGGAAAGGATGTAGTAAGGATATTTTCCTTACCTTTTATATATTGTTTTTATTGTTAATTAATTTTAAAATACAAATATAATTTTATTAGATTTCTTCATATTGTGAATAAATAGGATTTAACCAAGGAGAAATCAAAGTTTTATTACCATTGGCAACAAAAAGGAAGCTGAAGGAAAAACCGATGGACAAAATATCTTGAAGGCGCCTTTATTTTGGTACAACAAAAAAACCAATTTCATATACATATGACCAAGCAGTGGTTTTCCTAAGCATGTTAGATTTCTTATAGTTGCATGCTCATGCATCTTCGGTTAATGATCTTTAGCATTAAAATTCCAATGGAAGTTCAAATCTTAGGCAATGAAATTCCTATTTTTCTATCGAGTTGAGTGTGTAGAACAATTTTATACAAAGGTGGAGATTGGCTATTCAGTTGTTAAATTGTGGATACGGTTAGTTAATTTGATTTTAATTTATTTTTTATTTTATGATAAGTTAAAAATTACTCACTTGATATTGCAATTTGATTGTTATTTTGTCATTAACCTTTTAAAACTTATTTTCTAGGCGATGCTATGATGAGTTGAAAAAGAAACAGTTGAATGATGTTATTGTCATTGATATGGATAATACTAAATAATAATGTTATTGTCATTGATATGGATAATACTAAATAATAATGTTGTTGTTATTGATATCGGTAGTACTAAATAATAATGTTGTTATTATTATTGATATGGGTAGTATTGATTTCATTGAATTATGGACCATTTGTTCTTGTGTTCTATATGCAGGATTATATTAATGGAATCTAGATGTTGGTGTGCTCGATCATACTAGAGGATGTTTTTTTATGAGAAAATTAATGCATTCTGTCAAGGACAAAGATTTCGAAGAACAACATTACAATGGGACAAAATATTTTTAGATTGATTTACATTGTAGATAATTTGATTAGTTAGTAGCATTAAAGTTTTTTAATGTATATTTTTATATTTTTTGAACACTTTAATTAATTAGTTTTTATTATATATGTTTTATTGTATCGAACTATTAAACTCTTAGTGTAATATCTCTTTTAAATATAATATAATTAATTTAGTTTTTTTAATTTATATTTAAAATTTAGCTTAATTGATATTTATATAATCACGATTTAAATATTGTAACTAAAATAATATATATATATATATATATATATATATATATATATATATATATATATATATATATATATATATATAATTTTGATTTCAAACTGTGACCTCGGTTTTTTGATAGCAGGGCCATAAAATATACCTATGTACGGTTTATTAAACTACCGTGACCGTAGTTACCTCTATGGCCTCGGTTATCGAAAAACGAGGTCGCCGTAAACTGTTTCTTATAGCCTCGGTTATTTTCAAAAGCCCAGGCAATAGTTAACCACTATGACCTCGGTTATTATAAAGCGAGACCATATGTCACTCACTTAGGCCTCGGTTCTAATCAAAACTCCGTGTGTGGGTTGTTACCTATGGCCTCGGTTAATAAGAAACCGAGGTCATAGGTATACCCTATGACCTCGGTTAAAAAACTGAGACCATAGGTTGTTACCTATGGTCTCTCTCACTTAGGCCTCGGTTCTTGTAACCGTGGCCATAGATCTATGTTCACGGTTAATAACCGAGGCCATAGGTACATATTGTAGTAGTGGTTTAGTGATAGATTTGAGTAACTTTTGCACTAAAAGTTGTACTATTTTAGTGCTACTAGGTTAAAGAAGCTCTTATTAACTATTGGTTGTAAATTAGTTCACACCATATGACATGATATAAAAGGTCTTAGTTAGTAAATAACTCGTAGGTTAATCTAGTAAGCATTGAGTTAACATATAAATATTAATATCATATAAATATCCAACATGATAAATGATTGACATATAATCTCTTAATTATGTGACAACGAGATAATTACGAAGATATATCTTCGACATTAAGATAAGTTATTCATTACGAGTAAGGATCATTATGTTTATCTTATCCTATATATATTCATCATATATCTCTCTCAAATGGAACGTGAAATAACTTGAGTTAACTTTATAACAAACACTTGAATGTATACTCTCTTTCTTCCTCTAAATCTCTCTTCATCTCTTTACATTACAAGGAGAGACATCTCAATACATATGATCGAACATGTCATACGTGGCTGAAAATGGCTTAAATGGTTGAACAAAGCATGCTTGACCAAACATGGTATGCTTCACCATACGTGACATATGTGGCAAGACATACCAAGCATACCCAGCATACCCAAATATGGTATACATGGTCGGATATGACACACGTGGCCGAACATGGTACGAGTGCCCAGACATGGTACACATGGTCGGATATGACATATGTGCCAAACATATATACATGGTTGGATATAGTACATTTGGCTGGACATACCATATGTGGCCGAATAGATACATGTGACTAGATATGCCACGTATGGCCAAACATGTTATGTATGATTGGATATAGTATGTATCGTCGGACATGTCTTATGTGATGGGACATGTGACTAGTCGTTTAGGAAAATAGTCAAACATGCACGGACTTGTAACTTCTTGTACCATTCTGGACTGAGCATCCCCGTATCTAAACGAGTCACATTATATTCTATCTTACATGCAAGCGCTTCATCCTAGGTTTTAGACCTACTTTCTAACAAGTATGCACCATTAAGTACAATATAATGGACCATGACTCCTTATAAGGGACGAGCTCACAAAGCACCCACAATCTAGAGGCCAATGAGACCTAGAACTAGCCTTACCAAAAACTTACTACCAAAAAGTAAAAGAAGTATATGGATATAACACAAGTACATGATTCAAAAGTATAGAAATAACAGAGCAACATGTCATATACATATGGCCAAAAGGTTCATATAAAGACTTAAACTCTAACATCATAATTATGTGGTAAACTATTGAGATTGGAAACCCTATTAGGCATGTTAAAGCTCACAAGCTCTATGAATTTTGAAAATCAAGAACAAAGGATGATTCTGATAAAGTCATAATGGGACAGTCTCGATGAACTCAATGGGCCATGAACCTATACCATCCATAATCAGTAAAGTATTCCAAAAACACTTGAACAAAAATAAAGGCCCAAAACTTACTACCTAGGTTAGGAGGCTATCACCCTCCAGTATGTCTAATACAAGGTACAAATCTTAGTAAGTAACTAAATAAGGAAGTACAAACCCTGAAACATGGAAAGTGTCAAGGCATATTTGGTATCTAAGATCGATTGAAGATTGTGAAGCATAGACTTCTGCCTCGCACAAACTTATATCTAATGGGCCACAAAGCGTTATCCACTACCTTCTCAGGCCGTGCCACATCATGTGTTCTTCCAAAGAACATGCACCTTCAATGATGCACTTCTACATGTCCTTTTTTATTGGGAACATTCCTAAAGTGTTAAACTATATGTCTATATATCGAACAAAGTCCAACCACAAATTAAATACATAATTTATTAAGTATATTAGAATATTAGTCCTACCAATTTTTGAGATGATCATAACATAATCCCATACTACCTAGACTATTCAAAAAAGTTTTGACGTTTGTATATTCATAACACTTTACTCTAACAAGGGACAAAAGTGTATGATGAGTGCTCAAAAAGCACTAAAATAACCATGATTTTATGCAAATTAATTGATTAAAAATATATATATTTATATGTTTTAGCATATATTTATATAAATTTGTCTTTTTCAGAATCACGGGTATTTTTATTGTTTTTCAGGTATTTTGGCTTAAAAATGCAACTTAAAGACTCAAAGAGGAATACTGGAAGCAATACATCACAAATATATTAATAAATAAATGCGTAAAGGTCGACAAATATGGAAAAATTGGACAAAATGGGTCAAAAAGGTCAAAAATGTCAAAAAGGAGAAAACCACGCCGCCCCAAGCTCCGCCCAAAGTGCGTACGTTTGTGCGCGGCTAACGCGTTCTTGTTCGTAGCGCGCGTAGCGCAATGACGCAGCCTTGTATACTGCCAGTCAGCCCCTCCGCGCCCAACGTTTTCACCCCATTTTTCACGCAGCGGGACGCTCGACGTCATTGATGACTCAAGATTTCCATTACACATTTTTTAATTTTTTAATATTTTTTTAACATTTTTTCTCTCCATCCTCACCTATAAATACCCGCATTCCCTTCACCTCAAAACCACACTTCTCTCTTCTTTCTTTCTCTCATTTCTTAGTTTTTGAGTTTTTCTTAGTTTCTTTCTTAGTTTCTAAGCTTTTCTTAGTTTTTCTCTTAGTTTTTAGTTCAATTCTCTTAGGTTTAGAGTTCTTCTCTTTTTGAGAGGAACTTGTAATGTTTTTGTAATAATTTAGATTTTTGATTCAATAAATGGAAGTGCAAATTCCGCTTGGAGGTTTTCTAGTAACGAGAATAGCGTCGAAGTTCTGTAAGGATTTTATTTTCTTTACGCTATTTTTATGCTTTATTCTTACATGTTATATTTAATTTGTCGTGATTAAATTTAACTGTCTTTAGTTTATAATCATGATATAATAATAACGTTGTTATGCTTAAATATTAAATAGGTGAAAATTTCTAAAATGAATTGATTTTATTTTTATTCAAGATTTTATATTAAGGATGTTAGAGAGAAATATATTATTTTTCATTACAAACTTAAATCAAAATTAGATTTTAAGGTTTAGTTATCCATTAATTTAGAGTAGTGCTCTTTTATTTGTTGGTACAATCGCCCGGTAGTTAGAGTGAAACTCTATTTCAAAAGTTTTTATAAGAATTATTATGTGAAAATGTATTGACAACATGTTTTCAATAGTGGTTTTAAAACTTGAAAGTTAGTACTCGGATAACTAAATTCTTAAGTTTAATTTGGACACCTTGAATAAAGATTAAACTGTCTAACCCCACCAAAGGTGGCATTTAAATGGTTCATTTTCAATCTCTTAGAAAAAGGAATTAATTTAATTAACCAAATTAGTTATCAACCCCACCCATATGTGTTAATTGATTTGTTTAGTTAACAAAGAATATCTAACCCCACCAAAGTTGGTATTCATACAAAAAAGAGAGAATCAATAAAATATCAATTTATATCTTTAATAACCTAGATAATATGAGCAAGCATAATTAATTTAGTTATTATATCCATAAATACTCCACTAATATAAATGATAAAATTTGCATGAATATTTATTGAATCTGTATTTATATTTATAAATATTTATTGAATTTGTATCTATGTTTATTTTTATGTTTTTAGATTATATTTAATTAATCTGTATATATATTTATTTTATGTTATTAGATTAGGAACACAAAAACCAAACTATCGTGACAGGATGTTTAGGATTTAATTTCGTTTTTAAAAGTTTGAATAATAAATTAAAAACCACATACATTCCTTCCTTAGATCGACCTTGGGAGTATACTTATCATTTTCTACGAAATGATTCGTGCACTTGCGAGAGTTTTACAAATATTAAAACCAAAGTATTTGCGAGAATCGGCGATGCCGGTTTTCGCTCATCAGTGTACTGAGTAAAAACATATATACAGGTGACATTTCCAACTTCTAGAAAATAAAATGCATATATGAAAAAGAGTTTATAGACCCGTGATAAGTTCTATCACTTAAACATCTTCTACATATACTCAAAAACATAAGTATCTAAGGTGTAAGACACCTGGTAACGTCAAAGCTAAAATTTCAAATATTTACTTCCCAAAAGAGAGAAAAGGTTGACCTTTATAAGGTCAATTTTGACATGACACCCTAATTGGTAGTTCGATTAAGAATCTATAAAAATAGCTAACGACAAGATGTCATCACACATGTTTTATGTGCTCAAGTCAAACAAAAAGTCTTTCATATGGGCAAGCAATGGTTACACAAGAGTGGACTTGGCACTACTAGTGAAGCTCTAAAAGTGATGATAGAATGAAAAAAATAAACCACCTAGCTCATGTTTCCATGCTTAGAAAGTCTAAGAGTTGATGTTGGGTATAAATTAGTTCACGTCATATGGCACAATATGAGATGTATTAATCAGCCGATAACTCGCTCGTAAGCTCAATAAGAATTGAGTCATAAGATGAGCATAAATATCAAATAAGTGTCTAACATGATAAACGATCGAGATATAATCTCTTAATTATCTGACAACGAGATAATTAATAAGATATATCTCCGATATTAAAATAAGTTTATCATTATGGATAAAGATCATTAACATGTATATCTTCTCCTATATATATTCATCGTATATCTTTCTCAATCAAAACTTCAAATAACTTGACTCAACTATACAATTGACACTAATCTATATTCTTTTCCCCTAAATTTTTCTTGATCTATATATTCTTTTCATTGTCTAAACTTATTTAAATATTAAAAAATTAAAAACTTTCATATTTCGTAGTAATCTAAGATCTTAATAGTATGTTATTTATTCTCAAATTCATTAGAATAAAAAATACATTTAATCATTGATATCCACAAAAATCAATATCAAATAAATATTAACACTTTACGTATAAGAACAAATTACTAAAACATGTTAACATTAAACCAATGGATCAACTATTAGTTAGGGAAAAAACAGTTGAGCAACTCTACTATTGCAATAAAAATTCTTTCCAAAAATTTAGCCATTTTTTTATTAAAAAAATTAACTATTTTTCTTTAATCAATTAATTAAGTCTGATTGGTTTAACTATTGTTAAAAAAAATTATACATAGGTATAATATGGTAGGGACTTGTAACTGTATTAAAAATTCAATCCAAATGTAATAATGCTAGCTTGAAAAGCTTTTCCATTTTAGTTTATGCTCTAATATTTTTATACGGTAAAATTATTGAAATGTTTTACTTTTAATTCTTAAAAATATATTTTTATTTTATAAAAAATACATATATATTATATTTTTAAATATACCTTAATTATATATATATTTTAACATTTTAAAAACAAATATATACAAAAATAAAATTTCATTTAAAAAATTATAATATGCTATGAAACCCGTTATAATTTATAAAAAATATCATAAATATGATTAATTTGATATAATATTATTTAATATAGTTTTATGTGACTAATTATACTATATAATTAGACTTTGGTTAATCGTTTAAAATTTATAATAAATTCGTCATATTTAAAATTTTTTTCAACAAAAATAATACACTATTTTCGGAGAAAAAGAAATTGTTTTTTAATGAAATCGCCAAATTAGATAGAATAATACTGGACGTAAATCCAAAAAAGAAATTAAAAGAAGCAAAGAAACACGAGATCCAGGGAAACGAGAAAGGGAAGCAAAGAGAAAGCCCGAAGCAGCTCTCTTCGTCTCTCTCAATCTCCCTCTGTCACCCACTCTTTTTGTTTCATTGGCTTTGTAGCTTTTCTGATCTCCACCCTTAGAACAAAATTGATAAAATAGATCTCAAACGCCCTTAATTGGTGAACTTAAAGCTGTCAGCTTTTCGCACTTTCATCGAAATTCAACCCTTTTCGCTACCATGATTTCGTCTAGCAAGCTCAAATCCGTCGACTTTTACAGGTCTGATCTCTTTCTTTTTCTCCTAATAGTTTTACCCTTCACATTTTTTCTTATTTCCTTCTGATGAATCGGAGCTGGTTCTTTATTTTGTTTGAGAAGACAAAGAGCATATGCTCCATTAGATATGGTTTTTGTATTACTCTATTATACACATTATGGTTTAATCCGAATTACGATGTTTTATATTATGCATTTTACTATTTTAGGCTCTCGGCATGGGAGAAACACTTGAGGCAATTTTTTAGATCAGTATCGCTCGTGTGCGTTTCGTTGTTGTTAATGGATGATTAATTAGTTTGTTGGTTTAATTTGAAAATGCTGATGTTTGAGTGCGTGGTGAGAGTAATACTACCCTTTGACTCTTACGGTGATCGTTTTGTTGTATGTTCCATTATTGTTAAAATAATCGTGGATTTGGATTGTGATTTAGTGAATAAGCTAAGATCGTAATACTGAACATGAATTTGTGGGATTGGCTTAACAGTAGCATTCCACAATTGAGAGGTAGAGTCGTGCTCTTAGCCAAAATAAAAGAGAGGGGTAGCCGTGCATCTAAATATATCTACGGAGAGATCCGTAGAACTATATACTTAACTAGGTTTTATGTTCCAGACAGTTGTGGCTTTACTTTGGTTGGAATATTATTTTCCCCCTTTTTTTTGACACTCGAGAGAGATAATGAATCAGAAGACATGTTAGAAGTTTGGTGCTTAATCATTGAAAAAGTAAGCAGGACACTTCAGACTAAAAAAAAATAGAAATTAACAGAGAGAGTAAGCTGGAACAGGTATAGAATGTGAACTCACTTAGATTATTGCAAGAGCGTTGGCATAAGCATTTATAAGCAGTGTACAAAATCCAAATGATTCATCGTCGTTGACATAGAGAATCTTGCTATACAATACAATCTTGTTCCAATTAGTTCATTTCTTCAAAAGATAGTTCAAGTTGAGGATCTCTCTCCCTTGTTTGTTTGTATTCTGGTGCTCAATACTTGAAGGGTGAGTTATAGATAAAGAAGAAAAAAGGAGAAGAGTCCTCTATTTGAGGGAAAACCTGACAAAAAATTGGTGGAAAAATTTCTTATTATGGTGGGGATTCTTAGTTTGTCACGAAGCATGAGAGAAGTAGCTTCACTGTGACTATCAGCCTGAATAGTACAAAAATGCTTAGAATTTGATTGTATGTTGACTTCAAAGGCTTTTTGATAGGGAACCCTAGGTTTTTGCACTTTAGGTACAATTACGGATGCCTCACTATGTTAGTTAATCAACTAACATTTAAATATCGTTAATGTTGGTGTGGGAATAAGAGATACGAAAAGCCAAGAAATTCACATATCAAAAAGATGAACATGGTTCCTAACTTCCTCTTTCTCTTCTCTCCCCTTCCTTCCATCACTTTCTGGTTTTTATGCTATTTGATGTTTGTTACATGTATATTAAAGATATGCGCATCACTGCACTTATTTGTTTCACAAATACTTCTACTGTCTGCAGAAAGATTCCAAGAGATTTGACAGAGGCATCACTATCAGGTGCAGGATTATCCATTATAGCAGCTCTTTCCATGCTGTTTTTATTTGGAATGGTAGGTTTTTAGTGTCTATTTAGTTGGTTCTTTTGAATTCAAGGGGTCAGATATATTATCTAACATTATTTTTTTAATAACAGTCTAACATTACTTTTACACTGATGTATAGTTGAGTTTTCATGGATCAAGTTATCAACGGTCTTAATTAATATATTAATGTTCCCTTGGAGTTTCAATCAATTTTATCAATTATTTTTCATATTTTCTATTTGTTTCATTGTTACCTATTTTCAAGGGTTTTGAAATGGTTTTAATCTTTAGTTCATACACTTCTATTTTTTTTATTTACTTTTGCAGATTTTCTTCTTTTATTATTCCTCTTTTTTGTGGGTTCTAATTTAGTCAATGTTATTTGTTTTTTGCAGGAACTGAACAATTATTTATCTGTCAGCACCTCTACATCTGTTGTTGTGGATAGGAGTACTGATGGAGACTTCTTACGTGTTGATTTTAATATAAGGTAGACTTCTGTGAATGCCTTTACTAGCTGATTGTGAAGCTTTTTTTCATAAGCACCTACTTGGTTGTTGTGTTGTCATGGGTATTTTAGTTTAAGAAGCCTTAGTACAATTTATCTACTATTGGCAAGGTTATGTTGTTTTTTTACCCCCAACTAGGAATTGGTATTACATTCCTGATTCTATTTTATAACTTTAGTACATTGGCTCCTCATCATGTATTGTTCAAGAGCACAGTATAAGTACTAATTTATATGAAGTGGGCGAATCTTTCTTGCTTGCTTGACTACAATTACTT
This sequence comes from Hippophae rhamnoides, assembly GCA_033030585.1. NCBI lineage: Eukaryota > Viridiplantae > Streptophyta > Magnoliopsida > Rosales > Elaeagnaceae > Hippophae > Hippophae rhamnoides. The sequence continues at coordinate 43,200,030 of CM065433.1, forward strand.
TGGTTGTTGTGTAGCTTTCCTGCACTCTCTTGCGAATTTGCTTCAGTTGATGTGAGCGATGTGTTAGGAACAGTAAGTTTCCAATTCCCTGCTCGTTTATGTTTACTGCTGTAAGAATTGAAATGGTTTTATCATTCTATGTTGCTTTTGTGTTGAGGAACAAAAAGAAAAATGTTGCTTCTGGTATTATATATAGTTCTTTGGCCACATATGTGTCTAATTCAACTTTGATACTCTTTCATTTTGTATGTACAATTATTCTCATTAAAAGAATATGGGCCTGTGATTTGTTTATCACAGCTCATTAATCACAAAGTTTGTTTTTAAGAATAAGATAAGTATTGATGTTGAGAGAGAGAAAATAATTTTGTTATTTTAGCTTTTTATTTCATGGGAATATTTTAAGATCTTGATAGTTCAATAAATGAGAATTTACATAAGCATTTTTTATTATTTCTAACCATACTTAGGTTTCAATTGCACAAATTTTTCCTTCTTTGTCCAAATGAGAAAAAAAGACGTAACAAGCAATTTCAATGTAACTAAATGCAGTTTTGGTGAACCAAATGATATTCTTGTCGACAATATTCAAGAAATGTACCTTCCTTTTGTCCTTTAACCCATAGGAGAGAGGGAAGTTGTTGGACAAGGGTTTCTTTTTCTTTTATTTTTTTATTTTTTTCCCCTGAAGCATATGTTATAGGGAGGAAAAGTAACAGTATACTGCTTTATTTTGGATCATCGTGTCTGTTTTGTGGATTATACCGCTTTACATTTAAAATTAAAGTTGAAGCATATGCTAGTTTGCTTGAAGAATCTCAATGGTGCATTTTTGTGTAGGAAGCAACAAAAATGAATATAAAGGCCATTGGCAACTTTATTTTGCAAAATTTTCTTTTTCTTTCATTTTTTTGAAATTAAAGCACCTAATGACTTCGCTATCTAAAGAAATCAAAATTAAAAGCTTAATTTATAGGTTTTGTTTTCTTGATGACAGTATACAATATTAGTTCCTTGTATACTTTAAGCATGGAAAAATACTTCTATCCTTGAACTTATGTTATTATTTTTTTACTTGATGTGGCATTTCTTCTGACTTTTTGCTATCTTATATCCAGAACAGGTTGAATATTACAAAAACACTTCGCAAATTTTCCATAGATCCATATTTAAGACCTACTGGTGCCGAGTTTCACACGGGACCAATTATGAGTTCTATTAAGCATGGAGATGAAATTTATGAAGATTCTGGTGAAGGTTCCATTGCACTGACTGGTCATAATTTTGATAAGATTTCTCATCAGTAAGTCAATTCAAATTTGAGTTTTCAACCTCTGATTATTATTATTGAGAAATTATGTTTGTTGAAGACATTCCTGTTATACTGCAATACAAGATATATATTATTTGAGTTTTCAACCTCTGATTATTATTATTGAGAAATTATGTTTGTTGAAGACATTCCTGTTATACTGCAATACAAGATATATATTATTTGAGTTTTCAACCTCTGATTATTATTATTGAGAAATTATGTTTGTTGAAGACATTCCTGTTATACTGCAATACGAGATATATATTATTTTATTTGCCTAAAGCAAGTCTTTTACAGGTATCCAATTTTAGTTGTCAATTTTTTTGCTCCTTGGTGCTACTGGAGTAATCGTCTGGTAAATTATTATCTCCTTATGTTTTCACTTCTACTAACATTTTAAGATGATTTATCTCTAGATTGTCATTGATATTGTCCAGTGCATGCAAACCTTAGATGATGTCATGCAATGAAGGGAACATTAGTTGCATTCATCAGTTAAGCTTATATTTTTGACATTTATGTCGTGTTATTTCACTGGTACTGTACCAGTTTAGCATCATAAATTTATTAAGATGAAGTTCCTGCAGAAGTCAACATGAAGTAGTTTGGATCTCCCCTAATTATGTTGAGAACTAATATGTTTATATATGTCGCATTTATGGCATGTTCTATCTGGATACCCATAGAATGCTACTGCTACAGTAACTTCATCCTTGTGAACTTATTTTGCCTCAACTTTTACTTTGCTTAATTCTGCCAATAAGGCATGCACAGTTTATATGTCTGACATCTTCTAAACCTGGTTGCCCTCTTTTTGTTTCCTTGGGAAATTTCCAAACTGCAATTTTCATCATAGCTAAATTCATTTTTAATCTCTTCCAAGATGAGATGCCATTTGACAATATTCCCTGATCTTTTCTCTCATGTTTCAGAAACCTTCATGGGAGAGGGCTGCCAAAATAATAAGAGAAAGGTACTCTCTGCACATTTATATTGTTTCTGTTGCTTTCAAATATTGCTTCAACTATCCTTGCACTTATCAGTTTCCTTTCCTATATTCCCCATGCCCCCTTTCCACCTCATTTCTCTCTCTTTTTTCAGATATGATCCAGAAGTGGATGGGCGGATTCTTCTGGGGAAGGTTGATTGCACTATCGAAGTGGACTTGTGTAGGAGGTGTTCTCTGCAACTACTAATTCTTGCTTTCAAGTTGATTCTGAATTGGGAAAAAAAATCATGAGTTTCTTTCCAGAATACTTATCGCTTCCAGTGAACATGATCGATTATATACTGTTTAAAATTTGCCCGATTTAAAATACCAAGGTGGTATAAGTGGTCTAAAAACTGGAGACTTTATAAGGGGGAAAACCACAATGGTTTTTGGAAGAAGTTTTTGACACAGTAAATAATTTCATGCTCCTGTAAATTTCATTGAGTAACATATCTGGCCAAAAACTATGCTCATGGCATGGCCATGGATTGACTTATATATTTACCCTGCCATGCAATTCAGCTGAAGGTTTCTTTTGAAATTTATTATTGTCAAGTTGTGCATAACTTGGTGTCTGAGGTTTTTCACTTTACACTGTTCATCCACCCATGAATTGTTTTTATAAGAACATCCACCCATGACATGACTTGCACGTGCATTCACACACATGTTTACCAATAAGGATTGTGCTTTTATCTAATATGGCTTTCCATCTCCTTTTTATGTGTCTTGTATGTGCACACTTTATTTCCACTAACTTTTGCCTTCATTTAATTTTCAGGCATCACATACAAGGCTATCCATCCATTCGCATTTTTCGCAAGGGAAGTGACCTGAGGTAAAGGTTATTTATTCTTAGAGTGCTCTCACCCTCCCTTTAACTGATATCTCCTATGCAAGTATTATTTTCAGTGTTCAATAATGTATCACTATCTTCCAAGAAATTTTTCCTTCCAAAGCTCAGATGATCATTCAGGACTTTTTAAAATATTAAGTACTAGATTTTCATTGTTAGTTCAATCTGTTAAGGATGCTTGCTACTGTAAGTTTGACCATGGAGTTTGCATCATTTTCTAGATAAAGGTGCCTATAGCTTCAAAATTGAAGTAATGAAATACGAAGAAACGTAGCCAGCTAAAAATGTGATTGTATTAAGTGGTCTGTCTCACCAAAAGTCACTGATATACTTCGATTTCATGATATGCGACTTTGGAAGTTCTTTATTTAGTCAGCTAGAATCTTGGCTGTTCTGTGGTCAGTCACGGTTATATCATATGTAATCTATAATTATATATACACCTAGGAATGCATACATATTTGTGTGAGTGCAAGCATGCAGTTTTAAAAATGTAACTTTTTGGTGTACAAATATTGATATGCATTATCATTAGAGAATTCGCTAAATTTTCTTTTTTTCATTTTTGTTAAGAAACAAAATTCATTTCAACATAAAATAGTTGAGGTAAAAATATGAACCAGTGGTCCAACTAATCAAGCTTATACATATAAATTTAGAGGCAATAAGAGCAGTACATTATAGTGGAAAACATAAACCAGCAAGAGGGAAGCCCTGTGGCTTTACAATATTTTCTTGTTCGTTTTATATTTGAATTGAGAGTCTCTGCCACTTGCCATGTAGGTATGCCAGGACATATATTAGTAACTCACCTTATGTTAGGAGGAAAGTCTAATTTCTTCTTTTTCTAAACAAGGTCTTTATGTTGATAACAAGTTTATCATAAGGATTTTAGTTTGACACTTTGTTTTTTGGGTAATCATGGCTTAGAAAATTTCTTTTTTTCCTTCATTCTTTTGCCTTTGCCTAAAATTTTTGCTTTGTTCTTATGTTGCAATTTATGTCACAGGGATGACCATGGACAGCATGACCATGAATCCTATTATGGTGATCGAGATACAGAAAGCCTGGTTAAGGTAAAAGCAAATAAAAGTTCGAGTTGGTCTTACTTTTACCAAATTTGCTAGTTATTCTTCCTTTTACGTCAAATTTGATATGGTTAGCCTTGGAAGCTTTTTAATATCCATGTCTATAATCAAGATTGCATGGCCTGATCCTAATATTTCTTTACTGCAGACAATGGAGGAAATGATTGCACCTATTCCAGTCGAGTCTCAGAGGTTAGCTATAGAGGGCAAATCTGATAATGTTACAGAGAATACCAAAAGGCCAGCTCCTGTGACAGGAGGCTGTAGAATTGAAGGATATGTGCGCGTGAAGAAGGTGAGTTTCTAGTGGGAATCAAAACCTGGATCTCAATATCAAATACCGATTATGCTTCCTTTTTGGAGAAAAAATATTTCTATCTCATAATTGTTTTCTTCCAAATGTACCTGCAGTAGCTCCAAGGCAATGTTTTATTTGACCCATTATTCAAGTTGTGATATGCTGTGATTAATCTCTACAAAGGAGATAGACAAAACTAATAATAACTAATCTATGTTAAAATTAACGCAATCCATGCCATATCCCTTCAATCATTGAGTTGTCCTGTACTTTACAGGTTCCTGGAACACTTGTCATCTCAGCACGTTCAGGAGCTCACTCCTTTGATGCTTCACAGATGAATATGTCACATGTCATATCACACCTGTCTTTTGGTAGGAAGATTTCGCCCAAGGTGATGAGTGATGTGAAGCGGCTGATACCTTACCTTGGTGCCAGTCATGATAGATTGAATGGTCGGACATTCATCAATCATCGTGAATTAGATGCAAATGTTACAGTAAGTTTGACAAGCTATTGGTTTTTCTTTCATTATATTAAGTAATGTTATACTTTTGCAGTGGGCGGTGATGCCTTCCATATGCAAATTTATTCTAGGACTTTTTCCCAAAATTTCTTTTAAATTAATGGACATTGAAGTGAGTGTTGGTGATGACTAATGTTTACAGATACAAGTGTTTAAATTTTGGCCCACTTCTTGAATAAGAAACCATGAAATACCTTTTTTTCTAGTTCTTATTTGCTTGGTGGAAACTGAATTGAATCAATAAAAACGTCTGATTTGGAAAAATATATAACGTGCATTACTTTTCTGATAATTGTATTTTCAGATTGAGCATTATCTTCAAATAGTTAAGACTGAGGTCATAACAAGAAACTCTCATAAATTACTTGAGGAGTACGAGTACACAGCTCATAGCAACTTGGTGCAGAGTCTAAACATTCCTGTTGCAAAATTCCATATCGAGCTCTCTCCAATGCAGGTACGAAAACAAACATATAGAGCTTGTATACTGTTATTTACTCTGCTTCTCCATCTGTTCCTTGACACTTGGCTTCCACAACTAGGTTTTGATAACTGAGAATGACAAGTCTTTCTCCCATTTCATCACAAATGTGTGTGCCATCATTGGAGGTGTTTTCACGGTTGGTTTTTCATTTTTTTTTGGCACTTCTTTCCTTCTGAAGAATGCTACTGATAGTTCTGCTTTTGGATTTCAGGTAGCAGGAATATTGGATTCAGTCCTGCACAACACTGTTAGACTCATGAGAAAAGTCGAACTAGGCAAAAACTTTTGATAGGTAGAAAATTTCCTAGTTTCTAATAGATTCTCACCTTTTTTTATTGTTGGATAAAAAAGATACTAATGGAATTTCCCCCATGAAATGACGATATACTTATTCAGGCTATATTCATTTCTTGCCATTATAATTTATAATCCAGGAAATATTTCACAGTGAAACATTTTATTCAGATAGTCCATCGATTGAGAAATTATAATGATACCCCCAGAAGAAAGTAAAGGAACAAAAACATTGTTATCTTTTCTAATAAGATTTCTGATTTTGTGATGGATGCGAAATTATGTGGACAAACATTTTAAGTTTAGAAGTAAAATCCAAAGCAAAAATATTCTCCACACTGCAAAAATCAACTTATTTTCTGACATTTATACAGGCATTACAAGAAGCTGTAACTTACCAACTCACCAAATGAATGTCTTACTCATATTTTAGTACACATTGCTAGCAAACAATTGCCAAACCATAGCTCGGCAGAATCTACTTAGCTCAAGCCTCATGGTAAGAAAAATATAAGAAAATGAATGTCAAAGGAGGAAGTAAAATAAAATAGAGATTGGAATTCAAAGAAAAACAATTATACTTGTCAAGGGAGTCTCTAATCTGAAATGTATTCCTTTCTGCCCATTGATTATGCTCAGTTGCATTAGGATCACTTGGGACACACCAGCCCTTGGAGCCTCCTTTAAAATCAAGTACACCACTCTTTATGTACTAAAATTATCAGGCAAAGGAGACGCACTAGTTGAAATTTATTAGTTTTGGAATTGTTATCGTCAGCCCTTGTTAAATATATATATATATATATATATTGGGGGATTTGTTTGATTTGTAGAGAGAAATTAGAGAGAAATTTTAGAATTTTGTGAATCTCTTACTAGGTTCATGTATATATAGAACATTGTATGTATGTTAATTATATAAGGAGTACATGTCACACTAGGGGTGTCCATGGTTTGATTTAGTCCAATTTAATTTTGAGTAAAAAAATTTAACTAAAATGGACCGTTTATATTGTTCAAATTGGATTGAATTATATCGTTTGGTTATTACAAATGTTATAACCGAACGATTTTTAACGATTTTGTCTAGTTAATAATACATAAATATGATATAATTTAATAGGATACAATCTCTTGTTCGAAAAGTAAAATTGATTTGCAAGCGAGATATAAATAGGGATGGTTGGTGTTGTTATATATATAATACGTTGGTTAAATTAAGTTTTTAATATATTATTAAAATTGATTTTTTTGATTGATTTAAAAATTAATATAACATGATCGGACCGTTTGAAAAACGGTTTTAGTTAATACAAATTGGATTGGACCGTTTGATTTATAAAACTGTTCGGACTAGTTCAATTCGGTTTAATTTTTCGGTTTAATTATCTTCGGTTCGGTTTTTAAACACCTCTATGTCACATCGTGTTAAAAGGGTATAAAAGTAAAAGAAAACACATTCAAAACTTAAAGTCAATTACACCATAGATCGGTTTAGAGGTCGATCTTATAACACCAAAGTCTTGTGTATAGATAGATTCATATTACTGGTATCATTATGAGATAGATTCATATTATTGGTATCATTATGAACGCAGGTACCGACAGATCCTCTTAAGATGAATTGTCCGAATCGAATCATAATTCTATATATATATATATATAATATACCATAGTAAATATTATTTGATTAACTAAGTTTTAGATGAATCAATTTGAAGGGCGTGACACGAATGGTGTCCTGACATGGGTTTTTGTAGGCCAAGCTGAATGTAGCTTTACATGTAGAGTTGAAGCTTTTGGAACTTTTTCATATTCTATTTTTTCTCTATAGATTTTTTAGCCTACAGTCCAAATCCATATACACTACTTCATTTTTAAATAAATAAGCATATGCTGGTTGGATATATAAATAAATAAATGCAAATGTTTTTTTTTTATAATTTATGCATCAGTTTTTTATAAAAATCAAAGTAAATTTTTTTAATATTTTTTTATTTATTTTTACATTAATTGTAATATAAAACTGAAACAGGGTTAAATTTGTATGATAGTTATAGTTGTATAGTATTAATATTTTTTAAAATTGATGAAATAATTAGTTTTGTAATAGTGGTAACATCTTAGTGCAAGTTTGCAAGCACTATCTACTTCATTAATGACATTTATTTGTGTATATACTTGTACTTGATTAATTTATAGTTTCATGATCCATTTTCACGTATTAATTATCTCATATATTTTTATTAATTCCTCTATTTATATTTCTGTTATAAAGTACGGAATCTGTTAATTAAAGTGTTTCAGATTGTATTTTAATTCTAAAAAGATAGTAAAGTAGTGAAGGATTAATATTCTCTGTTCTTGCTTTGAGAGAAGTAAATAAAGCCATAGAATATAAAGGCTGTGGCAGATAATAATATTGGCCCAATGCAACTTTACAGGTTTTTCTATAGAGTTGAGAAAGAAAGTACAAACAAAGCAATTTTAGTTATTGAAAAAAAGAAAAAAAATAATAGTTTGAAAAATAGGAAGATATATGTAAATAACTTCACCGAGAGTAAGAGTTTGTGACAATTCTATAAATTAAAAGCCTATATAAAGTATTATAATGCATAGCTAATTTGTTTAAAGACTATGTTTTGGGTGAAGTGGGGGAGATCACATAATTATTAATGATGAAAGAAAACTTAAAAAGAGAGAATATGTAGCAATTTTTAAAAGTTTACTTTGGGTTGCAAAAAAACAAAAAAAATGACGTTTAATTATAAAAATAATATTTTTATACATCAAGATTATATATTTTTATTATTAAAAAATTAAATATATTATTTTATATTTAAATGAGTTTCATTTAGATATATTTATTTTTAAAATTTTATTTTATATAATTTTTCGATTTATTATAGGGAAAAAGAAAAAGGAGACTTACCTTTGGTAGTCTTTTTTATTTTAATAAGGAAGCAAAGAGAGAAAGTGAAACATAAAAAGTTGAAGTCAGAAGACAATTGATTCGAAGTCAACCAGGCTGGAAACAATATGCTTCAATTAAATTTCATCCAATCCTTTTTTTTTTCTAAAAAGGAGGAAAAATAGAAGCCTTTCATTGACTCAGTTCCAACTTCCAACTATATGGACCTCGTATACCTGTTGAAGGGAGGAAGAGAGATAACATGTAAGGAGTAAAAATTAGCTGAAAGTAGATAGAAAGAAATTAAGAATTTTTCATTTCTCGAAATAGATAAATACTTGTTGACGTTACTGAAAATAGATAATTATAAAAATAAAATTTCTAAATGTTTTAATACTTGTAGCTGGAGAGGGAGGAACAACTAGGGACGTTGAACTTGACGCATTAAACGGTTGGTGTGGTGGCCAAGTAAGTTGGTACGGTTAGGAACTTGGGTTTGGAATTATTTGGCAGAGTAATACGCCTCCCACCCACCATGTCCATCTTTTTCGACCACAACCCCACTACAACTTAGCCAAATTTCAAGAAACTCGAAAAAGAAAAAAAAAAGAAAAATATATAAGTGCAAGATATTTTATCGATTTTGATGCTTCAACCTTTATTTATATTTTTTCAGATTTCAGTTTTGTGTTTTGGGCCCTTCCGACAGGCCAGCTCCTCCACTGGGGCCCCTTTGAATCATCTTCCTCAGAAGTGTGAAGGGCAATTCCTCTTTTTTCTTTGTTTTGTTTTGTTTTGATCTTTCCAAGAGGATCCAGCTTATGGGTATTGGTTTTTAGCTCGTTATTGATTTGAAGAAGAGTGGTTTTGGGGGGCTGTTCGTCTCTATTTTGTGTGTTTGTGGGAAGTTTTATTAGTGATCTGGAATGTGGAGGGACCCTGGAGCTCCTGCTGATTCGTTCTATCAGGTCCGTCTCGAGTGTACCGATGTTCCCAAGAGTCGCTTCAGGATCAAGGTTTGTCTTTTAGCATGCCTGTTTTAGAAATTGGTTAAATGATGAGTTACATGAATGCTAGTTATCTTGATTTGAATCGTTTTTCATTTGGTTAGCAACATTGTTAGGCAATATATAAGATCTAATGGTGAATTTTGTTTGATTTGACTTTGACAATGCAATTGTGTGCAAATTTAGAAACCAGCTTGATTATCGGATGCCATATTTTCAGATATATATGCTTATCTGCTTCAGATAATGCAGATTAGTTATCGACATGCTGGTCAATAATTCCTCATTTTAGTTGCATAAAAAAATTTCCAATCATAATCGATTTCATATTTTCACCGGCAAAAAGGAAGATTTGTTGCTGAGGTAATCCTTACAAAAATAACCATGAAGATGCTGTTGGAGACAAGTCTTACCATCCGACTCCTGTGGCATAGTATAATTGTTCAGTTGTATACTTTTATATGTATAGACATAAATTACTTGTCCATTTGTTAGCAAAATAGCAGATGATATCCAAGTGAGTATATATTGCAAAACGCTGCTGTGTTACATCTGATCTTAACAAGTGTGGCTTCTATTATGCAGACTGGTAAAACTTTAAGTGTAAGGAAATGGCAAACTGCCTTCAGTCCAGAAGGGTGTCTGGACATCCGCAGGACCCTGAGCAGAATTTATCGGGGTGTAAGTTCATGTTCATGATTTCTGCTGCAAAGTAATGTTTACCTTTTTTTTTCTCCCCTGGTATATTCATATATAGAATTGTAAACTGAATAAATGAGAAATATTATTTCATTTCTTCTATAAAACAATATACATGGACTCATATTTTATAGTGTAATTCTGATAATAAAGAGAATGAATAAAATCTAATCATATCTCTAATAATCAGGAACATAAATACATATGAATTATATACAGTTTAATCACTAACAAATAGGAAGAAATATCCCAATAATTTTGAGGATTTTCACAAGAATTTGTATTAGCAGATGTGTGGTATCTGTTCTTTCTAAATACAGTGGGTATCCAGATTCTAGAAAATCTTGATGAGAGCTGCCTCTGAAAATGGGCTTCAATGTTTGATCTAGAGTTCATAGTTTTTTATTTGGAAGTATGATGACTTTAAAATATTCTAGTTCTCCTGCAAGCATATGTTAGGACATTAGACTGCATTTATTACTACAGACATTTAAGATATCTGGCTTAGTATTTTACACATTACCAAACAATGAAATAGAAATTTAGGTATCATTACCTAAAATGTTATTCATATCATGATGCCAATGCTTCTTGTCTCTCATTATTGCAGTTTCCTTGATAAGCTTCTAATTGTGGTTTCGTGATTGTTCTTTACATGTGGAACTGAAGTTGAAGGTGGCTATTGACTGTTTGTTGGTTACATCTTTTATTAGATGTAGCAGTGTGGAAAAAGAGAAGAGCTGTAGTTTTTACCCCTCTAAGAGAAGAATGGTAGTTTTAATTAAAGAACGAAGCGATGAACTGAATCTTAGGATAACTGACAGCTAATCAACATTAGAGAGTAATTTAGTGACAAGAAGTGACATATTTTTGGAATTTATGTCTCATATTTTCCAGAGTTTCACTGAGTACTATCTTTCTTATTTAGGCTTTCAGCAGCTGTCTCTCTCTCTCGTACTACTGTTTCGACACATTATTGTTTGCCTGTTCAATATGATTATGAAGGTTACTTCATTGACTTTGGAAAGTAATTGTGTGTGGCATTCTTCTCCACTAAAAAAAAAAAGAACTTAGTTTCAACGACTTCTTTTCTTAAGAAGGATTTACATGTGCCCAGCTTAATTGAAATCATTCATCCACTTGAAGTAATTATCATATTTTTCTTTGTAATTATAAGCTCACAAAACTTCCAGCACTAAATATTTTTCCCCCTTTTCACTTTTATGTCCTATTCCCATCCCTATATATTACTTTCAGCAGTGCATGTAAAAGCAGCTGTTACTCGAAAATAACCTGCCTTTTAATTACTCCCAAAAGAAATAGCATGAAGAAAATACATGCATGCATGCATGTCTCAAGATGCTGGATGTTAGTTTCGTATACTAGATGAGATAATATTGGATGGCCGTTGAAGCAATAGGATGGTATATGGCTCCATGCATGGTTATGCATATGAATTGAAAGAGGATTCAATTGAACGAGTTATGTGTTATATGTAGTGAATGTCAGCAAATGCACTGAAATAATTCATTGTTTGTGCCTTGCTACTAAAATTAAAATGTTAGTGAATTTTTTGGTGGTGTTCTGTTTCTTCGTTATTTAGATCTTAATTTTTCATGTATATTTTTATTTTTAGTCATGGGGGAATCCTTTGTGATCAATGGTAACATCATTTCTTATTACCAATTCAGGGGATTCATCCAACAATCAGAGGAGAAGTGTGGGAATTCTTACTTGGTTGTTATGATCCCGCAAGCACATTTGATGAAAGAGAACAAATTCGTCAGCGCAGAAGGTAAACCGTATTTTCTGCCATGATTTATGAAACATTGAAATGGTTATTGTGTTAAATTTCATAATCGGAACAATTGGAAAGGCACAACAAAAAGTTGTTAGGCTTTAATTGCTTTTAAGGACTAAATAATTAAATCCTTGTAGGTCAGCAATCCATTGTCATTAATTTTCATTGCATAAAGCTTACAAACTGCCTAAATAATAAAATCTAATTGATTATTAAAAAATCGGTAACTTGCCAACAAAATTTAGTGGCACTTGTTTATCCTTAATTCTATGGCTATCCATTATTCTTATTATGTTTCTACAAGACTTTGCTATTTGTCCTCTTTTTTGCTTTTATACTGTATTAACTTTTAAGAAATTAAGTTTGTCGTTGGATGTTCCACTATGGAGTTTCATTTGGTAAGCATTGCACTGTCTCTGCACTTGCAGGTTGCAATATGCTAAGTGGAAGGAAGAGTGTTGTCAAAGGTTTCCTGTTATTGGAAGTGGTAGATACATTACTGCCCCTGTAATCAGTGAAGATGGTCAACCCATTCTGGATCCAATCGTTCTTTTAGAAACAAATCCAGAGGGTGGACTTGGTGCACATCAGGATTGTGGTGGGGCTGATAGTAGTATCTTAGTTGGTCCAAACAGCAATATCCAACCAGTGACAGACAAAAGAATCATCGAATGGATGCTTACTCTACATCAAATAGGTTAGTGCTGTTTTTTCAATCTAAAATTCAACACATTTTCCCTTATTTTTCTTTCCATTTTTCTCTTCCCTTGTGCTTTTGATTTTTTTCCCTGTAGCTTGTGAAGTACTTGTTCAATTGATACTTATCTCCTTAAATAGATTAAGTGAATTGATGCTTCCGTAATGCCCTTGCATGTCATCCAAGATTATGACTGTGGCCTATAAGATAATCTTATTTGTTTAATTCAATATCCATGGCAGGTCTAGATGTGGTTCGAACTGACAGGACACTGGTGTTCTATGAAAAGAGAGAGAATTTATCAAAACTGTGGGATATTTTATCTGTTTATGCCTGGATAGACTCAGATGTTGGCTATTGTCAAGGTTGGTAACTAATAAATTTTCCTTTTATAAAGCTTCAATATTAATATGAAAAGGACTAGTGTCAAAAGTTGTTGGAAAACCAACTCTCCCAAAAGTTTAAGTTTGTAGGATGTGGGCCTAACAATTCATTTATATTCTTTAACACTCACCCTCAAGTATAGACTACTTTGTCTTTGGTCCCTTACTTGAACTTTCCTCAAGAGTGAGTTCCTTTGTTTTTTTACAATACCAACTTTGAAAATTGTAATTGATTTTGAGAGTTGTCATAAAGATTTGATCCCAAAACTTTACTGCTATGATAATATGTAAGAAGTTATTGGAAAATTAACTCTTCTAAATGCTTAAACTTATAGGAGATGAGCATAACAATTCATTTATACTATTTAACAGCTAGTAATATTAGAACTTGGTTCAACATATTTTTTGACTTTCCTCTAAAGTGTTTAACCTAATCTAAAAGTGAATTTAATAATACAGTAAGTAGTTTGTTGATTTAGGTGCGAATATAAATATTGTTTCGTATTAATGAAATAAATCTTGTAAACTTTGGCATCCTGTAGCTATGTTATAGCCATGTAAGCTGTAACAATGATTTCATTTGTTTTTAGAACGAAAGAGCTTGAACTCTGATGTCTTAAATTTATTATCACTGAGCAGGAATGAGTGATCTTTGCTCACCCATGATTATCCTTCTTGATGACGAAGCTGATGCATTTTGGTGCTTTGAACGTCTCATGCGCAGATTGGTACACATTTGTCCCATGAGATTTTAAGTTTGTTAAAATCCCTTAGATTTTCTTCATAATGACCTATAACTGCATCTGGTTCATGGAAGCTTATCAGAGCATGGCAATACAAAATAATATAAATCTTTTCTTCATTCTATACATGCTTTACCATGCATTATAAAATTGAACGGCAATTTAAATTAATTGATACTTTTTGTTTTTCATTTCTCATTCCCGTGTCTTATAATAGTGTTCTTATTTGAAACTTTAAGCGAGGAAATTTCAGATCCACTGGCAGATCAATTGGTGTGGAAGTACAGCTTAGTAATCTGGCTGAAATTACTCAAGTTATTGACCCAAAACTTCACAAGCATTTAGGTATTAGTTAAAACTTTCATTTTTTTTCTTAGTTTGGTCCTTTGGTTACAAGCTTCTGCTTGCCCTTGGGATAAGATTGAAATTTTTTATTGTCTAATAATGTCTACCTTTTTATTTTGCTAGTTGATATAAAAGTCTTAGAGTAAACTGTTGTAGAATTAGAATTAAGGAATTGCTCAATCTTCCTTCTTGATGATATAACGCTCAAGAAAATTAACCAACCCTGGAAATTGACTTTTGTTTGATGTACAGATAAACTTGGCGGAGGTGATTATCTATTCGCTATTCGGATGCTTATGGTTCAATTTCGGCGAGAGTTCTCCTTTTGCGATTCATTATACCTATGGGAGGTATTAAATTAACGAAATATACTTTTACCTTTTCAAGTATATTATTTTCACTCTGTTTATAGTTTATATGGTTAAATGAATTTTGAGATGACTCAAACCTTAATCTGGGTAACCTAGCTCATATTCCAATTCTCAAAATCCATGCCTATACAGACATTTACTAATTGTCCCATAAGGATGCATAACTGTCCATTGTTCCCTTATTCATTGTTCTTTCCTTCTTTATTCAATTCCTCTTTAGTCTTCTTCACCTGCTTAACATGCACATGCAGCTTGCTGGATTTATTATTAATTTATTTATTTTGATAATGTCGTGCATTTTTTTAATTGTTGGAAATAAATCTGTTACTTGTAGTAATAGTTGTATAATGTGTAAACTTTTAACAGATGATGTGGGCTCTGGAGTATGATCCTGACTTGTTCTATATGTATGAGGATCCTGATGGAGCTAGTGAGAAATCTGAGGGTTCCAAAGGAAAAGCAAAATCAATCCGACAGTGCGGGAAATATGAGAGGGAAAACATGAAAAAAGGAAAAAATTCAGAAGCTCCTCTGCCCATCTCTGTTTTCCTAGTTGCCAGTGTCTTGAAAGATAAGAGCACAAAGCTACTACAAGAAGCTAGGGGATTGGATGATGTTGTTAAGGTTAGATTGCTTGATCAGCTAATAACTTTCAATGCCTTAGAAAGGTCCAATTTGCTACTTAATTGATTTAAAGGATAATGAACCAGTAATTATAGAAGTTCTGAAAAATGGGTAAAGAATATAAGAATAAGTGTAAGAAACAATTTTACTGAAAAATTGACTCTAGGCCTACTGGTAAGGTTGGTCAAAGATTTGGTAGTACTGTGAGTTTGTGACCTTTCCCATAGCAAATATAATAAAATGCTAAACATGTAATTTACGCTGCTTGAGTTTATTTATGTCTTACGTCTTTCGTTGCTTCTCTTTCAAATTCTTCTCAGATATTGAATGACATGACTGGGAATTTAGATGCCAAAAAGGCTTGCACTGGCGCCATGAAACTTCACAAGAAATATCTAAAGAAGGTGAGCAATCTTCTATGATGGTATTATAAAATAGTGATGTTTGCATCAAGTCTTTTATGAAGTGCTTGAACTGTTTGTCGTCATGTGTTCATAGTGTCAGTACTGACATATATGAATTCTGTCTACTTATTTTCATTGCTACTACAGGCGAAGAAGTAGCTGTGAAAATTGTACATGGTTTTTTTGGTCCTATCAAGAAGGAAAACTGTAATTGGCAAGAGATAATAAAGTACTTCCACATAATTATGGTAACTACGTTTATGAAATTTGTACAGTGCCCAACCTGATTGATCTCTTCCTGCAGAAACAATTGCAGCATAAATTGATTTCCGTTGTTTTTGTACCCAAAATATTCTGAGGGTCTTGTACAATTATGTCCTATCTGTTGTTGTATGTAAGGTTTTGATAAAATACAAAAAGTGAAAAAGAAAAAGAAAAGTACAGAAGAAAACTATGGGACTCCGCAGCTATCAACAGAAATTATAATTTCTGTTCTCTCCATTTGGATATATATAATTTTTTTCCTTCTTTTTTGATCCTCAAGTCTGAAGAGCCCATTTGGATATTGGTTGTTATATTATTGTCATAAATCAAAAAAAGGAATTGTGGATTCATATACGTTATTTGATCCCTTCTTGTAACAATAACAATCAGTGGAAGTTTATTCATATCATACATATTGGTTTTTCATGAATCCAAACTTTTAATCAGTTTGAGAAGTGATTAAGTGACTTCTTATGTTACATTAATGCTAGCAATGTATTAACTTGGTAATGAATTTTCGTTTTATTCTTTTTTAAGTATTAAATCAAATGATATTGTTCAATGAGGTGACACCTTAAAACATGAGGAGGCACTTGCAAACATAAAAACGAAATTGAAGCTATAAGTGAAATGAGTTGCAGAGTTTTTGAAATTCGAGATTTCAGCTTTTGCCAATCCTGCTTGATATACGCTCATTACCAAGTAGAGAGGAGCAATCTCAAAGATATATGACAATAATCTTTCCGTCTTGTAATAAAAATCTTAGACGTCCACATGGCTGACCATCTAACCAATCTAATGACGTTTATGACTTCTCAATTCCACCTTAATGCAACCCCATTTAAAAATGCTATAAACTAGTTTCAGATAATTGAAGGAGAAAGAAAATAAGAATTGATATGAATCCATAAACTGCCCATAAGCTTAAACCAGTGTGAACCACATTGAAGCAGTAATTGAAGAACGCATTTCCAAAGTATAATCAGACCACAGAACCATTCCGTAACTCTGTGTACAGGTGTTTCATTGGCATTGATTTATAGACTCCTTTGGCAACTTACAAAAACATGTCATGTACTGCATAGGGTATAAGAAAGCAACTATTTTTTTTTATAATTCTTTTCTATGTTAAAATTTCCTCTACAGATACCGGCACGACATATTAACCAACTCAAGGGGCAGCAATCTCCTCCACTCCGCTGATTTCCTCAACTAACTGAGCTTTGGGCTCCAAATCGATGAACTGATTCGACTTCTAGCAAGATGTGGAATGCTGACCCTTCCCAGACGCTTAATATAATCTGCAACAGCTTGCATTTCTTCCTGCAAGATGTATATGTATTTTCCTCTGTCGTCCATGACACCAGAGAGTCTCCCTAATATCCAAAAAAGGAAGAAAGAAATACAGTATTATGTTCTAACAAACTTCGCAGGCTATATGACACCAAAAACTATAATATGGAGCTCAAATAACAAAGTAGTTCAATGCATCTAATTCAAACCAAGAATTAATTTTCCTCGAATAGATGCACATCTTGCTCAACCTTTAAGAACATAGATTAAAGGAAAGTGCAACAACTTATAGATGTCACAATTAGAGGAAGAGGAGGATGGAAATAAAAAGAAGAATGCAAAACCAGAAAAAAAACTAAAAAAATGACCAAGAACATCCTTTTTAACTTAAATATTTCTCATGTTAACAATTTCTCATAATCTTGAGTTTGAAAATATTCAATCAAATTCCCTATCTGATGAATCATACAAGCTGCATATAATCGTTACATTGTAGATGTATAAATACAAAATTAATTGTTTAAAATATAATATTACCTGTCGTTGTGTTTCCCGTTCTTGCCCTTCTTTTCCTTTTTTTTTAAGCTTTAGCATCATAAGACTGACCATCCCCATCTTCTGCTGTCACTTCCATCTAAAGTTTCTGCATATAGAATTCTAGATGATTGATTCACTTGGTGCCACACTATTCTTACAGAATCCCAAGTAAACCACTGCACATTCTACAAAGATACCAAAAATTATAAACAAACATGTACTATTTTTCATGTAACTTCGAAAACCAGAAAAAATTATGAGTTAAAAAAATAGAAACAAAAAAGCAAACTTTAAATTATAGAAATGTGATGCATTAACATGATGATTTCAATAGTGCTTCTAAAGCGCCCACATAATACAAGCTTGCCACTTTCTCAAGTTTTCAACCTTAACAGCAAAGTAAACACTAAACACTCCTGATCTAGAAGAAACCATAAAAATTAAAACAACAAAAACAGGTAACTTCCTCTATAAATTTTACAAATAAAACATAACCAACCAACAATCTCCTCAGTCAAATCAAAATGACTAGTAGAAAACTATAAATGTCAATGAATGAGGCAAACCATGGATAAGTTTTAGAGAACCCAACCTATAAAGAAAGAGAAAATAGAGGAAAATCAGAAGAAAAAGTAACCTTCTTCTTGGGTAGCTGGAGCTGAAGAGGTACTGGGTCCAGTGGCAGGTCTTCGACGCATCTGCTGAGCAACAGTTCCACGTACCACAGCCTCCCCAAGCGGGACCTAAAGGAGTAATCCAAAATCAGTGGACCAAAGGATTCCCCATCAAAAGGCAATTACATATCACCAATAAAGAGTAAACCAAACCTGAGACTCTTCTACGTGTTAATGAAGTGACTGAGAATCTTGATGGCATTTCCAGATATATATAACGGAATTAATGCAGCCACAAGAAGCAATGACAGAATCGCAGAAGTAAATTCTTCCTTTTCAATTCAATGTCTCACAGATGTCAACGAACAAATGTCAATCTCATTTTCTCTTTCTGTTTAAGATTTTATGAATTGGAAGTTTCTTTCCAGGTTTGAAAACAAAGGAATTGAAGAGACGATTTTTTGAAAAATTGACATTTCGATAACAGAGGATACTGAAGACTAATTTGCAATAGCAGATACTCTCTCTCTTTCGAGATGAAACGACGCCGTTGATGTTCGATGTCTCACGGGCGGTTTGAGAGTTTTGTGGGACGGTGCTCCATACGATATGTCATATCTCTCGCAACTGATTACAAGTTACAATGCTTTCTATTATTTGTCTCACAACGACATGCGTTCTGCCAATCTCTTAATATTACGCCGTCTTCAAACCACATTAGGACTTAAAATTAGATACTTTTCCTCTTAATTTTCTTAAGCAAGACTGCTCAAGCTGTCCATTAGACCACCTCCATGAAATAGATGTTGGAGATTTATTTATTAAAAGAAGGAGGAGCAAAGTGATGATTCCATTCAGGCATTAACTTGGTAAAAAGTCTTGAACACTCACACCCTCATTATCAACAAAACTTAACCCATAATCACATGGATCCATTCACTAAACCTAATAGCTAATAAAAATGTTTATGGATGATCATCCAAGTCTATTCTATTAAGCATCAACCTCAGAGCATTCTACAGCAGCTAGAATCATCTCAGGTTGAATACTTCCCACACTAAGAGATCCATCAAAAGCATTGGGAAGTCATAGCTTTTTCAAGATCAAATGGGCTGCTTTCTGTCCTAACATCATCATTACCCCAAATGTAGGTCACTGTGTCATTATTAATTAGTCACTCTCATTAGGATAAACATTTTCCCTTTAAATTAATGACACTCGAGAGCTTAGAAAAGACCTAGAAGAATTATGGGTGAAGTGTTCTAGTAATGTGGTAGCTTATATAAGTAGAGTGCATAAATCCAGTAGCTTTTTAATGGACCATATAGGTCTCCTTGCTTTCATAAATTTAACACTATAGTCATATTTTGACTATTAACTAAGAAATTAGACCAAATTCCGTCATATGTTGGTCACGTGTTCAAATTTATAAGATTATTTCTAGTCATTTACCTTCCTTATCTAATTTCATATAATTTGATATGAATCTTAATAACTTCAATAAAATTGTTATTCTAAAATATCCTTGATTGCATGATTATCAAATAACAGAATCTGACCAAATTGTTCAACCAACTGTCAAAATTTGACTTCAGTGTGAATTTTATGAAAATTACAAGATTAATGTGGTTCACTAAAAAGCTATAAGACTTATGTGTTCTATTTATGTAAGTTACAGGACCTCTCCCACGATTTATCAAAGAATTATTAAGGAGCCTGACTAGACTAAAGTTGAAATATTCCTAGCTATAACATATTTAAGAAGATAAAATAAAGAGAGGAAAATTCATGTTACCATTCTTGGAACCTATCAATCTCTGCAACTTCCATGCCAGGCACAATCTCCCTAGTCAGTCTCACAATTGCATCTTCAGCAGAATTCATATCAAGAGCCTTCATCCCAGGCACGCTGTCGATCATCCCAATGATATTCAACCTTTTCACACAAGTGGCACCAAATGACCCATCATGCCCACAAGAGCACCACCACTTTGGCCTCCATAACATTTGGGCCATGCATGATTGTGTCAAAGTTCATTGACACCAAAGCCCAATTTGTTACCACTTCACCAACTCTTCCTTCCTTAACAATTGAATCCTCTGCTTCCATGGCATAGAACAGCTTCACATTTGGCCTAGCCAAGAGCTTGCTCATTACGGTTGAGGTGAATATAGCTGCATGTTTGATCACCACGTAGTTGTCTTGCTCATCATACTTCACATCCAACTCATCCAAGAAACGATGTGTTGGTTTACGCCCAACCTATGCATAGAAGTAATGCCATGAAATATATACGAACAGAGTTGAGCAATTACAACTACTTTGGCCTTTTGGATGTCTTTAGAAAATTTATTAAACCAATCAATCCATTGGGGGAATGCAAACAAGTGTATACAACTATTAAAAAGATAAAAGGCAACACTTCTCTATTGGCACATAAGGGGCAACTGTCGAGGAAAGGGTCTACTAGGGTTTCCTAACTTTTCCTCTTCCCTTTGCTTATTAGTTTCCCCCGCCTCCTCTATTTCTCAATCCCTAGTCTTTTTTTTTTATCTATTTCTCCCAGCTCCTCTGCTTCTCATCATCTTCATTTTCTCTGTTTCTCATTGCCTCCATTTTTCGCTCTTTAATTTCTTTTCTCTTTTTTTTATTTGCTTTAGCTTTCCCTTCAATAACGGATTTGTTATCAATTTCCTCTAGTCGAACAGTTTCGTTGAGTAGCATAATCTATTTTCTTTCTTGCTCACAATTTCCTAGCAATGGGTTTAAGTTGGTTGCAGGGGAAAATCGGACAAAATATGGAGCATGCACAAGGTGTATGGTCAATTGTGGTCCTTGGATGGGAAGGGTCCAGCAGAGCCAGCACTCATCACGATCACATCGGTGTGGACGTAAGTGATCATATCGGTCATGTATCGCCTGGTCATATCTCGAGACACTATCGACTCCTTGATGGGTTCAAACTTGAAGCTTTTAAGGTCATATGGTGGGTTCGAACCAGTAGACGACATGGATACCGAGAAACCGTGGTGGTTGTTGTGAATGGCTTTCAAGGGTTGAAGACGAAGTGATACAGAAATTCCATGGAAAGATGATTCAAATAAGGAATAAGTTCTCTGAGGCTTGTAAGAGAGAAAGGAGGTGAGTGAGGAAGTCATGGTTGTCATTGCTGCACAGTTTGTGGTGTGAACATAAGTATACGAAATGGGATGAAGATTGAAGAGGGGGTTTGAATTGTTGGGTTTATATGGAAATGTGAAGACAGAAGAAGATATCTGCAAGAGATGGTCGAGAGACACATTAGAAGGAGATATGAAATGAAGGGCCTGAAATTGTGGGGTTATGGTGCGAGTGTTCTTTTTAATTTTTACCTTTTGTTTGTTCCATACTTGTCTCAGATATTATCTTTCATTTGCCTTTGGGAAAATTGAAAATGAGTGGTTTTGATTTTTATAATGACATGAACAGGACTTTGCTAGAAAATATGAGTAAAGGTATATGAGATTTTAACGTATTTATTATTTAATCAATTTAAGAATTACATCTCTGATTAAGATCAACTTTATAAAAATCATTCTGAGTTTCTTATCGTCAGCTGAGTAAATGCGTTTACTCTTGTTGCCTTGCATTCTTGCACCACGTACAAGAGACTATAAGTCTGCAAAGGATCCTTTTCATATTATAGTTTTTTCTTTCTTTTTGGTTTGCCTCCTTCCCAATTGGAACATTCCAAACCATTTAAGGTGCCGTATATATTGGAATGTTATTAATTATTATTATTTTCTCAAATATATTGATATGCCAATCTGAAAGCTGAATCAATTAATGGTACTACTTGAAGATGTAGACAAGAAAAGAAATGCACTTTCATTACAATGTCTCGATGTTTACTTATGTGAACGAGAAAGGCACATACAGTCGAATATTCCATGATGAAAACACATAACACAGAAGGTTCAAATACTAATAAGATGCAGAGACATATGGCAGACCTAAAATTATGACTTATGAGGATAAAATTGAACGCTCATACAGTGAAACAGATAACATATTCAGCACTAAAAGCAGGAGAGAGACGATTGTGCAGAAACTGGGTTGCTACAGCTCAGAAACCATGAATTTTGATATTTTCCTTCTTCACAATGCCAGCCTGCAGTACCAAATCCAGCCGTTAAAAAACAGAAAGAATAATCAGGATAATTGTGCAATTAAACGATATCACCTTCCCATAAATTAAAAGGCATACATCTTATTACAGGAAGTCAAAGCTTCTATAGCCTGTAAGATTATTCATCCAACAATGGGTTGTTTTACATGTATCAAAGCTATTAGTAACTACAACTAAAAGTCATGAACGAACACAATCAAACTCCACAGAAAAGCACCCAAATAGTAAGGGATTTGAACGAACATGAACACAAGTATGACATTAAAGATCATTTGCATATTAGCCCCTAACCTGGATTAGGAAAGTGGAGACATTCTTCCTCTGATCACCTTGAAGTTGAATAACCTATCAATAAAAAACAAAATGTGAATTATTCTAATTACACAAGCACAAAAAAGAAAGATAGGGTGTGCAGGACAAGAACACATACCTGCCCCAGTTCCGGGTCCTGGACTACTGTACCATTACAGCAAAACTCCTTTTTAAGGTCTTTAAGTATTTTATTGTAGCTGAACTCTTTCTTCAACCCCTGCACAGTTGTCAGACTTTTTCTACCATTACGCTGTTGTATACGAATGTGCACGTACTCTTTTGTTCCAGCACCTGAGTCCTCAACATTTGCATCAGCAAAAGGATCTGTGTTCGAGAATCAAGCATGAAATTATTTTGATCAATTTTAACTCTCAAGGATCTGTATCGAATAATCACCACAGTGACTAACAAATTAAAAATAAACTTCAAACCTAAGTATTATAGCTAATATTTTATTGAGTAGGAAACTTTTAGATGAAAGAATATACCAAAGGCAGCGGGAACCTGGACGTCAAGATCAGACATGAAACTGGCTGATTGAGACAAGAGGCACTCGTAACAGGGATGGCTCTGACACGAATTGCAAAAGTAAATGCCAATCAGGACACAATAAGATAACAGAATGGAATCCAAAATTTTAATTAACTACAAAACAAATGAATTAAAAATTATCATCCAATCCCAATTATTGCCATCTGGGCATGAAAGAGGTAATAAACACTCATAACTACATAATACTATCGTGAGCTATCGCAAAATGTATTCTTGACAAATATTAAAACGCTGTTTCGTTCCTTTATTCTCCTCCCTAAAGGAAAGGAATAGCTCTCAGAGGTGTATAATATTTTTTCAACATATTAAATGGAACAGTTCCATAAATGGAAAACTAACATGGAAGCACGAACTTTCTTTTATCCCGAAAGAAACTCAGCTTTAAAGCCAGGGATTACCAAAAAAATTCAAACCGCAGTTCTTCGAATAACAGATTATATATATATATATATATATATATATATATATATATATATAACACATAAAACCAGTCAATATGGTACTGAAATACAAATTAAGCATGTGGCTATGTCATACTCATACCTCTTCATGTCAGATTTTAGAAGTTATGAAAATTCATAAAATCTTAAGAAAACAAAAGAGAAAGTATTCAACGAAATCCTAAAACTTCAGTACAGAGTCATAACGCAAGCATACTTTAAAAACATGCCAATTGAAATCCTAAAAGATGACTGTTTGACCCGAATTAATGAACCAATATCAGTTAAACCCTAAAAACCATAAGAAACGCAAATTGGAAAAGGAAAAAGGATTACCTGATCGGATAATTAGGGTTTCGGAGTTGGTCGTGCAGAGATGGAAGCCTTACAAATCGGACAATACTGAGGCTTGAGCTCTGTACCTTCTCTCTCTCTGTGCCCGTGCGAAGCTGTTTAGTGAAAGAGAACAAGTGAAGATGAAAATTATGAAATACAAGAAATAGAATTGTTTGGATGAGGTCGGTTGCACACGCTTTCAAGTTTCAAGTCGAGAATGTTTCTGTGGTCGCAGGAGTCTGATAGGAGAGTACACACAGTGATCTGGCCAAAAGTAATTGGCCGAATCAAGTTAAAGATTAAAATCCTAGTCAATTTGACTCTCCGCAATTCGAGTAGCCTTAACGGTTAGCCCTTTAACCCTTATGAAGTGATAAACGGCGGTTTTTGTTTTCTTTTTTTATTTGAAAAAATTAAAAAATTAATAATAACACTTCTAATAATAAAAATAATATTCAGTATTATTGGAAGGATTTAAATAATTATATTTTAATTTAAATAAAATTTAATTCAATAATATTTAAAATCAAATAATATGTTAAATTTTTTTAATAATAAAAATACAAAGAAAACATAAAAAATATTACTTTTATAATTATAATAGTTTATAGGAAATTATATCTTTGAAACAATCAAAGAGTGAGATGAAAAATGAGAAAAAAAGAAGATAAATTGCATAAAAATCTATAAGGTTATTCACCTTTATTTAAGGTTTTAGAAAGTATTTATTATTAAAGAAATTTGTTCAATGAGTTTCTCATTAGTTCTTTCATATTAGTCCCTTTTTAATTTGTTCACATAATCAAGGAAAATTATCTTTTAATTTTGATAAGCTTCATCTCATCTTGCATAGCTTCAATTTATTTTTGTTTCGATTTATCATCCATGACTTCTTCATAACTTTCAGGTTCTTACTCATCACTGAAAGTTACATACTTATCTAGATGATATATGGTAGAAGGTTGTCTCAATCTATCATTTCTTCTTAGTGGAACATGAAAAGCCATAGGTGTTAATGCTAGATAATAAACATCATCATCTCACTCGTCTTCAGAACCAATTTTTATGGGAGCATCATTTTCATCGGGTGGATAAACGTGGGTTTCATCTCTAACTTGTCTTGGCATTGATGTTGGAGAAATAAACTCCAAATATGATGAGTCACCATTGGAATTAGGAACATTCTTCTTCATGTTGACAATATTTTCAATTGTCTCATCTTAAAAAAATACAGCATCACGGCTCTTGATAAGTCTCTTTACAACAGGATCATAAAATCTATAGTCAAATTGATCTTGAGTATAGCCAATAAAATTACACTATCTTGTCTTAGCATCAAGTTTGGGTCTCTTATCTTTGGGCATATGAACAAATGCTTTGCAACCAAACACCCGCAGATGATCACAAGAAATATCCTTTCTTGACCACACTTTATCTAGAACATCCATCTTAAGATTAGTACAAGGTGAAAGATTCAACACATGTGAAACTGTGAGTATGACTTCACCCCATAAAGTTTTAGGAAACTTTGCATGTGAAAGTAGACATCTGACTCTCTCCATCAAAGTTTTGTTCATCCTCTCAACTAAGTCATTCAACTACGGTGTCTTTGGAGGTGTCATTTGATGCCAAATACCATGTTTTTATAATAAGCATGAAAGGTCCTGTGTATTCTTCATCATTGTCTATCTGAATGCACTTTAGCTTCTTCCTAGTCTGTCTCTCAACTAAGGCATGAAATTCTTTGAAGACATATAGCACATGATTCTTTGTCTTCAGAAGATATACCCACATCTTCCTTGAATGGTCATCATTGAAAGTCATAAAAGTATTGAGCACCACCAAGTGACTTTAGCATTGGTCCATACAAATCTGAATGAATAAGATCTAAAATATTATCCATTCTGAAATGAGGAGAACTCTTGAAAGCAACTTTGTTTTGCTTTCCTAGTAGACAATCAACACATTTCTCCAAATGTACTTCATCCATTCCAGACAATATCTTCTTTCTGGCTAGACTTTTCATACCTTTTTCACATATATGATTGAGTCTCCTATGTCATAATTCAGCTACATTGTTTTTCTCTACAGAATTTATTGTGTCGGTGGAGAGCTTTGCTTGTATTATATATAAAGTTGTATGTTTTTCACTGTTAGTCACTACCAAGGAGCCTTTTGTAAGTTTTCATTTGTCATAAATGAAGGAGCTACAATATTCTTCATTTGCAAGTTTGCATATAGATATCAAATTCAAGCATATATCTGGAATATGTCTGACATCCTTCAAAAATAGTCTAGTTCTATTCTCTATTTCTAAGAAAACATCTCATCTTCCAACAACCTTTGACACACCTTTATTTCTCATTCTAACAACACCAAAACTTCCAAGTGTGTATGATGAGAAAAATTCCCTACATGATGTAGCGTGAATTATAGTATCACTATCAATCACCCAACTAGTCTCGTGTGATGCAAGATTAACAAAATCTTCATCATAAATGATATTGAACTCATCTATGGTATTTGTTTGCTCATCATCACTATTATTGTTTGTCTTCACTATTTTGCCTTTGTTTGTTTCCTATTCCTTCTTAAACACCCCACAAAAATTCTTAATGTGAACCTTCCTCTTATAGTGATGGTATCAACCATTAGCATATTTGTTTGATTTGCCTCTATTCTTGCCTTTGAGTTTTTGTTCTTTGTACTGTCTCATTCCTCTAGACTATGTGATAAGACTTGTGCTTCTAAATCTCTCTCTATGTTCTATTTATCATATGACAACAAAAGCTTTTACAACAACTTCAAACTCCATCTTATCTTTCACATAAGTCAGAGTTGTTGTGAGATGATTATATGATAAGGGTAGTGATGCCAACAACATCACAACTTTCTCTGCATCACTGAAACTCACATTGAATCTTGCTAAGTGAGAAAGCTTGTTGTTGAAATTGCTAACATGTTGCATCATGCTCATATTATCTTCCTTCCATAAATGAAATTTATTGGCAAGATCATTTAACATGTACACATTTTTTAGAGTCTTACATGTTTCTTTTGCAGTCTTGTAATTTTTTGATTCAATATTTTGCATGATATTTTTAAGAGATTTAGACGGATTGTACTAGCTGCAATCTCATCTATCTCTTTCCTCGGTGATGGTTGTTATCTTCTTTTCTTCCCCCAACAACACCTTATGGACCTTTTTTTTGAATGAGAATATCTTTCATCCTCCTTTGCCATAAAGATAAATTATTATTACCATTAAATTTCTCAATATCTACCTTTTAACTTGACATTTTTTAGCTTTGTTTCTTTTTCTACAAATAAATACGCCCTAACAATTTAAGTTGGTTTATCCTTTAATTTGGGCCAAATCTACGGGACAAAATTTAAAAAATATTTTGTTTTACTAATAAAATTAATGGGTATAAAGTGAGAGGTAATACAACAAATTAAAATAAATCAAAAATAATGTTAGACAAGTGTTTCCTAAACTCACTATTTTGTCACTCTTTTTTTAGAAAAATATCAATATATTTTTCTAAAATATTCTTTTCCACTCTCTTACACATAACACTATTTTTTTCAAAAGAAATTGTTCATTTTACTTGTTTTACTTCTTTTCTTTATTGTATTGATATGTCCATAAGGTAAAAATATTATATATTTATAGGCAAAAGTATCTATCTTTATATAGTTAGAAATGAGTAGCTAAATTTTAACCATAAAAATATTTAATGTATTTATTAAATATGATTATATTTAATATTTTTATTTTATTAAATGTAAATATATATAACATTTTTATTTTCTTCACTCTTCAGTGCCTACAGAAATAGCCTTTTTTCTGCGTGGTTGAAGTGCATCTAAAATCTTATATGTCCAACTACAGACCAACTAAGTTATTTTGTTAGTCAATAAATTAAAAACACATATATACATGTGCGTTAATCATGAGTTAGAGAATTTATCGAGAGCATTAAGAGAACCCAATAAGATCTCTCTAAGAACCATGGTTAAGATTGACTTCCCTATTTGAGATTTAACAACAAGTGACATAGTCGTTTCAATTACTGCTCCAAGCCCATTTAACATTGTCTTGTTTATCGTTTCTATCATCTTTGATAAATTTCTCACACTATATTTATTTACAAACAAATTTAATTAAATATAAAATATAAATAGAAACATACATTCAAGATACATGTATTCCTTAGTTTCAAGTTTAAGATAGACTTCGTGTTCATCAAATTCACCAAAATGACTATTTTATTTTTCTGTACAAACCGTTTCAAGCTTTTGTTCATTTCATTTTTTTAGAAACATTATTGTTCTTGTTATTGAAACTCTCTTTCTTTGTGACATTGCTTTTTCCTCCCGTACCATTCGCCAGAGTTATTTTTTTCTCTTTTTTCGACCTATTTATGATACCACTTTTAATTATCCATGGAAAATACAGCTTGAGAGTGAGAAGATAAGTTAATGAAAAAGAATAGGGAGTTTGAGGATAATGTTGGTCAAACTATGTGGACAGCAAATTGAGGAAATAATGGGGGTGGTGCCGAAAGAAAGAAAAGAAAAAAAGGGAGCCTTATTCAATAATAGTGGTGCCGAAAGAAAAAAAAAGAAGTCAAAAAATGTTAGCTGCGTGAAGGATTAATTTCCTTCTATAATAGGCCTTAGCTTTAATCTCAATTCAAAGATCAGAAGCGGAGGAAAAGGAAAAGAAAACATAGAGAGTTTCTAAGAGAGTTTTGAGAGGAAAATTAAGAGAGCTAATTTGTGAAGTTTTACCCACAAATTGAAGATATATATTTGTTGTATTTTTGTGAGAGATTCACCTAAAGGTGAAGTGTGTAATCTCATCTTATTATAGTGGAAGTTTAAGTGGCCTACGGATCCTGTGGTTGTTACTTTCATTTTGGAAGGTTTTTTCACGCTAAAATCTTTGGTGTTATCTTTATTTGGGAAATTATCTTGGGTGTGTGAAATTTATTTCTTTACAACCATATATTTTTCCCAACAAAGTGGTATCAGAGCCACGTTATTTTTAGTAACTGTACACATATACAATACTATTCATATATATTATATGTACTATTCACTCGGTTCTATTCATAGATACTATTTGGAGGGTACTATTCATCGTTAGAAAAGTACCAAGTTCGACAAAACCTGTTGACTAACAATTCAAATGGAGGAGAGCATAGGCAATATGATAAAGTTGACCGCATTTAATTATGAAATTTGGAAGCCGAAGATGGAGGATTTTTTATACATTAAAGATCTATGAAAGCTAATTATAATGCCGAAGGAGAAAAAAGTAACCACTGTAGACATTGAATGGGCTGTTCTGAACCGAAAGTGTGCTGCTTAAATTAGACAATGGATCGACAAGAGCATTTTTCAAAATTTTTCTAATGAACACGATGCTTACGTTCTTTGGCAAAAGTTGGAGAAAATGTATACAAGGACAACCGCACAGAATAAAGCTAATCTGATGCGACGATTAGTCAATTTGAAGTATAAAGATGGAAGCAGCGTATCAGAACATATGAGTGAGTTCCAAGGCATTGTAGATCAACTCAACTCTATGAAGATGACTGTAGATGATGAGCTACAAGCGTTGTTGATGTTGAGTTATCTACCAAAAAGTTGGGATACTCTAGTTGTATCAGTTAGCAACTCAGCTCCTGATGGCAAGCTTACCATGGATTTGGTAAAAGATAAAATGTTAAATGAAGAGTCTCGACGAAAATATGAAGGATATACTCATGACACTGAAGCATTTGTCATGCAGAAATAAGGCAAGCAAGAATGGCACGGGAGAAGTAAAAGTAGAAATCCCTGTAACCAAAGTTAACAAAGAGGACGGTTGAAGTCTAGATCAAGGTATGATAAGAAGTGTCATCATTGCGGCAAGCCTGGACACTTCATTCGAGAATGTAGAAGGTTAAAGGCGGAACAATCCAGAAATCAGGAAATAGAAACCCAAACAAATAACACCATAACTATCGCTGAAGAAGTTGTCATTGTTCGAGATGCTGATTATACCAATCTTGCATGCCAAGACACTACTTGGGTAGTTGACTCAGGCGCTTCCTATCATGTCACATCACGACAGGAATTCTTCTCAACCTACACTCAAGGTGATTTTGGACGTGTGAGGCTGGGAAATGATGATGCATAAAAAATTGTCGACATTGGCAATATTTATCTAGAGACTAATCTTGGATGCAGATTACTTCTGAAAGATGTGAGGCATGTTCCTGATATTTGCCTAAATTTGATCTCTATCGGAATGCTTGATGATGATGGATACAATAATTATTTTGGTAAAGGAAGTGGAAGCTCACCAAAGGCAATATGGTAATAGCTAAAGGTAAGAAAGATACATTACTCTACATCATAGAACTTAGACTGTGTAGAGGATAAGTAAATACCATTAGGAAATAAGTTCCTACCGAGCTATGACATAAGCGACTCGGCCACATGAGTGAAAAATGTCTCAGAATTCTTTCCAAAAATGAGCTTTTGCTAGGAATGAAAGGTACACCCATGCAAACTTGTGTTGACTGTATTATGGGAAAACAACATATAGTTGCATTTTGTAGTCTTGCACCATCTAGAAAGGAAAATATTCTAGATTTAATACACACAGATGTCTGTATAATGAGTTGTAAGTCATTAGGAGGTGCTCACTATTTTGTGACCTTTATTGACGACCATTTTAGAAAAGTATGGACTTTTGCTTTGAAAACTAAAAATCAAGTGCATGAAGTTTTTAAGCAGTTTCATGTAAAAGTAGAGAGAGAAATTGGTAAACGTTTGAAGTGTATACGTGCAGATAATGGTGGTGAGTATCGTGGACCATTCGGGGAGTACTGCAGAAGTTTTGGCATCAGGCTAGAAAAATCAATACCAAAGACACCTCAATACAATAGTGTCACAGAGAGAATGAACATAGCCATCCATGAAAGAGTCAGATGTATGCTCTCAAATGCAAAACTGCCAAACTACTTTTGGGGGGAGGCAATGAGAACAGTAGTCAATTTAATCAACCTTTCTCCATCAGTTCCACTGAACTACGACTTACCGGAAAGAATTTGGACGGGGAAAGATGTTTCTTACAAACACTTGAAAGTATTTGGCTGTAGAGCATTTGTTCACATCCCAAGAGATGAACGATCCAAGTTGGATGGAAAAGTGAAACAATGTATCTTTATGGGATATGCCCATGAAGAATTTGGCTACAGACTTTGGGATCCTATTAGCAAAAGGATTGTCAGAAGCAAAGACGCGGTGTTTCTTGAAAACCAAACAATCGAGGATTTTGAGAAATTAGAAACCACAGTCAGATGAAATTCCAGTTAATTTGGACCCAGTCTCCCCACCAATAAATCCTGATGACGGGGGAGTTACACCAGATACTGATGATGTTAATCCACCAGCTAGCAGTTCAGAACCAGAACAAGTCCAACCAGAAGTACAAACAAGGAGATCCACCCGGGTGCGACAACCAAGTCGTATATATTCTCCTAATGAGTATGTGATGCTCACTGAAGGGGGAGAACTGGAGAGTTATGACAAAGCTATCACTGATCAGCATAAGACTGAGTGGTTAAAAGCCATATAGGAAGAAATAAAATCTCTGCATGAGAACCACACATTTGACCTGATGAAACTACCACAGGGAAGAAAAGCTCTTAAGAACAAGTGGGTGTACATAATCAAAAGTGAAGAAGGTAGCTCGTAACCATGCTACAAAGCAAGATTGGTTGTGAAAGGATTTGAGTAGAAGAAAGGCGTTGACTTCGATGAAATATTCTCACTAGTAGTTAAAATGTCTTCAATTCGAGTTATTATTGCTTTGGCAGCTAGTCTTAATCTGGAGGTTGAACAACTTGACGTAAAGACTGCATTCTTACATGGTGATCTTGATGAGAAAATCTATATGGAGCAGCCTGAAGGTTTCCAAGTCAAAAGCAAAGAGAAGTTGGTATGCAGACTAAAGAAGAGCTTATATGGTCTGAAGCAAGCACCATGATAGTGGTACAAAATTTTTGACTCATTCATGGAGTAAAATGAATACAACAGAACGACGGTTGATCACTGCGTCTTCGTCAAGAAATTCTCTGATGGTGATTTTATTATTCTTTTGCTTTATGTTGATGATATGTTAATTATGGGTCAAAATATTGACAAGATTAACAAGTTAAAGAAGGAGTTGAACAAGTCCTTTGTAATGAAGGACTTAGGACCTGCCAAGCAGATTCTTGGCATGACGATTACCCGCAATAGGCAAAAGCAAAAGATATGACTTTCCCAAAAATGGTATGTTGAAAAAGTTCTTAAAAGATTCAACATGAGCAAAGCTGAACCTGTTAGTTTTCCACTTGCAAGCCATTTCAAACTTAATGTGAGTCAAGGTCCCTCAAGTGAGGAGGAGAAATCAGAGATGAGCAAGGTGCCTTATGCATCGGCAGTTGGCAGTCTAATGTATGCTATGGTATGCACCAGACCACACATTGCACATGCTGTTAGTGTTGTGAGCCGATTCCTATCAAATCCTAGAAATGAACATTGGGCAACTGTCAAATGGATACTTAGGTATATGAGAGGAATCTCCAGTCATTGTTTATGCTTTGGTAATAATAAACCTGTATTAGAAGGATATACAGATTTAGATATGGCTGGCGACATAGATACGAGAAAATCTATATTCGGGTACCTAATAACATTTGGAGGGGGAGCTGTTTCATGGCAATCACGATTACAAAAGTGTATTGCCTTAAGTACCACAGAAGCAAAGTACATTGCAATCACTGAAGGTTGTAAGGAGATCTTGTGGATGAAAAAGTTCATACAAGAATTGCATCAGAACCAAGAACTCTATGTATTTTATTGCGATAGTCAGAGTGCAATTCATCTTAGCAAGAACCCAACCTTCCACTCAAGGTCCAAACACATCGACGTAAGGTATCATTGGATTTGTGATGTATTGGAGCATAAACTACTACAAGTTGAGAATGTTCACACCAATGATAACGGGGCAGATATGATGACAAAGACCGTGACTAGAGAAAAACTTGCTATCTGTAGAAAGATTACAGGTGTGGAAGAGCCCTATCCCACATAAAGTGGAGGGGGAGATTTATTGGTCCAACTATGTGGGCCACCAAATTGAGGAAATAATTGGGTGGTGTCGAAAGAAAGAAAAGAAAAAAAGGGGAGCCTTATTTAATAATAGTGGCGCGAAAAGAAGAAAAAAAGAGTCAAAAAATATTAACTGTGTGAAGGATTAATTTCCTTCTATAAAAGGCCTTAGCCTTAATCTCCATTCACATATTAGAAGCGGAGGAAAAGGAAAAGAAAACAAAGAGAGTTTTGTAAGAAAGTTTTGAGAGGAAAATTAAGAGAATCAATTTGTGAAGTTTTACCTACAAATTGAAGATACATATTTATTGTATTTTTACGAGAGATCTACCTAAAGGTGAAGTGTGTAATCGGATCTTATTATAGTAGAAGTTTAAGTGATCTACGAGTCTCTTGGTTGTTACTTTTATTTTAGAAGGTTTTTCACGCTAAAATATTTGATGTTATCTTTATTTGAGAAATTATTTTAAGTATGTGTAATTTATTTCTTTACGATAATTTATTTTTCCTAACAGATAATATGAAATTTTTCCTATTTATACAGTTAAAAATGGTTTTTTTTCCGGTAACTATTCCAAAATATTAAATGTGAAATTTTTAATATTATGAATACTAAATAAGAAATTAGTATTCAAGAAAAACCATTTTAAAACATTTTCAGTTACTATTCCAAAATATTAAATCGAAATTTTTTAATATTATGAATATTAAATAAGAACTTCTTTCTTATTATAAGTATTAAAGGAAAACCATTTTCAATTTATTAAACTTTTCGCAAAATATGTATAGTTATAAAATTACAAACCCCTAATTACTCATTAATCTAAAGAATCTTAGGGCTTGATTTTTAAAAAATAAGTTCTTGAATTCGAATTTTAGTTATAGGAGACGGTGTTTACGTTGTATAAAAGTAAACGAAGACCAAACTGATACCAGATTAGCAATTTAAGCGACAGAGCTTACCCAAATTTCAATTTTTATCGAGGGTTTTGCTCTAAGTCTCGCTGGTTGAACCAATCCTCAAATCTCAATCAATTGGAACATATCTCACTCACTCTACCAACTCTGCCGGTAAGCCTCAAGCCGCTTTCTTTTCTCATCACCAGTCCCACTTGCATGAGTTTAATTGGTTCACGGTGTCGACACATTTTTGCTTATTTTTTATTTTTTTATCTCCATTCTTTCCTTTACTGTCTGTACATTTCATATTCATGGTTCTAAGATTGTATTTTGTTATTGAGATCGAATTGGGGATAAATTTGATCAGGAAATGTTTGATAAAAGAACCATTTTACTCAACCATCTTGGGTTAGTTCTAAGCACAAGTGTGGCAAATGCA
This sequence comes from Hippophae rhamnoides, assembly GCA_033030585.1. Classification (NCBI taxonomy): domain Eukaryota; kingdom Viridiplantae; phylum Streptophyta; class Magnoliopsida; order Rosales; family Elaeagnaceae; genus Hippophae; species Hippophae rhamnoides. The sequence continues at coordinate 43,234,882 of CM065433.1, forward strand.
ATTGGGTCATAAATCTAAATGGGATCATCTTGACTTAGTAATGGGGCGACTGGTGTATTAGTATGTTACCTTACCTTTACCGTTCCTGACCACATTTATGTCTCCCATTTCAGAGCTCAGATCTAAATGGCTCCAGTTGGTCCTCGTTCCGGTGACGCAATTTTCTCTAGCGTTGAGCGCGTGGTATATAAATACCTTCCTTGCCTTGCTAGCTATTTGTTCCAGAGAAATTGATAAACTATAAGTTATTAGTTCGGTTTGATATTCTGTTTATCTTTAATTCTTTTACTAGGTAAGTATTGCGTTATTATAATTATTTTTACTCGATATCTGAACTGAATTCTGAGTTACCTGAGGTTATCATTTTTCTGCATTTTATTGGTTAATATATAGTCTTTGGGAAATTTTTATTTTGTTGATCTCCCGTACTTGAATTTCTGTCAGAATGCTGAGCTTTTTACATTAACTTATGGTGCGACTGTCCGCCAGTTGCTTACTGATCTAGAGGAGGTGGATGAAGTTAACAAACAGCTCGATCAAATGTATCTTATCTTCTTTTTACATTTTATTTACAGTTAAATGCTATTGTTTGGAATCATTTTGCATTTATATCTACATATGTTTCAATATTAGAAACACATTGTAGATACTTGTTCCCATTTTCCTTCAATTGCATATCACTTTCATGTTACAATTCGATTTTAGTTTGCACTTGGTTTTAGCTAATCTTGGTAGATTAACTGATTTTAGAGGAATGTTAGCAACTTAAGGGGTACTAATAGAAGAATTCTGCTTAGTAGTCTGCCTACTTGTTTATGTTATGTGCAAAGTATTTTCCAAGGTAAAATGCCGCTACCTAGTTATTGAGCTTGAGATTTTCAATTGCTTTTGTTTAGGGTTAGTCTGTTGCTGGTGTAGCTTTTGAAAAATGGTTATAGTTGTGTGATATAAAAATGAGTAGATGTTTGGTAAACTAAATTATATGAGTGTTATGGGTAGTAAAGTTAATTGTTTTTTGTTTAATGAGCTAATTGTTAATGCGTAAAATGAGCATGGTTGTTATTTAGCAATTGTTGTAATGTGTAAAAATAAAAGCCTTTTATACTTTTCTTAAATATGATGTTTAAGCACCCATATTTTGGAAAAAGCTAATAAATGTTAGTTTATCAAACATGTAAAGTTCTAACAAAAATGGTTTTTTAAAATATTAAAAAAAAAATCTACAGCAATCCAAAACTGCTTGTAGTGAAGGTGTTAAACTTTATTTTATGGTGGAATTCTTTTATTCAAACCATTCATTAGCACATCTGAAAATAGGGGTGACAATCCTGTCATGTTATTAGTGTTTGTGTTCTATTGGGTCAATTTCACAAATTTTTAACTATGAAATTTAAATCATTTTTAGTTTAGTTATTTATTTATACTAATTAAATGCCAAGATGCTTACAAGCACTAAAATATGTGTTCTTTTAAAAAGCATTTCTTTTACCGGTTTTCTGAAAAGCTTTTAACTATTAATACTATGTGCTTTCATGTCTTCTTCGACCACTGTCAGCTTTTCTTATGAATGTCTGGTATGTCATTTATTTAGGGTTTCCAGCATACTCCAGTTAATCATATAGCATATGTTAATTGAAGTGTTATTCATTATTCTTAGAGTATACTCTTCACCAATTAGATTGTTCTCTCTTTTCACCTCCTATTTGTTTTTTTTTTTCATAAAAAGTTGCATTAATCTTTAATTTTTCATTGGTAAATAAATGATAGTTCGATTTCTTCAAAAATGCAGGGGTTATAACATTGGAGTTCGTCTGGTTGATGAGTTTCTAGCAAAATCTAATGTATCTAGATGTGTTGACTTCAAAGAAACAGCTGAAGTAATTGCAAAGGTCAATCATTTTAACATATCTTAGTTTAAATGTACAGCTTTGGTGTCTAAGAGTTTTCTTATGAATCTTAGGAAACTTATTAATGGATTCTTTTTTCTTCTTGGCTCTGCTATGAACTTCTCCTGGGTTAAAAACATATTGTGCCATACCTTGATTGATTCACTTGCTCCTTGTTTGAAGAGATGGAAGAGGATCTAGATTAGCAGAATGAAAACAGAGAATTTAGTGGATACTGGTTAATAAGTTTAGCACATGAAAATGGACGGTTGCATAGAGTTATTAACCAAGGGCCACTTATAATTATTGGTGTTTATGTGTGTTGATCAACTTCTTTACTAGGGATTGCTCTGAGTTCCAGCCTTCATATAAACGTATGAGTTACCTGTCCTTTATGTTGTTATTAGTTCTAATAGCATTATTACACAGGTTGGTTTTAAAATGTTCTTGGGAGTTGGTGCAGCTGTGACAAACTGGGATGCTGATGGAACATGTTGCAGTATTATATTGGAGGATAATCCTCTGGTAGATTTCGTTGAACTTCCTGATACTTGTCAAGGTCTCTATTATTGCAATATCTTAAGTGGAGTCCTGAGGGGAGCCTTAGAAATGGTGAGTTGTGGAACATATGGTTTCTATATTTCTTATATTATTTTTTCTTCTGTATAAATATGTTTTTACGTCTGAAAGACAATATTTAGCCTTTCTGTGTTGCAACGGCTTGAAGAATGTTGAACTGTAGCTTCTAGGCCTTAGCTTGAAGAATGTTGAACTGTAGCTTCTAGGCCTTAACTTGAGAAGTGTAGAGCTGGGGCTCGAAGCCCCTCTTGAGTTGAGTGTGTGTGTGTGTTAGGTTAATGAGCTAATACATATAAAAACAAAAAAAATGTGGCTTTGTTTTCTCAAGGTAAATATTTATAATCTTTATCAGTGGCATTGTCTCTGATCCTTTTTTGTGCCCACTTCTGTTTACATTGGTTTATCTACAGGTATCAATGAAGACGGAAATCTCTTGGGCCCGTGACATGCTTCAAGGTGATGATGCATTTGAGTTACAAGTAAAACTACTCAAGCAAGTTCCTGAAGAGTACCCATACAAAGATGACGAGTAATCTCTACTTTGTAATATGTCAAATTCATCAGCCAGTAATGTCAAACAGAGTACATGCTTATTGAATGGTTTGAGAAGATAATTGCATTTTGCTTTGTAATTTGCTTTTGGTACTTCAAGAAATCATGAACCTGCATAACCAGCCTGATGAGTGCACGGTTCCATGTTGTCTATAGTGTGTGATTTATGTTAGTGTGATATCTTTGTTTGTAGGAAATTATTTAGGAAACATTAAATTCTGATCTTTTTGGGCTATGTCAGTAGCCATGGACTTAGAATTTGAAGCTAAAATGCAGGGTTGAATCCTTTTCCTCCGAATAAGTGAATGAGGCATGAGTATCGACTTTAGTGATTGTGTTTTATTGATCAAAGTATTATTTGTACTGGTTCCTACTTAATATAATATAGTATTGAGATTTACAAAAATTTACATTGTTGTTTGAGTTATATTTATTTGGTAACGAAAATTAAAAAAAAAAATACACATAATCATGGTCCACAGTACAAACATGTCTAACGTGGTTTTATAAGTGTGTAAATGATTTGAATTTTTTTCCAAATAAACTTAACTCAAATTAAGTTATAAATTTTTACAAAACTCATTCTTATACCTTTAGTTTTTCCTATTTTTTTAAGAGAGACGTTAAAGGTACACACAATTAGTATCTGTATCAATTATAGTAGATAATTTCAACACCATGTAGTTATTGGTGATTTTTTTTAAGAATAATCTATAAACTGTTACTAATTAAAAATATTCGATACAAATCGATCTAAATATTAGTAAATTGGATTTTTTATCATATAAGATTGAATTAAAATTAAAATTTATTTATAAATTGGGGAAAAAATTATAAGTAGTCCCGTTTTTTTTTATGTAAATGAACATTTTGATACCATAATTTTTAGGTTTAATACTTCTAATCCCATTATTTGTAAAAGTTTGACACTTTAGTATAAAAATTAATCTTAGGATCTAAAATGTTCATTTTTAATAATTTGATAGATTATAAATGTTCATTTTAATAATTATGGAACTCAAAATACTTATTTTTTATAATAATAGGATTAATAGTGCATAATTTTCATAATAATATGACTAATAGTGTCTAATTTATAAATTATAAGACTAAAATATTCATTTAGAAAAAATAAGACCTTTATTATCTTGCATCCTTTGAGAATTATTATCGTATATAAAATATGTTATATAAATATTTAAAATTTAACGTATATAAAATATGTTATATAAATATTTAAAATTTAAATTGGTGCATCTTTAGTAAATTTTATTATTTATAGTTATAATTAAGAAAATCATAAAATAAGAATTATGACGAGATATTTATTAAATTATTATAGATATATAAATTTATATTTTATTTTTAAAATCAAAATAACAATTTAATATAAATATGATATGTAAAATATTTAAAGCTAACGCATTATATAGTAAGATATGTATTTATTTAAAATTTTAATAGTAATTTAATTTAGATTGATTTACAATAAATTATAAAATTTATCAACTTAAATCGGAAAGGATAATATATTTTCAATCTAAATTTGATCTAATTATAAAACCTATCAATCCAATTCGATCAAAATCTAAGAGATTAAATTATATATTTTTTATTTAAATAAATTGATCGGATTAATTATACACCCGAGAGATTTTAAGTATATATATTTACAATAATAATAATTAAACTAATTCCTGTGATAAAATAACTTTAAAAATATTGAATTATGAGTTATTTTTATATATTTTGATTAATTTCAATAATAATTAATATCTTGAGTTACTTCAATTTTTTAAAATTATTGTTGAATTTAAATAAAAATATATATATCAACAATTTAAATAGTGATATTTTATGTGTTTTAATTGAGAATATAAATTAAAAAATATATAAAAATAAAAATATGTATAATTTAAATATATCAATATCTTACCTGATGTATATTATTTACTTATCACAAATATAAAACAATGATTTTGAATTTAAATGACTTTAATATCCCACTGATCATATATAAATTTATGAACATTTATCACTTATATATATATATAATTGAATTAGCGTATAATAAGATCATGACTGATATTCGCTTGATTGGTCGCAAATGGATTTTGATTCTTTGATCCTCCTCTGGAAGAATCCTATAAGTAATTATTATAGTTACAGAACTAGGTGGCTGATACTGATGAGATTATGATGACCAATATATATATATATATATATATATATATATGGGAAGAAATTAGAATGTTGGTAAAAATTTAGATCGCGACAAATCATCACTAAATTTTTAATTAATATTAGATTTTATCAGTTATTAATTTAATGGTAACTAACATTTTTAAGCACACGAAAGACACATGTCTTTAAGCCTTAAGGGATAATGTATATTTTACTTGATAAAAAATGTTAATTACTGTTAACAATAATAATAAATTTGTAATATTAATTAAAAATTTAATAATATATTTATCAAGTTTCAAAATTTAATATTAAATCTATATAAATAATTAGTGATATATTTATTAATTTATTCAATACACAATGATTAAAAATTTTAAAAAAATTATACTTTTAATCTATTAATTTTATATTTTTAACACTAAATCTTTTAATTAAATTTTTTATGTTTAATAATTCGAATCTAAATTTTGTTAAGGAAGTGTCAATAGGTTTAAAAAACAATTAAGTAACAAATATTCGGAATAAATCTTAAATTGGTAGTTCGGTATTGCCTTACTTTTTTCAATTGAAAAAAATCTGAATAACAATTATATATTTGTTCATATACAAGGTGATAATAAGAATTAAAACATAATTATTACTTTTTGGTTAAAAAAAATATTTAAATAGTATTATTATTCACTTTTTAATTAATTTATCAATTCATAATCTTGTTTAAAGTTTCCTCATATTAACTCTCTCACTCAACATTTTTACGATATTTTATGTAAAGATTGAAATTCTTAATACTAATATATGATTTTTAAGAGAAAAATAAATAAATTAACCACTGTTCTAATTCTCTCTCAAAGCATCAATCTTCCTATCAAATATCACACCTATGCGTCCCCACCACCAGGAAAGGAAAGACATGGGAAATTCAAGGATTGTAAGTCGTTGCAATGACTAAACTCCTCTGTTATTGGAAAGTCAGTCTTTCCATCGTCTTCCTTCTCATTCCTGCAATTCCTGAGCAGTGAGTAAGACCCAACACTGGACTTCGCCCGAAAAACCAATCCCACTGAAAAACATGGCGGAATCTGGTGGTGGTGGGTGTTTCCAGTGCTGCTTCAGTTTCATATCCACTTTAGGCCTTAGAGCTCTTTTCCTATGGCTCAGCCTACGTCCATCAGCACCCAAATGTTACATACAATATTTCTACGTCCCTGCCCTAAACCAGACCTTAAATACCCCTGAAAACACCACCATTTACATGGACTTGGAGCTCAGAAACAGCAATAAAGACAAGGGTGTCTATTATGATGATGTTAATCTCACTCTATCTTATATACCCAATAGCATCAACCCCATTGGAAAAGACACAATTCACGGTTTCTACCAGGGGCACAAAAAGAAGGCTAAGAAGAACGCCAGTTCTGTCCCTAATGGGCTTAACTGGACAGTTGTTCGACATTCGATTTCGATCAACAAAAATACGTCTTTTCGGGTGGATTTGGCCACAGCTGTGAGGTATAAGATAATGGGTTGGAAGACTAAGAGGCACAAGTTAAAAGTAGGAGCTAATGTGGAAGTTAATGATCAGGGTACTAAAGTTAAGAAGAAGGGCATTAAGCTCTCTGGGGCATCACAACTTGGGTATTGTTGTTTTTGCTTGCAGGCAGGAGTTCTGATCAATTTTTTGGTTTTCTTATTGGCCTATGTCTAAATCTTTGTTGACTCTTTGAGGTGATTTGATTGAATGTTTACTTTCTGAATTATTGTTTGGGTCAAGATGTATGGAAAACAATCCCTAATAGCTTGTACGGTAGAGTTCCGTACAGGAAGACTCAAGTTTTGAAAATTGAAAATTGTTTGTGGCTGATGTAATTTATGAAATACGTCGTTATGTTTCTCCTAAGTTTTCTAATTTTCTTAGCAAGAAGTTATTTATAGTTCATTTGTTTTGAGCTCTGTTGTTCTGCTTGTGTCAAATTGTGATTTATAGCCATATAGGTGCAGATGTTGTTTCTATTTGTAGGTAACTTTATAACAAAAAAGAAAAAAAAGAACAGAAGAAAAGAAAAGGGTAATCCCATTTTTAATGGTGAAAATGTAAAAATGTGGGTTGCTAGCGCAAAGTAGCAAAAGTGAAAGTCTTAATGCCAATCTAATTTGGTAATGTGTTCAATGGCCCATCTTTTTCTTTTCTTTTTCCTTCTTCCTGCGTTACTTTCACTCTAATTCTGTTGCCCATGCAATGGCTTTAATCACTGAGGTCAAAAGATGCCAGTACATGGTGGAGAGGTATGAAATGGTTATAAGACTTGGAATATATATATGTTGGGAAATAACGCAAATTCCCGATAATTTATATTTATGAAAAAGCAAGAATAAAAAAATAACACACAAATTTGATAACGTAGTTCGGCCAATCTTGCTTACGTCTCCGGACCTGCTGTAGATCTTTTTAATAAAGGGGAGAAATTACACAAGGTGTTTACAACACTCACAACTCACAACTCAATTACACCCAAGAAAATTACTCTCAATTTTCTATCACAAAAACTTTTCTCTCTAAACTTTTCTCTCAATTGAAATGAACACTTTGGATAATTAATTCATTACAATTACATATCTATTTATAGGAAAATTCACTCCTTAAATTACTCCTTAAATTAATGGTTCCTTAAATTGCTCCTTGAATTAAGCTCCTTGTTTTGCTCCATGTTTTGCTCCTTATTTTGCTCCTTGTTTTACTCCATGTTTTGCTCCTTAATTTGTTCCTTAAATTAAGGAGCTTTATAACAATCTCCCACTTGAAGACTGATTTCATTCTGTCTTCACACCTTGATCAATGCAGTAGTTTTTCTAGTCTTTGTTACTCTAGCAGACCAACTGAAGTTGAGTACAACTTCAGTTTGTCAATAGTCACCACCTTTGTTAACATATCTGCTGGATTTTTGCTTCCTTGAATCTTCTCCAATATTAACACATCATCTTCCAATAGAGATCTGATGAAGTGATAACGAAGTCCAATATGCTTTGTTCTAGAATGAAATGCTGAATTCCTCGCCAAGTGTATTGCATTTTGACTATCACTATGCAGAACATTCTTCTCTTGTTTGAATCCCACCAATTAACAAACCTCAAGCCATATCATCTCTTTACTAGCTTCGATTCTTTCATACATACTCACTGTAGTGGATAGAGTGACAATTTTACGTATTTGTGACATCCAACTAACAGCTGTAGCTCCAACAAGAATATATAACCGGTGGTGCTTCTTCGGTGATCAACTTCACCTCCAAAGTCTGCGTCACGTACCTTGTACTTTTAACTCTCCTTTACTAAAGTACAAGCACTTTTCTCGCGTGCCTCGCAGATACCTCAAAATCCACTCGATCGTTTCCCAATGAGTTTTCCCTGGATTTGACATAAATCTACTAACAACTCCCACTACGGCCAATGTCTCGGTCTCGTATGCACTATTGCGTACATCAAACTTCCAATGGCCGAGGCATAAGGAACCTTAGCCATGAATTCTCTCTCTTCCTCTCGTCTCGAGGGGACTAATCCTTGGATAGTCGAAAATGACCGGCTGCGGTGTGCTAACTGGCTTGGCATCGCCCATGTTGAATCTTTGCAAAACACGATTGATGTACTCTGCTTGAGATAACTACAAGGATCCTTTCTTCTTATTTCTTGTGATTTGCATTCCAAGAATCTTCTTTGCTGGACCCAAGTCTTTCATGTCAAATTCCTTTGACAATTGTTGCTTCAACCTTTTAATATCATCCATATATGAACCTGCTACTAACATATCATCAACATAAAGTAGTAAAATGATATAATAGGACCTATATCTCTTGAAGTAGCAACAATGATCAGCATTGCACTTCTGGAAACCTTCATCAGGTACGTGAATCATCAAACTTTCGTACCATTGTCTCGAGGCTTGTTTCAGGCCATACAAACTCTTCTTAAGTCTGCATACCATGTTCTTCTTCCCCCTTTCTGAGAAACCTTCTGGTTGGTACATGTATATCTCTTCATCTAAATCTCCATGAAGAAATGCAGTCTTCACATCCAACTGCTCAAGATGAAGATCTTCGATGGTTACAATACTCAATACTGATATGATAGTATTAAGCTTCACAACGGGAGCAAAAATGTCAGTGTAGTCAACTCATTCCTTCTGTTAAAACCCTTTGACAACTAGGCGGGATTTGTATCTCTTGGAACCATCATGCTCCTCTTTCACCCGGTACACCCATTTGTTGTGAAGTTCCTTCTTTCCCATAGGTAACTCAGCTAGTTCCCATGTCTGGTTGGAGATGAGAGATTTCATTTCTTCTTTCATAGCAAGCTCCCACTTGTTGGAATCTCGAGTCTGACAAGCTTCATCATAGCATTCAGGCTCCCCTCCATCAGTCAACAACATATAGTTCATGTATCTCCTATTAGGCACATGAGGTCGAAAAGACCTTCTCAATACAGGAGCTGGAGTAAGAGGTTGTGGTGTGTCGGAATGCTGTGTATTGCTTTGTCCAACAAGTTCCTCTGGCTGAGGACTTGTTACAATTGGTTCTGTTGCGGAAGTATCTGGGACATCATCTGCATCTGCAAATACTGACTCATTCTGCTCTGAGTCATTGGCGTCTATTTTATGCATGTCCTTATACATCACCCTTTCGTTGAAAATCACATCTCTGTTACGGATAACTTTCTTCTTTTCGTCATCCCAAATGCGGTAGCCAAACTCATCCTCACCATAGCCAATGAATGTGCATTTCTTGGATTTGGGATCAAGCTTATTCCTGCCTTGATCACTGATATGCACAAATGCTACACAGCCGAAAACTTTTAGATGTGATAGTTTCACCTCTTTTCCACTCCATACCTCCTCTGGTATTCTATGCTCCAATGGAACAAATGGGCCTCGATTGATCAAGTAAGCTGCCGTGTTGACTGCTTCTGCCCAAAACTGCTTCGGTAGACCTGACTGTATACGAATGCTTCTGGCTCTTTCTGTCAATGTTCGGTTCATACGCTCAGCTACACCATTGTGTTGAGGCGTGCCTGGCACAGTTCTTTTCATTATGATCCCATGCTCATAGCAGAAATTTTTGAATCTGGTGTCTTCATATTCACCACCATTATCGGTTCTGAGCTTTTTGATCTTTAAACCCGTCTCATTTTCCACCATAGCTTTCCATCTTTTGAAAGCCTTTAATACTTCAGACTTATGCTTTAGAAAGTAAACCCATACCTTCCGAGAGTGATAATCAATGAAAGTCACGAAGTAGTGTTTCCCACTAATAGATGAGACGGTCGTTGGTCCCCAAACATCATAATGAATAAGCTCTAGTCTTTCCTTTTTTGGGATTCTGCAACTTGTCTGAAAGTTGACTCTCTTTTGCTTTCCAAGTATGCAATCTTCGCACATGTCTATCTCCGTAGACTGTAGACCTGGAAGTTTTCCCTTTGAGTGCATAATCTTCATCCCCTTCTCACTCATATGGCCTAGTCTCTGGTGCCACAGATTTGGTGTTTCATTGCTTCTTTAATCGTAATTGAACAACGCGCCTCTGTTGTCATGTAAAGAGTGCCACTTTTCTTGCCTTGAGCAACTGTCATTGCACCTTTTGAAATCTTCCAATCATCACCATGGAAGATCGTAGTGTAGCCTTCACTGGCCAACTGCCCCACTAAGATTAAGTTCCTTCTGAGATCGGGAATATACTTGACATCCTTCAGTTCCCAAACAGATCCGTTCAACTTAATCTTTACTACACCTTTTCCAATAATAGCACATGGTTGATCATCACCAAGATATACCTTTCCAAGGTTTCTGGGGACATATTTCTCGAAGAATTCTTTTTGTGAAGTAGCATGGAACGATGCTCCAGAGTCTAACACCCAAGATTCTTCATTGCTCTCCAAAGAGCATATCAATACATCGTCTCCTCCTGAGGTGGAAGTAACATTTGCCTCTGCCTTTACTTGTTTGTCCTTCGGTGCACTCTTGCACTGATTTTTGTAGTGCCCGGTTCTTCCACAATTCCAACACTCGATAGTCTTCGAGCTATGGGAATTATTAGGATTCCTGGATTTGGATCTCCTATCCTTTGATCTACCTCGGTAGTCTGTTATGCCACGTCCATTCCCTTTGGTTGAATTTCTTCCTCTTGACTCTGTATGCAAAACTGAAGAAGTTGACGATTCACCTGACTCTCTACGTCGGATCTCTTCACTGAGAACTAGATCACGAACATCATCAAATTTCAACTTAAAGCTTCCTGACGAGCTACTCACAGCCGTGACAGTAGCATTCCAACTTTCTGGTAAAGAAGACAAGTATTAATGCTCGTACTTCTTTATCGAATTCAATTTCCACTGAACTCAACTGGGTTGTGACTGTGTTGAGTTCATTGAGATGTTGAGCTACCGATGCGCGTTCATTCATCCGCAAATTAAACAAACGCCTCATCAAGTGCACTTTGTTTGAGGCTGATGGCTTCTCATACATATTGGAGAGAGCTGCCATAAGACCCGCCGTGGTCTTTTCCTTTGCTATGTTGAAGGCAACATTACGGGATAGCGTCAATCGAATAACTCCGAGGGCTTGTCTGTCTAGAAGATTCCAATCTTCTTCCTTCATAGCTTATGGTTTCTTCCCTGAGAGAGGTTGATATAGATTTCTTTGATACAGATAATCCTCTATCTGCATTTTTCAAAACCCAAAATCTGTGCCATCAAATTTCTCGAGTTTCACCCTTCCTTCATCTGCGGCCATTGCTCCCACTCAAATCTGACTTCCTCCGAATCGTTTCTGACTATTTCTGTAAACCACCATGTATTAGAACACATCCGTCAACGAACAAATATCGTCGATAAAATTTCACTATTCACGTAAATAGTAACCTTGCAGAAAATTGACAGAAATCACCACCAATAGCTCTGATACCAGTTGTTGGGAAATTACGCAAATTCTCGATAAGCTAGATTTATGAGAAAGCAAGAATAGAAAAATAACACACAAATTTGATAACGGAGTTCGGCCAATCTTGCTTACGTCTCCGGACCTGCTGTAGATCTTTTTACTGAAAGGAGAGAAATTACACAAGGTGTTTACAACACTCACAACTCACAACCCAATTACACCCAAGAAAATTACTCTTAATTTTCTCTCACAAAAGCTTTTCTCTCAATTGGAATGAACACTTTGGATGATTAATTCATTACAATTACACATCTATTTATAGAAAAATTCACTCCTTGAATTACTCCTTAAATTAATGGTTCCTTAAATTGCTCCTTGAATTAAGCTCATTGTTTTGCTCCATGAATTGCTCCATGTTTTGCTCATTATTTTGCTCCATGTTTTGCTCCATGTTTTACTCCTTGTTTTGCTCCTTAATTTGCTCCTTAATTTGCTCCTTAAATTAAGGAGCTTTATGACAATCTCCAACACTTATCAAGTGCTTCTTGAACTAAGTTCTCTGACACACTATCAAGGGCACTGGTAGCTTTGTCCAAGAGAAGAATTGACGGGTTCTTCAATATTTTCCGAGCTTGAGCAATCTTTTGTTTTTGACCTGAACTCCTCTCTCTCTCTCTACAGTAAGGGTGTGCTTGCTTGTGTTTATATTAAAAGTGGTTTCAGGCTTTCAACAAGCATAAAATATGATTTATGAACCCTAAAACCGCTTCTAACAAAAAAATTTCATGTTGGTTATGAAGTGTTTTTCGTTGTTATCAGAAACGTTTTTATAGGGTCTTAGAAGCATAAACAAACAATACCCATCTTTCATTCCATTAGAAAAACAATCATGCAATCATGCATATAATATGGGCAAGTCTTTGAACAATCCTATCTAGATTTACAAATATTTTTAACCATGCATTGTCAAGAAGTTCAATTTAGAAGGATTTTATAATACATAAATGAAGCTTTGTTGTGAATTCATGAGCATTCGCGAGAGCAGCAGCTTTTCTGATCTCAGATTTTGTAGCCTTCTCTTTACCATATGCAATGTTTTCGCAAACGGTTCCAGCAAAAAAGTGTTGGAACCTAACTAATTCAATATGGGACCTCAATATTCTTAAGTTATAGTTCTAGACATGTTGTTCATCTATATGTACTGATCCCTTCAAAGGATCATAAAACCTCTCTATAAGTCCAATAATAGTTGATTTGTCAGAATCACTCTGACCTTCTACGTTCACTTTGCTGCTTGCTTCAACTCTAAGGCTCAGTCCCTTGAGAATCATTTGCTCAACTCTTGTTGAACATTTTTAAACTCCACACGTCCTTTTATGCTTCTTTTTTTCAGTTCAAGCCCCCACTTGCTAACTGGATCCATATCACTTTTTCTATCTAAGATTGTTAGGACTGATTGAACTGCACAATTTCCTTTAGATATATCAGAAGTCATACTTCCAGCTTCTATAATGATATAAGCAGTATGAAAAATGCTTGAAAAAGGGTATGGCACACCAGAAGAAATGAAGTAGGTTCTGCTTGCAGTTGTTTCTTGTCACCCTATAGGCTATAACATAGGTTAGGCCAACAATGGAGCAAATTGTGAAAAGAAGCAAAGATTCCAGATTGCTCTTGTTTTCTTTCTTTCTTTCTGAAAAACATGGCTGGTGCAGTACAATAACCTAGCTTTAATTAATGATGCTGATTGCTAACTTGGTTTTTTTCCTTGTACCTGGATGATTGGTTCATATCCAGCTCATGCCTCGTTACTTGGAAAGTTCTCTACTATAAAACATTAAACTAGTCCAGTTTACAGGCCTGCTATTAATGCCTTTATTATTTTCCTGCGGAAACACTTCAGTTACCCCTCTAACTGGATTATTTGCAAGAAGTTTTCATCAAAGGCCAACTCCTAAACATAACTGCTTCTACTTTTATTTGAAAGTGCTTTCGAATAGACGAAAATACTTCTATGAATATTTGACAATATTTAGGAGAAGTGTAGTCAAAATTAGGAGAATCACTATTTGTGTCTTTTAAATAAAGGAAACTTACTAAAAGAATTACAAAAATGTTACTCAAAAACATTTATAATAATTTGATGTAAAATACCTAAATACTTCATTTAATATCACTTTTCATTTCAAACTACTTTCATTGAAATTATTCCTAAGAGAGCCATTTCCGAACGGAGTTATAAGAAAATTAGTCAAACCCTTAATAGTATAGTTACGAAAGTAATAATTACGATTGTCGTATTTTTAACAACTTTCAGAATGTCTGGTGGCTTCAACAATATCACTGACCAAAAACAAGGAGTTGTTGTTTTGCAGATGACTAGCTCAATAGGTTATAGGTGCAGCTTGCCTATTATTTTTAGGGGAGCTGTGCACAATTTGAAAAGCTTATGTTTATTATCTGCTGGTTCATGCCACAATTGAATGTATCATGTGACAATTGAAGCTGTTATATTAAGCATTTTCTTCCACATAAATATAACATATAAAAATACAGTTAATAAACTTATTAATAGTTTAAATTTTTAAAAGAATTAGTTACTAATTCTTCTTTAATATATAGTATCAATGTGTAATGTAGTGATTTTAAACCTTTTCAATTCCAAAATTTTCTCAAAATATTAAATGAACATCTTTATTTTGTTTTTACCTCACACTTAAATTATATCTCCACTTGAATGGTACTTCAAAAATTATTTAGTATTTATTTAGATGATAAAATTATATCTAATGCTACTTAATGAGTCTTTAAAACTATCTACTCAAATCATAAGTGAGAAGACATCACACTTATCTACGTGCCCCATTCCCATTAATTGAAGGAGTGTTAAAAAAAATAGCACCTATCAAGTGAGAAGAGTGTAAAGAGGGCACGGAACTAAGGTTAATGTTTAGAGGTTACATCGTGCGTAAATTCAATAATAATAGTGAGTAATTTTTGACACCACTTAAGGATTATAGTAAAATTTATGATTTTTTAATTGATTTATTATAAATTAATAAGGAAAAAGGTTATAATTAATATTCAAAAAATTTACAAATTTTAATATTTTTGAATATTACACCACAAGTATTATATGTCAAATTTTTATTTTTATCTAATTAAAATAAAAACTCAAAATTATGTAAATTAAGTTGTAACAAGACTAAATAACATAAATTATCTATACAAATGGATAAAAAAAAAGAAAGAATTTAAACAACATAAACTATAATAAACATGTAAAAAATTAAAGTATGTGAAAGAAAAATAAATAAGATAAATATTAAATGTAAAAATGACAATGGATGTTTATGTGATTATACGTGGTATAACACAAAATAGTTAAATTATATACAAGATAAAATGCATTATTTTTTAAAAAAATGTTAAAAAAAATTAAACTAATAAAATTTAAGGAAAATAACAAAATTATATCAATAAAACTAATAACCATAAAAATAACACTTATTATGTCAAGTTTATATATTGAATTATGATTATTTAAACTCATTTAATGTTAAACTTTGTTCACTTAAACATATTTAATATTATTAAGAGTGTTATTTTTGTTATTATATATAAGTTTTAAGAGAAGATATTAAATATTTATTACTCTACTAAAGCCTACTTAATAGAAGTTGTATAATAATAGAATAAAAGTGAAAAAATATATGAAAAATGTAAACAAACATATAGTATAACAAAAAGAAAGAAAAATAATAAACTTGAGATGGCAAAATATTATGTATTTTTGTAAAATAAAAATACTAAAAAAATCTTTATCGAAAATTTGAGGGAAGCATATTGTTACGTCCCACTCGAATTGTCTCACAAAATCCAAATAAATGGTGTTTGCTTAAAGGATCTAGACTTTTCTACCTAGGAAAGTTCTAGAGTGGCCAAGAGATGTCTAGAAAGGGCTAGAGATGGACAGACTCAACTCAAGCCTTGAAGGCTCTAAAATGCTCCAGAATATACTAGCATGTGCTTGAAGGTGCTAAAATGGGCTGGAATATTCTAGAACGTGGTGGATGGTTCATGAAGGATGTAGAAGCCGTTGGAAGCTTACGGAACATCCTAGAACTTGCATGAAAGAGCTAGACAAACCTAGAAAACTCTAGAGTTGGCTAGAAGGTCCTAGAACCTTGTGACATATTGTAGATAAAACTAGAACACTCTTGTACATTCTAAACTTGGAAGAATATAGAAAGTGGTGGCATAGCCTTAAACTTGGAGCCACATTATAAATAGACCCATTGGTCTTCATTTGTATTCATCTTGGGAATTCTTAGCATCTTGTAAGATAAATTCTCTCTAGAGCAATACAAATCATTCTTTACAAACTCTCTTTCTAGTCTCTTTGAAGTTTCATTTGGATTCAAAGACAGACTTAGTGCAACAGACAGTGCTAAGTACCGCACGATCACTACTTGAAATTTAAGATCGTGACAATATGCCCCCTATCACTGACGTGTGGCTTCGGCCAACTCATCATTCCAAAATAAAACATATTGAATTAGATCTGTATTTTGTCTGAAAAAGGGTTTTGGTAAAAGATTTGTCAGTCAATCACATTCCTTCCTTGGACTAGCCTACTGATATGTTTACCTACTTCCTCTTTCAGTTACTTAAAAGGAAAATTTAGTGTCATATAAATGCCGCTAAATTTGAGGGGGCTATTAAGAAATATACTCCAGGTGATCCTATGCATGCTGATGATGTTAAGAAAAATATTAATGTGGCACACACACATGTAAAACGAAGTGGAGCATGAATAAGTCTGTAATATTTTGCTGCAAATGGAAGTTTGTTACAAGATGTGATGATGAATTGCAAATGGAAGTCTGCCTTGATGCACGCACACGGTAGTTTGTTACAAGATGCCTTTTTCGGTAGAATTGATCCCTTGTTAATATCGATTGACTTATAATCACGCAATGTATACACTTTATTTTCTGTATATATGTTCTTTTCTTTATAAATAGCCCATGGAGCTATATATTGTTTACAATGTAATGTTTTCGTGAGTTAATGATTAATACACATCATTTTCAGTTTGCTTCTTTCCTTCTTCTCTGAATATTTTCTTGTTGCAAACTTAAAATCCTTCACAATCTAAATAACTATATGTAAGGATAAATTATCAAGTTACTTGTGATTGTGATAAATATTAGTGCTCGTTTTTAAGAAAAATAGAATTTCTTTTGTAATTCCTTACATAAATGTTAAGATATGGCAAACAAGACTCTCTCTTATTTTGAACTGTCTACTGTCTTTCTCAAATGTTAAGATATTACTCATATTTCAAATCACCCTAACAACCAGCAGACTTAGAAGAGATGTGTTACCCAGTAATTACATCCCTCATCAGAAAAGTAGAGAGTTGATCTTAACCAAATATTCTAGATGAGGGTTTTCAGTAATTTACATCAAAAAGACATGGCAACTAGTATAGCTTGCCTACACCTGGCTTTGGCCTGCTCAAGCCTTTCAGTCAATGTCTCTTCCTTTGCTGAAGCCTTAACCATTGCCAAATCCATTTCCATCAACTTCAAAACCCTAAACAACTCAGTGATCAATCTTTCTTCCACCTGCCCTTCATCTCTCAAAACTTGTGCTTCTTCTCTTGCTCTCTCAGCCACAATTTCTCCGGCTTTTGCCAACAGCTCTGTAGAACCAAATTCCCTCCCCATCAAGCTCTCAAACTTCTCCAAAAAGTCAGCTACTACAAATCCTTTTGGTTTCTCAAGGTTTATCTCTTTTGTCCTCTTCCAACCAATCTCATAGTTTGGTGGCTCAGGCTTTACTAAACCAGTGCTTTTCTTCCTATCTCGGCTTATTTCGGATTTTCTTCGTTTCTCGATTGGGAAATTCTCGGCACTAGTAGTGGTGGATTGGGAATCTGGACTTGGATAAGTTTGAGAAGTGCTAGAATTTGAAGTGGTGCATCTGATGGAGAAGTGCCTTCCTGGTGGGTTACGGATTAGAACCTGTGATGGGTTTGTAGAGTATTTATGGGTTTGAATTGGGAAGAGATGAGTATTATTAGGATGATGGAGAGTTTGGAGGAATGTGGAAGCCATAGATTGCAAGGAGAGAAGATAAGGTTACTTGTGTTTTCATGTTCATTTCAGGTCAAACAAGCACACACACACATATATATATATATATATATATATATAATTAAAAAAATTTAATAATGAATTTTGAGGAAAAAATGTAATGTTAGAGCTTCAAAATTTGTTATGGATTTTGTGAAAGAGAATTCGCATTTTAAAAGACTAACGAAAATTTAAAGGCATGGATACTCTATATATTCTCATAACAGGACATATTTTGATAATATATATTTTTATTTACAAAACTATAATTTAATTTATCAAATTTAAATAGGATGCATTTAGATGAATGATTTTACTCTAAATTATATATTTGATATTTAGTAATAAAATTATATTTTATTTTAAAAAAACTTACAAACGCTAAAAAGAGAAGAACACTTCTATAACAAAAAAGGAAAAAAAAAACAAAGTAAGAATGGTAGTGCAATATAAGTTACCGATTATATTAGAGGGACATAAATTTGCATACTATCAAAACATATCATATGTTTACAACGTTGGGACCCAAAATCTTTTATTATTTTTATTTTTTCTTCCTATTTAAATTCTCTAGCAAATTAAGTGTTATATATATATATATATATATATATATATATATATATTACTTTTTCCTTTTAACTTTAATGTGACCCCTCCAAAGAAAACTAACGGTTTTTGATGTGATTGATGTTTGTTGGGTTAACTTTAATCCTATATCACTCATAATGGATTGCATTGATGTAAACAATATATTATATCAATTATATGTGTGTTAAATTCTTTAAATCCTTCCCTTCTATTTTAATTTTAATTCACTTTATGTGTCCTTCCTTTTCTGTCTAATACACTTTAGGTTGAATAGTATTTCTAATCTTTATTTTGATTGTTTAAAACAGTTTTAAAGCTTAAAAATACTTTTTTTTTGTTTGGTTGTTTTTTCAAAAAGTTAAGAAATGATAAAATTATTTTTTAAATGTTATTTTAATTAAATTTATGATGTGTTAATTACATGATTTTATTTAAGGGCTGTAATTATTATTTTACTTGTTTTTTTTGTTATTAATAACCCTTTTAGGATTGATATTTAGGATTTTTTTTGTATTAAAATTCATATTTTATTCATGCATATTAAATAATACTATTTTATTATAACTATTATAGGTTTTTGATTTTTTTTTGTCTTTTTTAATTTGCACCTTTCAATAAAAACATGAAGAAAAAAAATTCATTTTTACTCTAAAAAATGAACGGACAATTGATACCTACATGTATGAATTTGCCTACCCTTTTCCTCACTTTATTTCTAGGAGAAAAATTAACGAAAATATTAAGAGATAATTACTTACTAAATATATTTTTATATGATTTTCTTTATTTTTTATTTTTTTAAGAATAGCAAGATATATGGATGAAATGTAACATAAGTTAATTTTTTTAAATAAATCACTTCAATTAATTTTATTTTGAGTTACCTATCACAAATTTCTTTGCTTTTAAATATAAGTAAATTAGAATAAAATATTTGATATAGGTATTTATAACTAACAATAAAAAAACCAAAAATAATATGGATAGTAATTAAAAATACACTTTAAAATATATATATTAAAATAATTAAAATAATTTTAAATATAATCAATTTAGGGTTTAGAATTTAAGATTTAAAGTTTAGGATTTATTATTTAGTGGTTAATAAATAAATATTATTAGTAATTAGCAAGTTAATATTTTCTAATTTAAAACATCCATTTTAATTATTAACTTTTTATTTTTGCATTAATGATTATAAATAACATCTATATTAATCTTGAATTTTGTAAATTAACTTTTGATTTATATTTTTATACTTAAATTAAAAGATAATATTCATATTATAATGTATATTATTAGAAATAAATAAATTCATTTTATTTTATGTCATTTTTTATACATGTAGTTTTATAAAGTTTGTTTTTGTTAAATAAAATTTGTATATAATACGAGTTATTATTAGCATGATATTTTATGTTAAAAATAATTTTAAAAACCAATAGAAAATAAAATAAATTAGTTAATTTTTAATAATAGTTGATATTTTTTAATTTAAATATAATAATATAAATTAAAATAAATTTATTTTAAAAAAATTACTTAGAATAACATAATTAAAAAATGATTAAAATAATTAATTTATAAAAATTAACTTGTAAAGCAATTCACCAAATATATATATATATATATATATATATACGTGATGGATATATATATGATGGGTAGCAAAAACTTTCTCGTTACATTTTAAATTCAAATGATTGCATTGATATAGAATTATTATTTTATTTATCGTAAATAATGAAATTTTAATTATTCAGGAAAAATTTAGAAATTAAAATCTAATGAACAAATTTTAAAAGATTTTATAATGATTGTCAATAAGTGTGGGACGAATAAAACAATTATAATTATTTTATATTAATTTTAAATATATTTGGTTAATTATTATTAAATCGGTAACTTAATAATATTTTTAATTTTTTAATATTTATTTAATTTTAAAAAATTAAATATTAATTTAATTTTTATTTTATTATATTATTTAAAATATTGATATTAATTTTTTATTTTTAATTATATATTTTTAAGTAAAATAAATAAAATATAAAATAAGAATAAATAAAATTCAATTATAAAAATATTGTATATTTTATTATTAAAATTATATTTTTTCTAAAATTATACTTATATAAAATAATAATATTAATATATATTCTATATTAAAATAACTAGTCTTTTCGTCTTTATTATGGTTATTTTAAAATAATATCATTTAACCGATAACTATACGGTTAAAATGCTTATCCTGAACAAAAAGAAAAAGGAAAAAAAATGTAGATGTAAAATTAGATTTGAACCATAAGAATTTAAACGGATACATACCAATTATTAACTATCAATTCAACGATTAAATAATCATTTGAATGTGTAAAAAAAGTTTTTGGTGTGTGCTGTGGTACATGCTGCAACAATAATATACACTAATATTTAGTAGACCAAAACATGGAATATATAATAATATTAGTGGAGCCATAAAACATGGATGTGTACCAGTTAGAGTTATTGTTTAGTTTTCGTTTTTCTTGTGTACATATACCTAAACTCTTGTACAGAAATAGAAGCAGAAGTATATGAAATAATTGATAATTAACATAAATGATAATATTTATCATGGTATCAGAACATATTTATTGGTTGTCCTAATTGAAGAATAAGTTACCTGCTACGCTAATTCTGTTCTCCTTTGGCTGATTTGGTTAGATACACTCAACAGATTGTGTTAATCTATGGGTATTTGGCTGATTATTTAGCCGGGATTTGGGGTAACCGTTCAAGCTACTCATTGGAGCCATCACAGTCCCTACGTTCCATTCTAGGCTGGCGTAGGGGCGTCTTTGTTCTTGACCTATGATTACGTAAACCAAAAAAAATTGTAGTGATCAAATTGATGATGAGGATGGTTTCAAGTATCGACGAAAAGCTGTTGTTCCTTGGTGGCCCTCTCTAAATCCCTCTTGAATCTGCGAGGAACATTGCAAAGCTGGGAAAGCACAAGCTGAACAACAGCTCTTCTGAAGGTGGAAGCTGCGAAGGTGGAAGTAGTTTAGAAAAGAGGCAGGAAAAAGGTGCCACTCCATGGGAGGGCTACGCGAATAGAGAAATAAAATTAGGGTTACTGTTCTTCTAAGCTTGGACAAGCTTGGAACGAGAAGGAATTGCAGGGTTGTGCGAAGAAAGCGTCGTAGAGGGCTACGCGAAGAAAGCGCCATAGAGGGCTACGTGAAGAAAGCGCCACAGAGGGCTGTGCGAAGAAAGCACCGCAGAGGGCTAGGCGAAAAAAACGTGCAGAGGGCTGTGCAAATGAAAAAAAAATGAATTAGGGTTACGAAATGTTCTATATATAGCGGGTGTACGAAGTGTAAAAAAAAGGGAAAAAAAAGAAGGAATTTTTTTTAGATTTCATGGCAGAATCTAGATATTTAAGCACCAATTTCATATTGGAAGATTTGACTACAAAAATGACGGAAGTTCTAACTAGAGCTCAGATCACCTCACAACCTCCGCTAACTGAAGCGTCGACTACTCCCATTAGTATCAAGTTGGAAAGATCCAACTATACCTTGTGGTCCTAGGTGGTGGAGATGTATATCTCTGGCAAAGACAAACTAGGATATATTAATTGACATTTTCCTCAACCTGCTGAAACCGACCCCTCATTCAGGAAATGGCGCACTGAAAATGCCATTGTCAAAGGATGGTTGATCAATTCGATGGACCCCTCCTTGATTGCAAATTTTATTCGATTCCCAACTGCAAAACAGGTTTGAGATTTTGCTGCTACTACTTACTATGATGGGACAGACGCGTCTCAAGTGTATGATCTTTGCTGTCGAGTTACTCGTATGAAGCAGGTAGGTGGATCCATTGAAAAATACTACAATGACCTTCAAGGGTTGTGGCGAGAAATTGATTTTCGTTGTCCTAATCTAATAGAGTGTGCGACTGACATACAAAATACAACTCCATCGTATAGGAAGATCGAGTGTATACCTTCCTCGATGGACTTGATGACAGACTAGACAAACTCGAAGTGATATGCTTCAAATCAAACCATTTCTTACAGTGGAACAAGCCTATGGATTCATATGTAGGGAAGAGGTCCAGCAAAATGTAATGATCACAGGTGCAAATACGATACCCGGAGCAGTTATGGTTTTTAAAGAGGTCAAGGGACACCATAATCCGATGCTACCAAAAACAAGAACTTCTTTGGGTAGCAAGAAATCCACGGGAAATCCACCATCTCTTGACATGAAATGTGGCCATTGCGGAAACTCCAAACACACCCGTAAAACCTGCTTCAAACTATATGGGTATCTAGAATGGTGGAATGATCTTCAAGCACGGAAGAAACGGGAAACCACTAGGCGAGCCGTTGTGGCTACCAATAATGCCTCACTATCCCTTATTCCTCAGGCCGAATCTTCCCAAGATCTAGGTATTTCAAGTAAAGCATTTCACATCTCTACTCGTAGTGATAATGAGGATTGGATTCTAGACTCTGGAGCTACAGATCATATGACATTTGACCCAAAAGATTTCTCCAATACAACCCAGCCAAGACGGAGCCGTGTTGCCAATGCCAATGGGGTCACTTATCGAGTTACAGGGGATGGAACAATGACTTTATCTCCTTCATTATCATAATCTAATACATTACTTGTACCTTCTCTTTCAAACCGACTAATGTCTGTAAGTCAGGTCACCTCAGATCTTAATTGTGTAGTATTGATGTATTCTACTTTTTGTCTTCTATAGGATATTCTCACCAAGGAGATCATTGGGCGTGGTACTAAGAGAGGAGGGTTATATTATGTGGATGACCTCAGTTCAAGAATAGCCAATTACATGCAACACACCGTTAGTAACAAGGAACGACAAATTTGGCTATGTCATCGTCGATTTGGGCATCCATCATTTGGGTATTTAAAGCACCTACTCCCTAGTTTATTTTCAAATATCACATACTCGGATTTCAAATGTGATACTTGTATCTTAGCAAAAGGTCATAAGCCGTCTTATCCTATGAGCATGCATAAAAGTATGACTCCTTTTGCTTTAGTACATTCTGATGTTTGGAAACCTTCCCCGGTCACTACGTCCTTAGGTCATCGTTGGTTTGTAATTTTTGTTGATGATTGTACACGAATGACATGGCTTTACCTTCTCAAACATAAAGATGAAGTATTTTCTACGTTTCACTTGTTTCACACCATGGTTCAGACACATTTTTCTGAGAAAATTAAGATTCTTAGGTCTGATAATGGAGGGGAGTATGTTAATCAACAATTTTGGACATACTTAGACAACCATGGTATTCTCCATGAAACCTCGTGTTCACAAACCCCACAACAGAATGGGACTGCAGAGAGGAAGAATAGGCATATTTTAGAAACTGCTCGGGCCTTACTAATTGGTGCATATATGCCTAGTAGATACTAGAGTGATGTTGTTACTACAACTGTGTATCTATTAAACTGTATGCCCACAAAAACCTAACAATTTCAGACTCCATTAAAGGTGCTCTTTGATCATGTTCCCTTGCCTACTATTTTGATGCTTCTGCCCCGAATTTTTGGATGTGTTTCCTTTGTCCACCCCCATAAAAATCAACGAGCTAAGTTAGATTCATGTGTTGTCCGATGTGTATTCTTGGGGTATGGCGTACAAAAAAAGGGATACCGATGCTACGATTATATTACTAAAAGAACCTACATTACCATGGATGTCACTTTCCTATAATGTGAATGGTTTTTTCCATCATTAGTATCCAATTACCCTCTTCAGGGGCAGAGTTATGGTGAAGAACAAAATTGGCTTGATGTTGAAGTATTAGACATTAGTAACAATCCGACATACTCAGATAATGTCAACAATATGGATGATTTAGTACCTAGACCTGAACTTGAACTTCTAAGAACGGAATCTGAACTAGTGATTGAATCTCCAGAAGATGCAGTGGTTGATACACCCCTATACTTTCTAGTACCTAATGATCCTCCTGCTGAGAATACTCTTGAGGTAAGTTCTCCTATAACACATTTACAAACTAATGCTATAGATACATCTGTTGGTTATGTTCTACCTTTCAGACACAATCGAGGCAAACCTCCGAATCGATACTCTCCAGACAGAGAGGAACGACAATCCAAGTATCAAATAGCCAATTATATATCTACTCAAGGGTTATCAGAACCTATCAGGGCTTTTGCACAAACACTCTCCTCATGTCAAATTTCAAGCAACGTTGAAGAAGCCTTATTTGATCCAAATTGGGATCAAGCTATAAAAGAAGAATTTGAGGCACTGTAGAAGAACAACACATGGGTGTTAAGCAAGTTGACTCAAGGTAGGAAGATGGTAGGATGCAAGTGGATTTTCTCCATTAAGTATAAAGCAGATGGGTCAGTTGATCGATATAAGGCAAGACTAGTAGCAAAAGGTTATACACAGAAACATGGTATAGATTATCAAGAAACCTTCTCACCTGTGGCTAAACTAAAAACTGTGAGAGTTTTGTTATCTCGTGCAGCAAATTTAGATTGGCCATTGCACCAACTTGACGTGAAGAACGCCTTCCTTCATGGTGACCTTGAAGAATATATTTACATGGATATCCCACCAGGATATATTGTTACATTAGGAAAAGAAACTGCATGTAGATTACAACGAGCATTGTATGGACTAAAACAATCACCTCGAGCATGGTTTGGCAGATTGAGTTCAGCAATGAGAAAATATGGGTTTCAACAAAGTAACTCTGACCACATTCTTTTCCCTAAAACATCGATTGGGAAAAAATAACAGCCCTTATAGTCCATGTAGACGACATGATCATTACATGGGATGATAAAGAAAAAATCTTTAGGCTTCAAGAACAACTGTCAAATGAGTTTGAAATGAAGGACTTGGGAGGGCTCAAATACTTCTTAGGTATTGAGGTAACAAGATCAAAACAAGGTATATGTCTTTCCCAAAGAAAATATACTCTAGACCTACTAGTAGAGGCATGATTACTAGATTGTAAACGTGTCGATATTCCGATGGTCCAAAATCATAAACTTGGAGAATATGTGGACCAAGTACCAGTAGATAAATAGAGATATCAACGGTTAGTAGGTAAACTCGTATACTTATCTCATACTCGACCTGATATTGCTTATGCTCTGAGTGTCGTGAGTCACTTTATGCACTGCCCAAGTGAAGACCATATGGATGCCGTCATGCGAATACTCCGTTATTTAAAATCCTCCCCTGGGGAAGGACTTATGTTTTCAAAGAATGGTCAATTGGAAGTCGTTAGATATACAAATTCAGATTGGGTAGGAAATATGAAGGATAGGAAATCTACTGCTGCGTACTTTACTTTTGTGGGGGCAATTTTGTTACATGGAGGAGCAAGAAGAAAAAGGTAATTGCCTTATCTAGTGGTGAAGTTGAATTTTGAGGAATGGTCAAGGGAATATGTGAGCTCATTTGGTTGAAAAAACTTCTAACTGAGATTGGTGTTACTCCTAACTCTGAAATGAACTTATTTTGTGATAACAAAGCAGCCATTGTCATCTCTCACAATCCAGTTCAACATGATCGCACGAAGCACGTTGAAATGGATCAGAACTTCATCAAACAGAATCTTGAAGAAAATATTATTCAGCTTCCATTTGTTAAATCAGAATATCAATTGGCCGATATACTCACAAAATCTGTGTCTGCAAATAACTTTTATAACTCACTTGACAAGGGCATAATAGACATATATGCACCAACTTGAGTGAAAGTGTTGGTATGTGTTGTGTTGCATGCTACAACAGTGGCAGACACCAATGTTTAGTAGAACAAAACATGGAACAAACAATAATATTAGTAGAAATATAAAACATTAATGTGCAACAACTAGGATTATTGTTTAATTTTCGTTTTTCTTATATATATATACTTAAACTCTTGTAAATAAACAGAAGCAGAAATATATGAAATAATTGATAATTAACGTAAATGATAATATTTGTAAAGTTTGTGTTCAATTAAAAAAGTATTAGTAGTGTTATTGAAAAACAAAACTTAAGTTAAATTAAATGGTTAAAATTTTGTAAATAATGAAGGTATAAGTCAAAGGATCGGGTTTAAATGAAGGTTTTAACTGTTTGACAGCATCGAGAGCTGAGGGATAGAGAAGAAAACGTGTAAGAGGAAGGTCAGAAGGTTGAGTACTTGAGGTTGATCTGGTTCAACTGCGAGAGAAACCAACACCTAAGCATCAAGCATAAACCAAAGTTTCTATCTTGAGATTAATTTTTTAAGATCTTGAAGAAAGAAAGAGAAAGACGTAAACTTTAGAGTCTTTTCCTTATTCTGTTTCCATTCCCTTCCCCCAAAGCAAAAAATTTTAGAAAAAACTGAAACAAAGGAAAAACAAAAAAACACTCTTTCTTCCATTTCCATTATCCAAACTCTCTTCCTCTCTACGGAATTTATCTATCCTCGCATCTCCCCCGGGTATCAGCCGATTTTTCTGCAATTTTTTTCATTGTAAAAAATCTCAAAAACATAATTCCTGTAATTATGTATGATAACTTGTTTTTGTTTTGACAATTATTTTGTTCTTTTCGTTTCAAATTTAAGAACCCATTATTCATTTTTGTGAATTTTTTTATTACTTGATTGTGAATTTGTTAGGGGAAAAGCTGTGTTTAAGAAAAGGCCGTGAATTTCTTTGTTGACTCTGTTTTTTTGGGGGGATTGAAGATAAGGCCTATAGAAAATATTATTTTTGCGGAAGCAGTTTGCACCGTCTTCAATTTTGTTTTCCTCCTTTTTATTAAATAACAAGATAAATTAGTGGTCGATGCGTTTTTTGTTGTGATTTGGGTTTGAATTTTGGAAGCTTTCGGTCCGGTAGAGGGAGATGGAGACACTTGGGACTTAAGTTGTGAACTTGGGGCTGTTTCTTATGTGGTTTTTAGTTTAAAAGAAACAACCTAAGGTTATGATAAGAGCAGATATTGGAGAATCGGTGGTTCTTTTGATTTGGGTATCGGCTATCTTGATCTCTTGGGTTCTGGGGATGAGGAATGATGGTGGTCAAAAGCAGCAGGGTGGTGTTTCTCGCCCAGTTCGGACTAATGGCTTTATTCCTACTTCTTTTCGTGCAATCTCGGGTTACTTGAAGATTGTTTCATCTGGTGCTTCTACAGTGGCTCGGTCGGCGGCTTCCGTTGCCTCTTCTTTTGTGGAAAGGGATGATGAAGCCAACCATGATCAGGTAAGAGCTTCTGTAGTTGTTGAGCGAGACTAGAGAAGCACTCACTTTGGAATGTTCTTACAATGAGTCATCAATGTTGAATCTTAAAGGAGATTTGAAGTGTATGATTCTCTTATGGCATGTAATTACTGTTTGTTTATCTCGAATGATTTTATATTGTTTGGTATTATGCATGACTGGTACGATCTGATTACAATTCAGCTGATTTAATTAAGATAAGCCAGTTATAGAAAAGAGGAAAATCTAGATTTGTGTGAAGAGTCGACTTTTCCTTTCTTTTTTGGCAAAACATTAGTAATATGTCAGTTAAATCTAGGCTTATAGAAAATTTACTTGAAAAATAAAATGCGTTATGGGATAGCTTGGGGACCGATTAACAAATAGAATAGATGCTTGCCAAGTGATTGGACGCTGAAAAGTACTCTGAGAAAGATTCGCTTGAGGAATTGGGTTTAAAGTATTCAATTAGCATGATATGAGTCCATTTTTGTATTAGCAGGAGTTGCAGTAAGAACTGCTTGGCAAAATGACAATTATGGCTGAGGTTGTTATGGATGTGGCCTTATTTGTTGGGTGATATTTGATCCTTTGTTGACCCAGTTTTTTTAATGAATGGTGGCCTTTCCATGTGGGGCATATTTAAGACATACGAGGATAATTTGTCGTAGTACGCTCTATTTATGTTTTTTAGTCCAATGTATCAGTTAAATTCAGACAAAATCTTTATATGGGGCAGTACGTGATCACGTGAATTAATGTTTATTGGTGACATGAGCTTTGATTCCCTACATATTAGTTTTTAGTTTTAGGCAATGTAGGTTGTCTTGGTTGTTTGCTTCAGTATTCTATCAACAGGTGTTTTAACATTAGTGGATGGACGTCTGTGTGATTAGCTGTAAATTGAATATATTTGCTGTATCTGTGCATCAAGTGTCGCGTGTCGTAGTTCAATGGATTTGAGTGTTCATATCCTTCTTGAAAGAGAGTAAAAGTAAATCCATATCTAGTTTAATGGATTTATTAATTTAGAGGCTTCTATCATGATTAGGACAACTAGGTTAACGTAGTTTCATATGCCAAGATACCTGAGCGGATGGCTTGTCATCTATTTCGGTGTTAATTTTTTTTCCCTTATGACTAGTGTATAGCTTATTTTAAGTCTAACTGTGAAGGCAATACTATGAGTTACAATAAATAAGTGGGAGAAGTTTGCTTTCATCTATGGCTTGAGTGTATTAGGATGGCACCATTTGGTCAAGTAGCTGATGTTCTTGTTTTGCCTGCCTTTTAATTTAGAAATTAATTCCATCTTTGGAAGAAGGATTGTGTTAGTTGTTTTGTGAAACAAGGCTTGGGTTGTTGGTAATGGCTTTTATTGTATGATCAGCCTTACGTTTTAAGCATTTTACCCTTCAAATATTATTTTATTTTTTCCACTAATACCCTTTCTCTCTTAATCAGTGATTTTGGGCAATGAACTAAATAGAATGTTGTTTTCACATAAACATGGCAAAATTTTGAAGTGTCATCTGAAGTCCATAAAATAGATATCATAATGTATTTTACCACATTATTGGTTAATGAAGCAGCATTTGGATAATGGACTTTTGCCTCTGAACAAATTTTGCAAAAATAGTTTTAAACATGATTGTTTGGATATTGCTCCAAAGTTAATTGATAAAAGCCCTTTGGTTATAGCATGAATGTTTCTGTCAGAGTAATGAAAACAGCAATTCTGGATTGTTGAGCGTGCATGGTGGATGGGTGTGGTTATTCACATGTGTGCTGATTTTTATCTTCTTCCTGATTCTTTAGTATTTTACTATTTTCAAATAACCCTGTTCCTTGGATGTTCTATTTTCTCAAGCAGGATAAGTCTATTATTTTAGAAGTTTTGGTTTAACTATTCAATGTATTATGGGAAGACACTTACCATCTGGTTCTATGCTTTTGTATGACGATTATATTTTATAACTTCCATTCTGCTGTTGACAATCAATCTTTGATTTGACATACAGGTAATCTGGGCTGGATTCGACACATTAGAGTTTGAGTTAGATGTCACTCGTCAAGCTCTCTTACTGGGTTACCGATCTGGTTTTCAAGTTTGGGATGTTGAAGAGGCAGATAATGTCCGCGACCTAGTTTCACGACACGATGGTCCAGTTTCATTCATGCAAGTGCTGCCTAAACCAGTAGCATCAAAAAGATCAGAAGACAAGTTTGTGGACAGTCGCCCACTGTTGGTAATTTGCACTGATGGAAACCTTTCTGTAGGTAATAATATACAGGATGTACTTGCCAAACCTAGCAATGGTACTATTCCAAACTGCTATGACCCAAAATTTGTGCCTACCGTTGTTTCATTTTATTCCTTGAGATCCCAATCTTTTGTTTATAATATAAAGTTCAGATCAGCTGTTTATGCTGTGAGGTGCAGCCCCCGAGTTATTGCTATCGCTCTAGCAGCACAGGTAGATTAGTTCATGTATAATTTTCTGTCCCCTACATTTGTCTCGATACTCTTTCTAATCACTATGTTTGAACCACTCATTTTATTGCAGATACATTGCATTAATGCTACGACATTGGAGAAGGATTATACCATTCTTATAAATCCTATAGTTCCTGGATGTCCAGGTTCTGGAGGTATCGGCTATGGACCTCTTGCTGTGGGTCCCAGATGGATAGCTTACAGTGGAAGTCCAGTTGTTGTCTCCAATTCTGGACGTGTTAATCCACAACATCTGAACCCTTCTGCAAGTTTTTCTGGTTTCTCTTCTAATGGTAGTCTGGTTGCACATTATGCAAAAGAATCAAGCAAACAACTAGCTGCTGGTATGATTACTCTAGGAGACATGGGATATAAGAAGCTGTCAAGGTACTGCTCTGAGCTTCTTCCTGACATTAACAATCTGCAATCTGGAAGTCCTGGATGGAAAGTCAACGGAACTGTCAATGGGCACATGACTGATGCAGATAATGTTGGAATGGTACATATTTTCCTTTTCTTATAATGCTTTCATAGCTGTAAGTCTGTAAATGCTGGATATTTTTCTTTAATCCCACTCTCTTCCTCCTCCTCTCTCCTTTTGATGTATCAGTTACTCTTATTTTTTTTTAATTGCTTTTTTTTCCCCTTTCATTCTTGCTATTGCATAATAATAGCTCTAGGGAAAATGGTTCTCGATTTAGTTTTCCAGGATTCTATAGATTTATCTTGATGTATTTCTTCAAATTCAGAATAGCAGCAACCAATTGAATGTTTCATCTTAAGATGATGGTTTATGTCGTATTCATACCATGTTGGTCACATTAAGTTTATTGACTTCTTTTACCATATTTCTGTACTTTTCTTACTAGTACTGTTTCTTTTCTCAGGTTGTTGTCAGAGATATTGTTAGCAAAGTTGTTATTGCCCAGTTCAGGGCACACAAGAGTCCCATTTCAGCATTATGTTTTGACCCTACTGGCATCCTTTTAGTCACTGCCTCAGTTCAGGGCCATAACATTAATGTTTTCAAGATAATGCCTGAGTTTTCTGGAAGCTCCTCCATTCCCAATCCAGCTGCATCTTATGTGCATCTTTACAGGCTACAACGTGGTTTTACAAATGCCGTAAGAAAAGCAATTTTGATTACGCTTTCTTCTTAATCATGAAGTCGTTTACAACCTATATGTTGATATTTGTTTGGATGTTTATCAGGTTATACAGGACATTAGTTTCAGTTATGACAGCAACTGGATAATGATTAGTTCCTCTAGGGGGACAAGCCATCTGTTTGCTATAAATCCTATGGGGGGAACAGTGAATATTTTTGCTGCAGATGCTACAACCAAGAATGGTGGATTTGGTGCTATGTCTAGTAAGGCAGTTTGTTGGCCACCTGTATCAGGTTCCCAAATGCCTAATCAGCAGGGTCTTTGCACAGGTGGTTCTGCGGTTACTCTTTCAGCTGTCAGCAGAATCAGAAATGGTAACAGTAGTTGGAAAGGAGCCGTTAGTGGTGCTGCCGCCGCTGCAACTGGCGGGATAAATACCTTCTCTGGTGCCATAGCTTCAATTTTCCACAACAGCAAAGGCAATTCCTTGCATTTGGATTACAGTTCACTGAAGTCCAATTACCATCTTTTGGTTTTTTCTCCTTCTGGTGGCATGATACAGTATAAACTTCTACTATCAAGCTGTTTAGATTCAAATACAGGACTGAATACATCCTTTGAATCTGGGGAAGAATGTGATGCAAGATTATTAGTTGAGGCTATCCAGAAGTGGAATATATGTCAAAAGCAAAATAGGAGACAGCGTGAAGATAATGTTGAAATATATGGTGAAAATGGAAGGGTAGATAATAGGGTATATCCTGAAGAAATTAAGAAGGAAAAAAATACCATTATTCCAGAAGCTAGTGGTACAATTGCAAAAGAAAAGGTGAGCCCTCAAGAAAAACATCATTTGTATATCGCAGAGGCCGAGTTGCAGATGCATCCAGCTCGGAGTCCACTATGGGAAAAACCTGAGGTATGTACTTTTGTCTGTGGATTTATGATCTGTTAAGATGCTTATACTTTCATACAACCTCCTCAGTTTGATGTCTGACATGTTTTATTTCTCTTGTCTCATCAGATATATTTTCAGTCAATTGTATTAGGAGTCAATGAGCATGATGTCAATGTTTCTGGAGGGGAAATTGAGATTGAAAGGGTTGCAACTTGTATGATTGAAGTTAGGTCGAAATATTTAATACCGGTTTTTGACTATCTTCAGGCGACAAGGTCCCAGAAAACAAGGTCTGCTTATGCATCATTTCTTTACCTTATCTGATAGTTATGCAGCTTATTTTGATTTAATTTTATACGTTTGAATATTTGAATTGTTGAGCCGAGAAATAAAATATAACAAAAATAAAATAGTTGAAGTGTTGCTTTATAATGCACTTGAGAATTGTTCGCATTTGATCTTATGTGTGAACTCAAGTTCTGCATTTAAAATTGTTTTATCTGGTTTTTATTTCTCCATTCATTTTTGCATTGAAATGGATGCGATTACCGAAGTATATAAGATGCTATCTTATTTTATAGCAATATTAACAGGCAACTGCTGTATCCAAGATCTGGGCTCTCCGAAAATGGCAGCCTTTCATGCAGAAGTAGCTCTGGCTCTCTCGAAACCGTGACTGATTGTGGTGCTGCGATGGAAACAAATGGCCTTGTAAATAACAATGACAGTGCAATAGCAAAGAATCAACTTCAGATTGTAAATAATGTAGAGAACCTAAAAATGGAGGCTCAGCTCAAGTCTGTTAATAGTAAAATAGGACTAAAAATGGAGAAACGTTTTGAGGACGAAGGTGACAAGTTTGATTAGAGGTAATAGTTTTTGCTGAGATTATGTTGCTTATTAAAACCATTAGTGTAGTTAACGAGATTGGAATTGTGAAGTGTCAATTAGTGTAGTTCTGTTTCGGAAATGTTTTTCTAATCGAAGCCAGTCACTAATATTGTCATTAGAAATTCCATAAAGGGTTGTTATAATTGTTCAAGTCGATTAGTTGTTCATTACCACAAGATCTTAGGCGTGACTGCTTCTTGTCTCTGGTATGCTATAATAATGTATTTAATGGATATTTTTTCTTCTCACTCTGGTTTTTTTTCTTCTTTCGGTTGTGTCCCTCAGGTGTTCAGATATTCCTTGGAGGTTGATTAAGTGTGTCGATCCTGTGAGGATTGTAGAGAAGAATGAGTCATGGCTGGCTTAATCTTTGCTTGGAAATTGTGGATATTGTGGATATTGTGTTTCTGGTTGTTATGTTTCTGTTAACTCTGTAAATAAGGGAAGCACAATACTACTTACCAGACAAGAAGTGTATGTAAATAAAAAAAGTAGCGCTCTTATAACTCTTTACTTGTCTAGACCTTAATTATTCCCCCATTTTTTCTTCCTTTATCCCGTTTAAATTAATTTCCTTAAGTATTCTTTTTCCCTCTTTTTTTGTTTTTAATTAAGGTTTAAATGGGTTTAAAGATATAAAAATGTTTCATTTAGTGTCTCTAATAGGTTCTTAGTATAATATTATTTTATTTCATTTAAATATCATCTAATTTTATTTCATTTTATTTAGATTATAATCTTAATGGGTTTAACTTTAAATATGTTATATAATTTTTTTTATTAAACTTACATTATAAATAATAATGTATCATATTTTTATTATTTTTGTATTATTATTTGTTTTTATACAAGTTCATTAGAGATAAATAAAATATCTTAATTAGTATATTTTTTATTATTATTTTATCTCATTAAAAATTAAGTGAGACGAGATAAAGTAGATTTTAAAAATTATTGAATTATACCATGAATCTTTTTAACATCTAATGTTAATTTATATATCTAAATGACTTAGGTATTCGATGAGGGAATAGAATTATGATTAATGCTAAATATACTATTCAAATGAGAGAGAAAGTTATAATCATAGCATATATAATTTTTGCTACACGTATGTGGTTATAGATTTGTCATAAATAACATTTTTCTATAATTATAGGAGGGCTAAATATAGGTATGGTGCTAATTTTATTGCTTATTGAGTTGCTTGCTACCAACCAGTGTGAAAAACTCAAAAGAAACCAGGAGTTGCAAAAGCCACTGATAGTCTTTAATGTACAAAATGTGGGGACTGAACAATTTGTAGATAACTGAGAGGTTTGGAAAATTGTACCTCAATTAAAGAGAACAAGAGCCTCTCAACAGAACTAATTCTCCAGAACCGCCAATCAGCAAAGTTGCATTAGAATTATTATTTTTCTAATGATTAGCAATGTTGTTTTTGACACCCATAAATGCGCATAAATAAAATTTGTCATAATCGTTTTCAAGACTATAAATCACATTTTAAAAGCATATTATAATATGTGATTCCTTTTGAAATTATTTAGGTTTGTTTAGATTTCATTACTATTAAACTATAGATACTATAAAGTGACGAAATTAAAAAGAATAACAGTAATGGCATGCGAAATAGTTCGAGCATATATATAACAAGACAAAGGAGCCATTGTTATGCTCTGTACAATATATTATCCTAAGATCGATGCTATTTAAGTGATGATAAAAAGGCTTTTAGCAGCAGCAGCAGCAAAAAAAAAAAAAAAAAAAGAGAGTGAGATCAACAAAAATTAATGCGAAAAACTGATTATATAGATTGATGTATGTTGTTTTCTTTCGACTTTTCAAGGTATCCTTTAAGAGAAGTGTAAATTAGAAACGAAGGCGCTATAGCTTGCTAGTTCATAACGAGCTAAGGAGTTAAAAGAAGTTCAATTTATGAGTTACCCCTAAATTCATTTAATAAAATATGTTTGTAAATACGACATTTTTATGATTACAATAATATCATTATAAAAAAATTAATTAAAGATAATATTTTTATTTTATAAAAATATAATTCAAATATAATATTTATATTAACATTTCTATTTTAAACAAAATTACAAATATTTGTTTATATTTATATTTTATTTTTAATGTGTAAATAAACTAATACATGAGCTGAACTTGATTCATATAAATTTAAATGGGTTGAGTTAAATTATAACACACTTAAAATTGATCGAACAAAATCGAACTAGATCACTTCAATTCAGACAATGTGCTTGCTTTCGATAGTGTTCTTTCAGTCTTTGTCGTCGCCACTTCTCTTGTGTGCAACTATTTGTGCCCCATCAAATTAGCATTCACATAATTACGAATAAGAAGACAAATTATCCAACTTAACATGGTTTTTCTTTTCACCCGTTGTATTTGGCACAATTGAGGTCAAAGCATTGTAGCATTTTGATTGGTTTTCTACGGGAAAAGTTCCTATATTGAAAATAATGAAAAAAGATCAATAAATTCGATCATAATTTAAAATAGAATTGTCATGAATTGTGACGAATAATACAGAGAAACCTTATATTATTGTATCTATGTTGCAGGTACTTAGTCCTACGTATAACATAACGATGAATCACATTAAAATTCATTCCTTATAGGTAAAGTTTTAACATGATTTTATAAACATCATGTCTGCATGTATGGTTAAAAATTTATGTTTGATTTTGAAATGATTTTATAAGGTCTTAGAAGCAAAAACAAACATAACCTTAATCTCATTGTGCCTTTATTTGCAGTTGTTTACAAGCCTTAATAAGGTATTCTTCTTTAACGATGACATAGTGGTTCAAATCGATCTTTCACTTTTGTGGGTTATTAACATGAATGGAAAGGTCAATGAAACTGTGAAAACATGCAGAGGAGAAGATAAGTTTGTGATGTCAAAGAGATTGAAGAGCTACTTGAACTTTTCACGTCCCTTTATAGAAGAGAACTTTGACCCTGAGGAATGTGCATGGAAATATGGTACGAATAATTTTTATTTGAAGGCCCGGAGAAAAACCGACATAAATAATACACACTATTATTAGGTTGAGCAGGTGAGCAAACTGATAAGTGAAGAATGTAGTCCAAAAAGGACATTTTTGTTGTATATGAACAGGAGAGTTCTTCCCAAGTTCAAAGCCTTCAACACCCAATGTAATAGAAGCAGCAGATTTCATTTTCTCCAAATCTTTGAAATAACCTTTATCATAATTCATTTCCTGTTTTTCCCCCTTCATTTTATTTATTTATTAAATTTTGGTAGTTAAGCGTTTTCAATCTTTTTGTAAGTAATAAAATTGGTGCATTATTACTCTTTCATATGTTCAAAAATGCTTTTATTAAAACCAAATTTCAACCCCTTTAAGAAATAAACTGAAACCTCATATTATAAATAGAACGAAACTCAACTGGAAAATGGGAAAGAAAAAAAAATTAATGTATTGTATATGAAAGTTTGTACAACTACAAATCGTATCCCGATATGAACAATAGAGAAACCATGCAGCAAATATTACATTGCAGCTTTTTTAGTTTTTACTAGTTATAAATTCTGTAGGAAAACAATTATTCAACACATAACCCAAGATTCTCATTTATCTTCTTCTATTGAACAATGCATTTATGAAAAACAGCTTCCAAGGAATACCAAACCGATATGCAACAAATTGAAGGAACAAATAGGGATGCACTTCATGATCAAAATCCAAATTTGATGACCTGTATTCTGTAATATGCGTGACATTACAAATTCTAATAAAGGGCTATATTTGCTTAGCATTGAGAAAAATGGAAATGCAGCCCATCATTACAAGTCACGCGAAACAAAAATGAAAAACCAAAAACTCCAAAGCCACCCATTCATATAAATTCTGCAGCCTACAGAACCCCTCTTCCCCCACCTAAAATTACTGTTGCTATCTGATAGCAAGAATGCAATGGCTAGTAAATTCAAGGT
The DNA here is from genome assembly GCA_033030585.1 of Hippophae rhamnoides. Classification (NCBI taxonomy): domain Eukaryota; kingdom Viridiplantae; phylum Streptophyta; class Magnoliopsida; order Rosales; family Elaeagnaceae; genus Hippophae; species Hippophae rhamnoides. Next base: position 43,272,390 of record CM065433.1, read on the forward strand.
GTTAAAACGAGTATCACGCTGAAACAAGGTTGACTGATTAAATTATTACCATTTACACCTTAATACCTGCATCAATTCATAAATAGTAACCAGGTAGCAAATACATTAAAATCATCCACCAAATCCAGTTAGAAGACTAACGAAGCACTTTAAAAGCCAAGAACAATGACACGATGAATATACTTGCTTTGGGGCAGGACGCAACCCTAATTATGCAGAGCATTGTACACTGTCACTTAAGCAACAGGGGAACGGAGCACATGATCCTGTGAGGTGTCCACTGCAGCAGGTGGCATAAACTGCCACATGGCAACCCCTGGGTATCCAACGAAGGGCACCAACTTGCTGCCAGGAGCTTGTCCTTGAGGAGCAAATGCAGCAGGAATAGGAGTAGGAGTCAAGAACCCAGGTTGTGTATTCATGGTCTTCAGTTGTTGCTCCAACTTCTCCTTCTCTGCCTTGAGTCTCTGCTTCTCCTCACGAAGCTCATTCTTCTCTACCTACGTAACATAAAAATCATGATTATTTGTGGCACATTTCTTGGTGCAACAGCAGTGAATTTGATACAATAGCATGTGATATGCAAATTCATCATAAAATGTTTATTTTAAAGAAATCATCACTCACCTTCAATTCCTTGATCTTCTCCCGAAGTCTTGAATTTGAGTCTTTCAGCTTGTGGGATTCACTACGTAACTGATTTACCATTCGGAGAACATCAACTAAAATAGCAGCCTTGTCTGTTTTGGGAGGCCTTCCAGGCTCCAAAATGGATACCAGTTCCACAAACCTATCTTCGACCAAAAAGCATTAAAAATTTGCGCCTAAAAATAAAATAGAGAATAAAAAAGGAGGGAGAGAATACTTGTCATTGAGTCTATCCCTCCGCAACTTCTCCCTACATGCCTTGGAGCTGGATAAACTACATGATTCAGTTCTGACCCTGCAGGAGGGATGAGAAACAAAGACAGAAAGTCAGGTTTAAGAGAAAAATCATAAGGATGCAAAAGATAAAGTTGTTTATCTTATGGGTAACAAATTTTAATAAGTATATTGTTGCTGGTAATCATATCGTTAAAGTCATCCACTTATAGTTTGTATACTAAATGACTTCCATCACCACTTTTTTAATGATGCCAGAATCGTTTCAGTCTCATGGATGCAACCAGAGCCACACTCTAACAGCACTTAAAGAATAATGCATAAAATATGCTATGGATTGATTATCATGCATAACAAGGTTCCTGGTTTTTGTTTAGTGCATCAACATGTGCCACTAAATCACAACTGGTAAAATTGACAAGCAACCATACTTCTGTATGCCGAAAATCACGAAGATGTATTTAGCTGAATTCTAGATTATTAAAGGAAATTCTGTCTAATGTAAACTAATATAATTAGATCCATTCTAGAAAAGAAGAAGCTCAAGTTTCATAAGCAGAAAACAAAAATAACAATGAAGTTAAGACGTATAGGCTTATAATGAAAGTTGACAACAATTTTGCTCTGTCATAAAATAAGTAGATGTTATACCTCTTTTTTGAGCCAGATGCCTTAAGGCCTCCTGAGTCTCCAAACGAACCATTAATCTCCACACTTGGAATGCATGCGCTATAACAAGGAATGGAGTGAACATTTGAAAGATATAACTAAACAATGAACCCAAAAGTGAAACTAAACAAAGTAAGCAATCTGCACTAATCAGACAGAACACGTCCCAAAAAAGGATCCAAGTACACAATATTCTTTTGGTGGGGGAAAAGATATAACAGTACAAAGCATTAACAAATTACAGGCATATACAAATTCAACCTTAGTCATTAATAAAAATATGTAGCACTTACTCAGATGAATAAAAATTCCATAAACATAAATATTTAAAATCAATAAAGAACCTAGTGCAAAAGTAAAGAAGATTAGTGATTTTTATAGAGAAAATGCATAGGCTTCCATGAGATGAGATACTGCCATCTCAACCATGTATATTTCTAGCAGAGACCAACATCTGAATTTTGATACATCTCTTTTGTGATCATCTGTTGTATGTGAAATTTCTGGACCCAAGTTCATCAAAAAAACAAAAAGTACTTATCTGACGTAACAGATGCTTTGCTTTCTGTGTAAAATAAAAAGATTTGTTAATGGTCTCTTAAAGGCTTAGTCAATTTTTAGTCTAATAGTCCAAGTCTAGAATTTCCACAGTTGGATAAATCTTATTTGTTTCTAGTTCTACAATCCACAGCCCGGGTTCCCATTTTTAACTGAACCTATCCGACCAAATAAACATTAATCGTATAGTTTCTATTCAATTACAAGACATATTACTAAATATAACACAACAAATGCAAAATCTATTTCCGTCAAATTTAGATATAAAGGAAAATAAGATCAATGGACCCATTATTGATTTCGTATTGTGGTTCACCACTTGGCCGAGAGGACTCTTCAAGTCAGAGGTTTGAGCCAAATCGAGTAAAGTTTGATCTCTTATTAAGATGTAGAAATAAAGTCTTAAGAGTTTTGCAACAATACTTCTAACTACAGCGGTTCATCACCACAATGGAATGATTAATGAAATAAAACATGTATAGTCTACTTCAACCAGTTAAAAGCAGCCAAAGACATTAGAGTTTTGAAGGAAAAAGATTTGAATTGTAAGTCTTACTACCCATTTACAGGTAATGAAAACGAAAACTTCCCAAATTAGATTCAGAATCTCGCTCAGCCCATAACATTAGGGTTAAAAGAAGGTCTTGAAAACTAGCAAATATAACTACAAAATACATTACTTTAAACTAACATAAGAAAGATATTTAACAAATCTAATTATTATTTCCATAAAAGCCCAAACAAGGGATTGAAACTAAATCATAAACGCTCAAGTTCCTCTACTGGATTCAGCTTTTCAGAGCACAAAACTGAAAATGGAATTTATAAGAGACCGAATTGGAAGATATCAAGCAGTAAAAGTACCTTGCACTAGACACAACATTGAGGGGTTGAGCAGGCCAAGTGAAAGCGGAAGAGGAGATATGGAAATTCCCATCAGGGACAGGAATATCGTCCACCAAGCCGCAATCGATGAACCAATTGGTGTTTTCAGGAGAAACCATTTGGGCCGTTGCCGGAAAGGTGTGTAGTTCCAGCTGGGGATTTGTTATTCTCGGAACCAAACGGTGGGAAAACGATCACTTCGCCCCCGTTTATATTTGGGTTTGGGTTTGTCGGGTGAGTGAAAATGCCGGGAATCTGCTCGCGATGAATTGATGGGGGATTGTCATTGATTGGTGGCGGATTCTTCATCGATTCACCACCACACTCATGAGTAAAAGCTTTTGTGGACTTGGTCCTAATGTAACTTTATGGGCCTAGGGCTACATTTTTTAGTCCTCATTTTCATTTTGTCCATCCACCAACCCACCTTTTAGGTAATAATTGAAATTTTGATAGGCAATATGAAAACAAAAATATTATAATAAGATATAAATAATTTTAATCTATTTCATTTATATTTTATTATATTAGGTTAATATTCTATGTATCAATTACGATTCTTATAAGTATAAACACTATTATAATATAATGTTTAATCATAATGGTGGACTTGTACATCATATTGGTGCAATTTGATGATAATGCAAGTAGAAAGAGTCAAATATCTGAGGAGATAATTGGTTAGCTTTTCAGCAATGAAAAAAAGTTAGGCATATTGGTAAGAAAAGGATATATGTACTAATAAAAAAGTCAGGCATATTGGACAGATGACATGGATGATCATTTAGACTGCAACAAAAAGCCTAAAGCCATTAAATTAATATGTAACCTGTTGGTGTACTAGTACTAGTTACTATATTGCCAGCTTCTGGAACGAGGGTTTCACGCTCTTCTTTTTTTTTTTGAGTAAAAACCTGCTTTATACTCCCTTATTAGTTTCTCTCTTTCTTTCTTTCTTTCTTTTTCTAAAGTTACAGAGAAGCTGGCTCTTCTTACTGATATATATATATATATATATATATATATATATATATATATATATATATATATATATATATATATACATATGATCATGACAAATTTTTGAAAAACTCGGCTGAAAATGTACAACATGGTTACCTGTCTAAGTGTTGGATACATATAATTTTCTCAATTTTTTTAGAATTTTCATAAATTTAAAATGTATACCCATGTTCATAAGGATTTGTTGGACATGTTTACTCCATGAAAAATGAAATGTATGCATTTTCTTTCAATTGTTTATATGTTTGGATAATTTATCAGACTTCCAAACCTTAAATCATTAAAAATTTCATTCAATTTTATTGATCATCAGAATCAAAAGAGGTACATAAAAAATATAAAACAAAATTACAATGTAATATCATTTACTATGTAATTTAAAAACTCTTATCAACAACAGACAACATATTTTACAAACAACCAACCTTCAATATGACCGTAAAATACACATTATCAATGTTTAAAACACTGTAAATAAATTTCCAATATTTAAAATATTGATCAAATTTTATTGTGCATGTGAATTATATGTAGCTTTTAGGGAACTGAAAGAGGGTCTTTAAATATAATTTAACTTGTTTTGTAGGAAGGAATGAAGTGAACAAAATCATGAACCCTTTTGCTTATCTCTACTGGATTTGCACCTACTAGCTTTTCAACTGCAGCTCCTTCCCTCATCAACAAGAAGGTAGGCATGGCTTGTATCCCCATCTTGGAGCTTACAACCTTTTTGAAATTAATTCAGCATATAATTTATTAAGGAATAACACAATTGAATCTATATATCACATAATCTAGAGTCAATAGTTTACATTTCTATTAAGGATTTATAAAGATGTGCCAATAATATTAATAAAGGAGATATCACAAACACCCTTAAGATTTTCCTTAATATCAAAGAACTCCCAAATCATCTACGTACCTTGAGGTTTATGCTAATTAAAGAGAAATGTTTAGTTAATAATGGAGAAATTTGTTGACACACATAAAATATTTTAAAATGGATCCAAAAAGTATTTCTAAAAAGTAGAAAACAAAGAGAAAGGTAGTAAGTCGAAGAGATAATAATAATAATAATAATATTACGTGAAAAAGTTAACCAAGACAATTTATAATAATGTTAAAAATGTTATTTTGTTGTAATATTTATTTTAACTCAAAGTTATATTGTATTTTCGAAATCTATCACTTAAGTTTACAAATATTTATGTGTAATAGTTTAATCATCGGTTTTTTTAAAAAATGACAATATAAAATTAGTTTATTTTTTATGATTTTTTTTATTTTTTTCTATTTTTATCTAAAAAAAATTTTCAATAATTAATAATTATTCATGTCAAAACATTTTTTTTAGTATAATTAAAAAAAATAAAAATCATAAAAAATAAGTTAATAAATTTATGTTATCATTTTTTTTAAGTTAATGCACTAATAAAAACTAAAAAAAATTAAATACTCTAATTATAGTAACTAACAACCTTCCCCGTATTAATAATCACATGCCGTCCCACACACACATATATGACCTTACTTGATATATCTAAATTTGTTTTATTATTATTTAAATCGACTAATTAAATAAGTAATGTTTTGAAAGCTTTTCCTCACTCACATGTTACATGTCATAAGGGATCAGAATTAAATAAAAACCAGGAATTCAAACTTTGATTAGAAAAGTAATTAGAAAAAAATTATAACAAATAAAAATAATATTTTAATAAAATTGAATAAATTTTAATTAAATAATATTTAATATTAATAAGATGTAAATAATTTTAATTTAAATTGAATATTAAATGAAATTTAATATAAACAATGTATCAAATTGTTTTTAATAAAAAAATATATATAAATTAAATATAAATAGTATTATTTTTATGATTACGATGATAATTTTATTATTTTTTCTATAATCTTTGTTTACTCATGCGATAGATATCGTATGAAGTAGAAAATTACGTGAAAGGTTAAGCACATACGTTATTCTCATCAACATCCACCGAGAGAAACAGAGCATCTTGGTAGCTCAAGGCCAGTTCCTCAAAGCATTGATTCATTGCTAACGAAGTTATACACCAGGAAGCACCAAAATGCACCACAACCTGCAATTTTTGCAAGTGAAGGGTTTAATTCAGTTAATTTGCATGCTCGTTCTAAGCAATGTCACCTGGAATTCAAATAAGCTTTTACACATACGAAGTGCTATTATAAAGACTTATTATATTTAATCTCATAATTATTAAAAAAAACAATTATTTAAAATTTCTAGTCTTCTCGAAGTGGACCAATTTTAACACAAAGCATTCAAATTTCATAATAATAATGATAAGATTAATAGTACTTAATCTTAAAATTATTGGCTAAAGTGTGTTTTTGTACACAATAGTAGAATTTCTTGGACATTTTTCTCATTGTTGAGATGTGCTACTCAGGTTAACATTATGCGTTGTAAGCCTGGCACAAAGTGAATTAATAATACAGTTGTTAAGAGGAAGAAGAATGAAATGTATAACTCACAGGGAAGCTTTGCTTGGTAGCTTGAGTAATTAAAAAGTCCCATGAATCCTCTGAGTCCACTCTGATGACCCTAGACTTTGTAAGCTGCTTCTGTCCCTCCATTTCTTGTTTTTACTTGCTAATATTGTTCTTCTTTGTTAGTTCTACTTGTGAGATTGTTTTAAAAACAGCCTTAAACTGAGTAAAGAGATTGGTTTGGTAATATAACAAGGGTTTAGGCTTGTTTAACTCATTCAATTAATGTTTTTTAATGTATCTTGTGATAAACGACTTGACAAGTGCAGGACCCACTTAAGACAGCTTTATCCTTAATATCCAAAACAAATCAATGCTTTATTCAACTCTATCTCAATATCTTCATTCATTATATATATATATATATATGTTTCGATTTTATACTAATAAAGAAAGCAAAATGAAAACATGTAATGGATAAACTTGAAAACAGGCTTATCTATATTATGGAGACCTAGCTTGAGAACTTTCGTTCCAAATGTTTATGTATTTGACTAGGATCATGTATGTCGATAATGGTTATAGCTTCTTGACCAATAACAAAATATATGGAACAAAAGTGTTTTTAACAAAGTTGATACAGACCAATAATAAAGGTTTGTATTTAACATGAAATAACAGGATGGGAACAGAGAGGATAAGGAAATAAAAAATAAAAATTCTCAATTTTGTTATTAAAATAAGGAGGATAATATCTTGATGAGTTGTATGCTTACAAGACTGTTTGAGGTTGAGAGATAATAACAAAAATTAATATAACTAAATTAAATAGTCACTATTATTATTTATTTAAAATTGAAAATGAAAAATCAATATGAAGAATGCTTGCGAAGAAAACTAGCACATAAGTTTTCAAGCCTTTTAGAAATATAGCTAAGTTGGATGAAACTCAAATCAAGTCAGACCATCTTTTATCTTATTTAAAATTAATTCTTATCCATAAAACCATAAAATAAAATAAAATAAAAAAGAACAAAACCAAAAAATAAATAATAATAATAATAAATTGCCTCGATAAGTGGAGAAAAAAAAGAAGAAGAGAGAATAAGAAACCCTCTGTTCTAAATTCTAATTTCTCACATTAATTGTGTTTGACAAGGCTATGGCTCTTCAATTCAACCGCAGTCAATGGGAGAAGAAAACTACAGTGTAAATAATTAAAGAGTCACAACTCTATCTTTATTAATTAAGGGACAAAACGTTGTAATTTTTGACAATTTATTATATTAATATAAGTTGTTAAAAGTTTAATATTGTAATTTACGAATTAATTATTATTAATCGTGTTATTATAAAAAACAAATATTTTTAATCATATAATTTATTAAAATAAATATTTTTAGTACATTAAAAATATTAAAATAAGTAATTATAATATTTAATTTTTATAAATAATAAAATTATAGAGATATAATTTAAAGATTAATGGACTAAAATATTTATTTATATATTATAACAGAAATATTGTGAATTTTTTAAAATATTATAAAACTTTTAATACTTATATGGTAATGAATTATAATTCTTAGCTTCCGTTAATTAAGCAGGCACCAAGAAAGCCAGAAATTTTAAAAAAGATAAAAACTTTGGGGTGTTCGCAAATTTGTTATTAGATTCATAATTTTTAAAATATATAATAATATAATATTTAAAATTATTATAATTTTTTTTTAAAAAATAAATACTTAATAAAAATTAAGCGATAATAACATTTCATAACTCACTAATACTTCGGAAAATTGAAACAGCGTAAGGTCGACATAATGATGAACACGCTTTCTTCCTTTTATAGTATTGCGGCTTCTCTTGGTTTACGCAAGAGACTACTAATTATTTATTTATTTATTTTTGGTGAGAAAGAGGGAAGGAATCAAGGTATTGTTATTTTAGTTTAGAGGAAATATTTCATAAAACAGTTCAAAATAAATAAAATAGTATTCCAACTTGGTTTGTAAATGTAATGCATCGTCACCAAATGCGTATTTGATAATCTTCTCTCTTTCATTTTTCAATGCTGTACAATTTGCAATTGAACAAAATCATTTAATTCTCCAATGTTAAATTGTATTATTGTTAAACTTAATACTTTATATCGGTTAATTATTCACTTTATTTTATTTTTAATTAAAAATGCATAAAATTTACTACCCATAATACTTTAACTAAATCCATTCAATATTTTTAATTTTTAATTTTTAATTTTTAATTTTTAATTGATTTTTATTTTTATTTTTATTTCACTTAAAAAAAATTCTTCTGTCTATTATTTTTTTTATTTATCTATATTTCATAAAAACATTCCATCCACAAACATTTTCTAAGTCTTAACTTCTTTACGACAACTCAATAGCGTACTAACTTCCTCCGCTTCAAATTTAAAATTATATCAAATAATCATTAAAAATATTAAAAATTATAATAAAAATCAATAAAGAAAACATGTCAATAAAAAGAAATTTCTTCATAAAACTACTTGTCTCGACACAAACTAAGCAAAAAAAATTATTTTAAATTAAATTAATTTTTAAAATTTATTGATTTAATTAATTCTTATTTTTCAATGATTAACCATATGTTTAGATTTTAATATAAAAAATCAAATCAACACATATATAAACTCTTATTTTTAATCATAAAAAAATATATGTTTTTATGTTAAGAGGAAAAAAATAATTACATATACACTATATTTTTAAATATGTAAAAAATATATATGATTTATATTATATATATATAAAAAACAGGTTTGACACGTGAATGGATTATAAAAAATAAAAAAAAAAGAGAAATTATGAAATTAATATTTTTCGTAAGCTAGTAGTTAAAAGAAAATTAGAAGAAAAAAAAGTTGGCGTAAGGTAGATAAGACGTTGTCCATGACCTAATTGGAAGGGAATCATTGTCAAAATAAATTAGTGTAATGTTTGGGGTAAAATGCACAATATTTTAAAAAAAACTAGTCTAAATTATAAATTGGAAGTCCTAACAGTAAAATTACTAGAGTACACCCGATGAGGATATCCTTCTGGTGGTCAGCAGAAGCTAGAAAAGCTCTTAAACGGATATAACAGAAATTTAAGTAGCAACCCATTTTATCAGTTCGCTCAAACTACTGTCTCTTTACTCGGTTCTTGTTTCTCCATGGCCCGTTTGTCAAACTTATATGGAGTCTCTGAGTCACTAGCAGGAATTCCAAAGCTTCCAAGCATTGGATGTCTGGGCAAGAAAACAAAGTTCCCTCCACAAGAGTCTATTCAAACTACAAGAAGACTAGCATTAGGCCTTGCTTCTATTGTTCTGATTGGAACTACTAGCTCTGAGCCCTCTCTAGCTGAAGACAATGGCTTTTGGATTGATGGTCCTTTGCCTTTGCCTACAATTGATAACAGTAAGCACTTCTACCGTTAATTACTATTTCTTTTTTCTCACTGAGTGAGTCCTTCAATTATTATTATTTATATTTTTTTGCTCATCTAGAGATATTTTAATGGCAGATCTTGGAAATGAGAAGACGGGTACTCGTTCTTTTCTTAAGAAAGGACTGTATATTGCAAATATTGGAACCAAAGGAAGAATTTTCAGGATAAGAAAGTACGCATTTGATCTTCTCGCTTTGGAGGATTTGATTGGACAAGACACATTGAACTATGTTCAAAAGTATCTTCGTCTTAAGTCCACCTTCATGTACTATGATTTTGACAAAGTTATATCTGCAGCACCTGTCAATGAAAAGCAACCTCTCACTAATCTGGCTAAAAAATTGTTTGACAATGTAGAAAAGGTAACATCATTGAACACACTTATTTTCTGATGGTTTTGTGTAGCTTACTTATGAGTGCATGTTTCGTTATTACCGATTTATCTGCAGCTAGAAGATGCCGTTAAACAGCGCAATCTGTCACAGACTGAAGCATTTTATAAGGATACCAAGGTTATTCTACAAGAGGTCAGGGACAGAATGGCTTAAATCTCTGTTGGAATCTTATTTGTTTCACATAGAGCTGAATTGGGATGCTGGTCAGCATCCTCATTGCTTATTTATCAGCCACTGGTCTTTTATTCATCTTTAATGAATAGATGGAACTTAGCAAAATCACAGCTTTAATGGTTATATATATCAAATTTTCAGCTTTTGCCAATACAAGACAGTATATTTCTTCCCTATACAAATAAGCTTGTGTTAGAATCTCTCAACTTTCGCTTTATAATATTAGTGGTACAATGCAAACCATTGGTTGCTTTAAAATTAGAAAATATGTATACTGGGTCAAACAAATATCAACCATAACTTAAACGTGAATCTGAGGACTTCATGTTGGTCTGACGGCGTGGAGTTCCAATTTCACAAGCATTCACCCGAGCAGCAAAACGGAGAGAACAGAGTGACTCGCCTGCTGAGGAGGGATCAGGAGAGATGTTCACAAACATCAAAGTCTTTGAGTCCCCTCCTAGACATGGCTGTTTAAAGATTGATTTCAAGATTTTAGATTGCATCAAACAGGAAAATGAATGAAAATTATTAATTAAAATATCAACTGAAATTTTGTAGCAAAGCCAAATGTAAATTGTTGCTGAACTAGGGAACCACATATGAATTGCACATATATTTCAGCTTTTTATCGTTAGTTTGCTTCTCATTAGCAGCTGGCACACATTATAACCTCTCAGCAGAATGGTACAGTATATGAGGCATGTATGCCACTTTGGTTATATCTGTACAACTCTAAGATGATAGCAAACATAGAGACCACTAACTATGAAATTATAATGTCATCATCATCTAAGGACAAAAATTACTGACTTCTATCATAAGGAGTCAAAAGACAATAACATCCTCAACGAAAGCATAGACCATGGGAAAACCCCAAGTTTGAACTTAAATAATCTTATAAAAGGAAGTTACCTGAAGAAGATATGTAAGCTTTGAGTTCCTAAATGGTACATGATCCTCCTTCTTTGCCAGGGCAAATATAACATCACTTAAAGATGACAGGCTTTTATTGATAGCCTGATTACATTCACAAAATAAATTATTAGGAATCCATAGCCAACATATAACCAGTGACTTTACCTAAATAAAAACATATTTCAATGAATTACTTGAGTCTCTTTCAGTCGGTCCCCAGTAGATCCACTCTTAGAGAGACGCTCACTGCCAGCAAGATCAATAAGATTCAAGATACCTTGAACTTGTTGTTCAGTGCTCTGAATGACAAAATAATAGTTCTTTCAGTTACAATACCACAACATAAGAAAAAGCATTAATGAATAGACATACTGTCAATTAACATGCAGTTAATACCTCATTAACACCAGATATGCGTAGTGTGAAGACAAAATGACTTCTTGATGACTGTTCATTCATTTGGGTCTTGCCCACAGATCTAAAAAGAAATAGAGGCAAGGACACATTATATCAAACTCCCAAAAACTATATGAGCACATTTTGTTTGCAGAATGTAAAAGTAATGGTAATAGTAACGGTAATCAAATTGAATGGAAATGAATTAATATTACTATTAATGTATTTGGTTTGACATACAGAATTGAAGAAAGAATCACTATTATAAAGTTTGGTTTGTAGATGGAATGGAATGGAATGAAATATATTGTATTTTACAATAATACCAAAAAAAATACTATTAATTAAAAGTTTATCATTTAAATATTTTAAAAAATTTAAAATAAAATAAGTTAAGCTAAAAAACTAGATATTAATAAAATAATAATGGTAAACAATTTTTTAAGTAAATAGTTTATATTAAATATTTGTTTATATATGATTTAGAGTATTCATCTTTTCTGGAGAGGTAGTGAAATGCCATTTTTGGAAATCGTAATCTTCATCAATGAACAAAATACCTCTATGAACAAAGTATTCAAGAAAGGGTACTGGATATGGATGAGACACAATCATGAATATTAAAGATGTTTGCTTTCTTTTCTTTAAATCAAATTCAAATACCCAAAATGACACAAACTATAAAAAGTAAGTTTGGGGATCTCCTTGCCGAGTATAAAGATTTAATTTAAGGTTAACAGGTGTTGATGCAGTAAACGAAAAATGGTAAGGAAATCTTTAGATTTTTCTATTGATGTCAAGAAAAAAAGGGATTTGAAATTTAGGTGTTTGTTTAGAGAGAAAAAGGGTATTGTATAAGGGCAAAACTGGAACAAAATGTTTGCGAGCAATATAGACGGAAAGAAATGAGTTTTACATAGGTCAATGAGTGGAAAGACTTCTCATGATCTATCAATAATCAACTTCATTCCATTCCAACTTTATAGCACAACCAAACGTTGGAATTAATAGAATCAATTTCATTCACAGTTTTATTCGTTCCAACCAAACATAACCTATCCTATAAACTGACATATAAGGATAAAACAATCATATCATGATTTCAAATTTTGTGTTGAATTCATATCACAATCATCAACCATCAGTCTCACTTCACATTAGATAGTTACTTTCGAAATATCATAGTTACCTGCTATGTGCAGCCCGCTCAAGAAGAAATGAGACCTCTTTAGCACTACGAACATCCATAATTGTAAGATCAGACACGTGTGTATTACCATTTGCGTCATGCTTTATTGCATACTGCTTACCACCATTTTCAGTTCGAGAGACATCTGAAGAGGATCTATTTGTGGATAACAAGTCACGAATAGTCTCATTATATATTTCGAGCATTGACACCTGTTTAAAAATTAAAAAAAAAAGGAAGGAAATATGAGCGTTTATATTACATCATGACACTCATGGAATAGCAGGGCGAGCACACAGAGAAAGAGGCGTACCTGCATTTCATATTTCCAACCTTGTAGTTGAAGATATTGTCTAGCTTGAAATATCTGTTCTAATGAACGTGGTATCAATCCTTTTGACTCTGGATCTCCAGGCTTACCCATCATGGTGTAGGTTTTGCCTGATCCTGTTTGACCATAAGCAAAAATGCAAACCTGAAGCAAAAGATCATCATCATCAAGTTAAGTAAGCTTTATCTCAGAAAACAATAGAGGCTTAGACCGACCCAAAAAGTAAGGCAAAGTAGGCAAATTTCTATCAACCAAAAAAAGATAGTGTACTTTGAATTGCAAACCATACGGGGAAAAAAGAACAGGGAAGGAAAGAGAGAGGAGAGATTGGGACACATATTGAAAAGCATAAATGGTCAATTAAACAAACACTACATATTTGAAAAGATTATAAATAAATTTGATGGGATATCATTCTACTTGTCATGAATGTAAATAATAATTAAAGAAACAACCAGTTACTAGAACATGAATTACCTTATAACCATCAAGAGCACTTTGAACAAGCTGTGAGATTTCTACAAAGACATCTGCTTGTAATTCTTCAGGCATAAAAACTTTGTCAAATGTAAATGAATGTTTTTGCCCTGACCATGACATAAAAATTATTTGAGCCCAACACAAAAGAGAGCAAGCAAAGAAATTGGAATTATAGTCTACTACATTTGTCAGCAAGTGTACCATTTTGCATTAAATCAACACCCCGTCCAAGAGCTTCCATTGATGAGGGATAAGATATAACCTTTGCTTCTGTGCTTGAATCATCATCAGGAAGCAAAGGACGCACTCTGCAGAATACCCGAATGTTCCCTTTAAGTTCCTATAGCATGAGAGATTTTAGTTAGGTGGTCACGCCATTACCATAAAATTCAAATTGTTGCGACAGAAAGCATGTGGAAAAGAGGATTACCAAGATTGTATTATGCAACTTTTTACGCAGCATCTCTCCTTCAATAACTTTAAATTCTGCATCTTCCAAACAACTCTGTAATTCATTTATAAGTTTCTTTTGTCCTTCATATTCTGTTCTTGTTTCCAGTGCAGACAAGTCAGAGACCTGGAAAAATAACATATCACAATCACAGAATAAGAAACATTGGCAAGTTATTGAGCCTCTGAAACCAAAACCACATGGAGACGAACCACCAAAGTAATTCAAATTGAATGCAACAGTATTAAAAAAAGAACAATTATCACCTCGAGCTTCTTCTCTGCGGTCATTAATTGGTCCTTCAATGTCTTCATCTCTTCACTTTGTGATTCACATTTTTCCTGAAAAGAACCAACATGACACTATGTTCACTTGTTTTGAAAAAGAAACACTATGTTTTCTTATAAAATATCAAATGTCAAATGTCAATAGAAAGAAAAACATAGAGACAAGGACAACCTCTAGTTCATTTGTTTTGGTTATCAGGTTATCCAATTCGGAACAAGAATTCTCTGTGGATTCTTTATACTTCACAACTTCAGCTGTTAAAGTTTCGACTTGAAGTTGCCAGCGGTCACGGTCATCTCTCACTTGTTGCAACTCCATTCTAAGAGATGCACTATCATTGACCAAAATATCCCTTTGTTTCACGGCCTCATCATGAGAAGCCTGCATATAATCCATCAAAAGAAATTTGTAGAGAGCTCATATATGAAAAGCTATGTAAAAGAAAACAACAGAAAAAAATACTTGCCCACGGCTTAGACTTACATAATTTGACCTTTATTCTACATTCAGAAAATGCAACAATATCAAGAAGCAAGTGAAGAAAATTCTCTGAAGAAAAATACATTAAAGACTTATCCAGGACTACAGCCTACATAGAAGAAGATTCTCTGAAGAAAAACCACATATAAGAAAGGTCAAACCCCCTGAAGTTGGCCCCAGGTCCTTTAGTACCTGATAGGGTATCCATAACCTTTTGCCCCAATTTGGGCACAATCGCTCAAACACAACTTGAATAACAACGTAAGTCCTCAAATTTTATGTCAGTAAGAATAATCTGTTTTCTCAAAAAAGAATAATCTATGAACACATCAGTAGAGAAATACATATGCCATAAAAAGTAGGTCAACAAAATAATCAACTTACTTTGCACATAGTTAGTTGACCCCTTAACATGCTTAGATTCTCCACCATGCTTGCCTTCTCCTTTTCTACACGCTTAAGGTCATCCTCAGCTGTAGAAAGGTCTGTATGAAGTTTACTATTATATTGTTGTAGACTTGCAATATAATCTTGCAATCGCTTGTACATATCATTAAGAGATGATATCTACAGAATCCAACAAAGCATCAAATGTTTAGAGTTGTATTCCATGCTGAGTGAAGCATAGAAATGGCTTGAGAAAAACATGCATACTCTTCTTAACCAGTTTACCTTTTGATTAGCACTTGAGAGTTCTCGTTGACTTCTCCCCAGCTCCTCCGAGAGAGAAGTCTGTGATCTCTCAATGTTGAGCCTGGCCTCTTTTTCTTTTGTGAGACAATCAATTGCATCCTAATTATTATATCGAAAAACTTCAATAAAACTCGCTAATCAGCAAAATTACAATACGGTGGATCGGATATAAAAGCCGCACCGCTTACCAATTTATCCGATTCTTCTTTTTCAAATTTCTCTTGTAAGAAAGAATAGTTCTTCCTGAGCTCCACAATCATTGAATTTAATTCTTCTTCCTTGTTCCTAAGAAGCATTTCTACAGCCATACACAGATAGAGTTATTTCCACGTACAGCGTCATGAAAAAGTAATACGACAAAAATAGTAAACAGCATACCCATTTCACCACATTTGTGTTCCGCATCTTCCAACCTAGTCTGTAGATTCTCTTGCTCAAATAAGTAGCTAGCCTCGAGGTCTTGGAACCATTTGATGCACAACTTAAGCCTTTTAATATATTCCGTTAAAACATCACATTTTTCCTAAAAAAACCCAACAGTCAATATAAAGAAACAACCCAAAAAACAATATTGAAAACACACTCCAAAAACCCTTTTTTCCACCCTGAAAACTCAAATTCTCAGACTACTGATATACCTTGAGACTGAACCTATCTTTCCTTTTAGGCTTTTCATTCAATAATGCTTCAACGTCCTCTCTTGTGAACTCAAAGCCACCACATTCTGAACTAGTATTACTCAGCGGAGCACTATTCAGACCCAATTCGTGTCCCCCATTAACGTAAGGAAACGATTGCCGGCTTCTTCCGTATGTCGCCGTACCAAACATTTTCACCACTTTAAATGTTACAACTTTTCACACCCACTTCATCACCAAGAGCACTTTCTCTAACAACAACAAAAACAAATCGAGCACGCCCGAACTGAAATGAGCTGCCAAAATGAAAAGAAGCCACGGAAAAATAGCAGATAAGAAATGAGACCCAGTTCCTGGAAATTCCAAATTTTCGTAACTTCTAGTTCGAGGTGGAAATGGAAGCTAACAGAAATTTTTCTTGTAAGTCATATTATGAAGAAGAGAAGAAGAAAGAGGACAGAGAGAGTTTAGAAAGCTCGGTTTGTGGGGTCTGGATTGTATTCAAAGCTAACACGGCATCACAGCCGTTGCTTTCTCAAGAAGCAAGATGGATGATCGGCAAACAAAAAGCTGCAAAACAAATTAATCTAAAAACAATTAATAATTTTTTATTAGTATAATAACTTATATTATTCTATAAAAAAAATATTAAATTAGTTATGTTATTTAATTTTTTAAATCAAAAATAATATTAATTAGTTTTTTAATTTTATAAAAATAATAAATTTAAGATAAATTATATTATTTTAATAATTTTTTTTGAATATTATTATTTTTTATTAAATAATTAAATGTAATTAAAATATAAATTTTTAATAATAATAATAAAGTTATAGTTAATATAAAAAAATTTATCAAAAAATTTATTTTTTAATATTTTTTAATTATTATTATATATTTTAATTATTATTAATTTTAAATTTTTATTAAAAATTAAAATATATATTAAAATATTTTTTTATTGTTTATTGTTTATGTTTTTAAAAATATTTTATATTAATTTTTATTTTTATTTTTATTAACCATTTATATTTTAATTTTAATGTTACTTTAATTACTTTATAAATAATAATAATATTTTAAATAAAAAATATTAAAATAATATAATTTATTTTATAAAATTAAAATATTAAATAACATATTTCTTAATGTTATGAATCAAATAATAGAAATAATTTTATATAATTATTATTGTTAAATAAAATTATTTTTAATAAAATATTTTTATGTTAATAACGATTTTAATTAATTTTATTTTTTTATTTAATTGTATTTTAATATAAATAAAATTAATGTTTTAATCCTAATAATTTAAATTGTAATCGTGTTAAGAGTTTAATTTTTTTATTATAAGAATTAATTATTATTTTGACTCTACATGGTTGAATAAATTTGTATCGTACCAATATCTTCACCAAATAATAATATAAAATTGAAAATCTCTGAATTTTCGTGTCACTAAACTAGTAGATTGGTGTAAAGTTTAAGAGTTTACCGGATTGGGATTTGAGTTCTTTTCAAAAAGGTTTCAGGCAGTACACGTGGTAAGATTCTTTGTAAAAACTTAAAAACCGAAATTGCCCTTATCTATTGTTACTCTACTACTTACTAGTCATATTACTCATATCCATGTTCCAAGAATTTTGGTACTTATTATGATTTTGAATAGTTTTTATAATATTTGTTTGAAATGAATTTTTATAGTTTTTTTAAAAAAAAAAAAACTCGAGTGGGTTCATTGATTTTACATTTAGTGTAGAAAAGTTAGATATAGAAAAGGACATAAATATTCAATAATAATTAAGAAATGCATTAAACGGTAGTAAATTTGCTTTTCAATTAGATATCGGCATGGGAACTTCCGCCATAAAATTCTTTTAAAGAGTGGGGGCTTATTGGGGAACTGAATTACTATTATTATTCACGGTTTTTTGGAACTTTATTTTTCAACAAAAAAAAAAACATTGTAATATAAACTACAGTGTTTATTATTATTATTATTCACCTTTTTGCCGTGAAAATGTCAACATGTGAAGCTCCTTTCATTTATTTTTATTTTTATTAGTCATATGAAAATTTGTAGTTGGAAGTTGTAACTTGAAGAGAAATAAGTGATATGTATTTTAAATCAGACATAAATTTATATCCATATAAAAATAATTGGCATCTCTTAATTTATATATATATATATATTTTGTAAATACGGAAGTAAAGTTTGATATATCTATTATTTTAATCCCGAAATAACTCATTTATTATTATTATTATTATTATTATTATTATTATTATTATTATTATTATTATTATTATTATCTCTTTTTTTTTCAACCGACGAAGAATCGTTAAACAATGGGTGAATCCATTGTTGATTGTTACATGGCACCATTTTGTGTTAAAATGATAAAAGTTTTGAAACTTTTTTTTCTTATATAACTATATTATTTAAATATTGTAATTCAAATTCAAATCTAGATTGTTTATACACTTTTTTTTTTAATTTTGATACTTTTTAAATAATGTTTTAGTTTCAATCACTCTTCTTAAATTTAACATAATAATTGATAAATTAACTTACTTGATATAAATTAAATAAAATCAAATTTAATATATTTTATATATCTAAATAGATTTCTTTCGGTTTTGAAAATATAAAATTTAAAGTGTATTGTATTAGTTAAAGTTTTAAATTTTACAAATTAATATTTAATCGATATGATTAATATATATATATATATATATATTTTAATTTATACAGTAAATCTATCATATATATATTTATAATTATCTAATTTTAATTAAATTTTTATATTATTTAAAAATGTGAAACAATTTACATTATTTTTCTATTATTTTCATTTTTAAAATAAATTTATTATAATTAATAAAAAATCTAAATTATTTTTATTATCAACAATTTAATTATTCTCGAGTCTTATTTTATACTTGAAAATTGATGATCAGTTATAATAAATACTAGTATACAATTTTTTAATTAAACATGAATATTATTTATTAATTTAATATTAAAATTATTTAAAAAAAAGTAGGTTTAAATCTCAAATCCAGATTAATATAAATAAGTTATTCAAAAATATTTTTTAATTAATATTTTATAAATTAATTTTAATTTTTAATTTAATAAATTAATATATATTAATTCAATTAATATTTTAATTAATAATGATAAAAATTAAATCACACCCATCTCTACCCACCTCAATTATTAATTATACAAAATTAAGACAAACAGAAAAGAAACCGTATTATTATAATTTCCCTCTCTTTATTTTCGTATCATTAGAGAATAAGAAAATTAAAAAAGAGAAAGTATATATGATAATGTGATTGGATCAATGATATACTGCCAATTCAAAAATTCATTTGATATCATGAAGACTTAATATATTAAAATAAATTATGTTATAACAATCAATAAAATTCTGCCTAGTTGAGATATACAATATTTGTCGGCTATCTCTATTTTCTAATCTATATTTGAACTTTAAATTTATATTTTTTTATTGGTATTATCCCTTTAACATACACAAATAACTATAAAAATAATATTAGATTTCATTCATTTGATTATTTTAGTTAGTGGTTGTGATCAATTTTATAATATATTCGATCATTGTTTTCAAATTTTAAAGTTCATGCAACTACTAAATAAAGCTAAGTGAATGTGATTCATTATCATTTTTATGTCAAGGTAATTTAACCCTTTTTTTCTTTATTTATTATTTAAAAGAATATATATATATATAACACTTGAAGAACAAGATGTGTGTCAGGTGCTTTGTGTTAAAAGTTGAAACTTTAAATTATATTTTCAATTTCCAACAATAAACATCTATTTTAAGGGTAGAAATCTTTGTTCAAAAATACAATAATCTTACTAATTTAACTATTAAAAACATGGACAAAACTTCTAAATTCAATTATACAAAAAGGTGAGAAATATATACAACATTTTATTATTTTTTTTTAAAAAAATTTTTTGGTTAAAGATTACAAGCTTCGTTTGTTGATTGCGCGCGTTGAAATCCTCCCACAATAATAGTTAGGTGAAGTTACAAACTGTGTGAAAAAATTTAAAGTGACAAAACAGATTGAACCAGTTATTTCCTTTTTTTTTTCTTTTTGGGAAACAACATTAACATATTTCACTTTTTGATCTTGATTTGATGATTCCCCCCATTCTATTAAGTATCCTCTTTACCAATTATTAGCTTCAAAATCATTTAATTTCCTTTTGTAAAAGGGAATAAGGATTTTATTAAGTAAAGAAAATAATGTATGATTAAACAAAAATCATGATATATATTATTGTTAAACTTATAAAAATATCATAAATAAAATTATCGTATTTATTTCATTTATAATATCAAATTATTATATTAGTATTATTTCGTTAATATTCATCTAACGATGTTATATAATTAAGTGATAGATTTTAAATAATTCAATTAATTAAATAAAATATGTGAAATAATAATATGTTTTAAATATATCACTTAATTATTTTAAATTATTTTAAATTTTTATATCTTTAATATCCTACTTGAGAATTCGTTAGATAGTAACTAAGAGAGTAATATAAATACAATAATTGATTAGTATAAATAAAAATAAAAATAATTTAATAATATAAATAAGATAAAATATACATAATAATTATTAAAACTTGCAATTTTATAGATTAATAATGATGTAATACTCACGTTTTAACAAAAATATATTTCTATAAACTAATTATGTTTTGAAATGTTCCGATATAATACCATAATATTTAAAAAAATTCCACAAAGAATAAAGGTACTTTAATATGGGTAATAAATTAAAGAGAATTAAACCTTTAAAATATTATAAATATTAAATAATAACCATTTAAAAACATGATTATTTTTTAAAAAAATTTATCAAAATATGGATAATACAAAAGTATGAAACCAAAATAAAATTGGATGTTATCTTATAATTATAAGTTTTAGATATTTTATTTTATTTTTATAAAAAAAAAACTACCTATATGTTAAGCAAATTAAGAATATTCACCCAACTTTTGAACCTTCTTAAAATTTAAAAAAAAAAAGTAATAATTTTTCCCTTGCGTCAGATGGGGGTCAAGAATTTTCACTTTTATTTCCACAGAAAAGAACAGCTTCAAGCTAGCTAGCTAGCGTGATTAAAGTTTCTATATCCTAAGTGAGTATACCTGTTCGCGTTTCTTTTCACATTCTTTCGTTCCTTTTAACCCAAATCTATTCGGCCAAGGAAAATTCTTATAGAAAATAAAGTTGTTATATGCTAAACTTGCTGTCTTAGATCCAGATAAACTGAAAATACCACTTCAACGTGATATTAATTTATATAACATTACCTATAAATTTTCTTTATATTTTATTTAAAATATTATAATTTATTAGTTACAACTTTTTAATTCATACAATTTAATTTTTAATATTTTTAAATTTAAAAAATTTAATCCAAAATATTAATTTATGTAAACGATATTATATTTAATTACGATAGATTTAATTTTTTTTAATTTATTTAATGCTCAATGTATTTCAAAATACATTAGCTTACGAAAAAATCTATACTTTAATACTCGATCTCTTCGTTTTGTGATAATTAATTATATTATCATTAAATTAAGTTAGAAAAATTAAATTTTTTACTTAATTTTATAAATTTATAAATAATGTGAATTATTAAATTAAAGATAAAATTTTAATATCTTAACTATATAAATTAAGTAACAAATAAATAAATAAAAAATTACCTACTAAATAAATATTATTTGAATATTTTGATCATATAACTTTTAAAATAGATACATAAGTCATTCAATTTTTAAAATAAGTATACTTTATTCGCTTAATTTTATAACTACGTGACAAAATTTTCCATTTTTAATGTCTCGTTTTTATCGTAAAAAATGAACATTTTCATAAAGCAAACATATTTTTATCAAATTATTATCTATATTTTTAAATAACATTATCCAAAGATTATTATAATTTACAAATATTATTTTCTTAAAAATGACTTTTGAGCTTTAATATATAACTAGTACTCACTCACTAATTTGGAATAAAGATCGTAATTCTCTTTCTGTCCATATATATTGATGTTCACGTCTTGCCCCTTTCTGGTGATCTGTAATTATTGACGGATTGCACATCAATTAAAGGTATAGCCTCTATTTAAAGAAAAAGAAAAAGAAGAAGAAGATGGAGATAGCTAATTTAACATTTAGATATTCGATCTAAATTTTATTTTAATGCAAGGTACCAATTCATTGAAAATAATAACACTTAAGCTCCAAATTGATATTTAAAATACAAATGTTTGATTAATTTCTTACAAGTATGCGGATCCTAATTATCTCTTAATCCCATAGAACAATGACACCATTTTCACTACCTTCCTATTTGAACTTTAGTAAATATATATTTAAATACGTATTCAAGATCAGTACCTACTATACAATTTTTTTTGTAAAATATTGAATGATTTATGGTTATTTTTATAATTTTATCATTAAAATTGCTTAAATTCCAACTAAATTTATACTTTTAAATATATATACAAAATAAAAATATTTTTAAATATACGTTAAAAATAACGAGTCAAAAATATTTTTGAGAGGAGATCTAATATTCTCACTCTTATATCCTATTGGTTGTCTAGCTAGCTATCATGTGGATTGATTATGTATAATTAGACTTTGTAATTTTTTATTTTTTTTTTGGATAATGCCTATATGTAAGAAGTTATTTAGTCAGTTTTGGTTTTACATTAAATTATTAACAAACATTTATTTACCTAATAATGTCTAATGTTATAAGAAAATTTTCCATTTATTCTTTTTGGTATTTTTTTATTTTAATCAACTAATTTTATTATTGAAATATTTTTAAATCAATTTTTTTGATTTAACATTGATAAATTTAAATTAATATGTGAAGTTATAAATTTATTATCTTATCCACTATACATCTTTATAATTTCGTATCTAATTTAAATATTTCAAATAAATTAACTAAACTTTGATAAAAATAGTTGATCTAATAATATTTCAATGATAAAAATAATATATTAATAAATCAAAGTTTTCCATAAATTATCTGTGCAAGAACTTATAAGTTATCATTTAGAAAGAATAATTAATTGTATATTATTGTGTTAAATAAATAAGTTTGTACAAATTGTCAAAGTTCTAGCAGTAAGGATGCTTTTTAGCCTTAATTTTTTAATTTAGTATAAAAGATTCCAATGAAAGGTTAAGTGAGTCCTGGAGATGTAGGTTGTTTTATCAAATTAATGTAGTAATAAAACATACTTACAGCTTCAAATTTATTGCAATGTTGGTTCATTTTGAAGCAATGTGACAATGTGTGCTTTAAATAATTAATATCATTAAACGTAAAGATGATAAAAGGTCTAATTCAATAAATTATCCACTTCCCATAAGGAAAAAAAAAAGAAAGAAAGAAAGATTAAATGTCTCTAGCTATAGCTAATTATTTAAGCCAGAAATGCCCTTCTCTTAGCTTCTTCGCCTTTTGTATAGGAGCATAGTTACAGAAAAATAATAATAATAATAATAATAATAATAATAATTAATAATAATGTAATGATTTTGGTAGGTATGATCAATTATAACACCTCTAGAAACGACAGAATATTCTCAGTCTAGTTAACCCTCTAAATTATATATTACTCAAATTTATCAAATTCCTTCTATATGTGCTACCGATCGAATATATAGCGACTATCTTCTTGAAATTGTCAATTTATTATTTTTATTTTTTCAACCTTTTTTGAAAAAAAAAGAAGTTTTAACACGAATAATTGTTAAAATATTTTTTTAAAAAAATAAATTTTAAAAAAATATAACATAAAAATTAATCATTTTAACATATGTTATTATTTTATGAATACTAATGAACTAAATTATGATAAGAGAAATTTACTATATATATATAGTCTTCTTCTGCCTGCAGGTGAAAAAATAGGAAGGTAAGAAAAAAGAAACTAAAAATAATACGGAAGCTTGACTATTTTTGTATTATATATTTTGAAGTATTGGAGGCAGTCAGGATATTTTATAAGATAAGGCTCGTAATGGATATATATGTAGTCGATCAAACAAAACCAGTTGTATTATATAGGTAGGTGTTGTGAGCTGAACTTCTGTTGAAAATAATTAGTTTAATAACGGCTATTTTCTTCCTTTTAATGTATAAATATAACATTAGACATTAAACCAAAATCAATTCAATAACTTTCTAAATAAAAATGAGAGAAAATCAACACCTTCACATGAATAACATAACAAATCCAGTTAGTAAAAATGTTAATTGTTTTATAATACAAATTGTTATTTTGTCTTATATTCTTTTTGCCTCTTTTGAATTGTTTTGCATATAATGTTAGCTAGGCAGCGAATGAGTTCTCGAATTGCACAGCTAGCTAGACACATGGCGAAATTAGAGCCTAGGAATCTAGTAGTTTGGAACGCAATAGTGTCATGTTGGTTGCCGCCAGTTCCAAGTTTGTCCACATGCACTGATTAATGCACAGAATTTGAATCTATCAATGTATGCATGATGAGATGATCAGGATCATGTTGAAAGGAAAGAAAACATAACTTTATCAATTGATGGTTTTTGTTGGTCAAAACATAACAACCAATTTCATTATAAAACGAAAAACACAAACCAATATATACATTCCTAAAACACACCAACTAGACACAGACATTAAGAAGACCTAAAGTAACTCCAACCTCAGCAATTAATAATATAAGCAATCTAAGAAATCAATTACTTACGTTTTTAGCAACCTAGCTAGCTAGTTTTAAAAATGCTAAGAGGGATTCTATGAATTCACCAACTTTATCCAACATGGCAACAAACATAAATCCTCACAAGCAAATAAAGAAAAACCATTAATCTAAGAAAATAAAACCATAAGCAAAACACAGTTTCATAGACCTAATAGAGAAAACATACCAGCAAAAGAAACAAATGACAAAACTAGCAAAATAAAAACATGAATCAGAGTCAGAAAAACCAATCCAAAATGCACCATCCAACAGCCTGTAAAACCAAATCAACATCCATTCACAACATTTAAGCAGCCAAATCCGTGATATTTTTATCCATATCAGCAACATTATCACCTATAGAATCTGCTCCTGCAAGGGCAGGGTAATATTTGATATCAATCACTACTGAAGAAATAAATAGAATTGTAACCCATAGTTCATAACAAGACACTAATGAACCCTTGTTAGAAGAAGTGCATGTTCTCTAAATATGATAAGTCCAATGGTAAGGCTTAGAGCTCCTATTATAACTAGTATATACTATTTGTTTTATTCTGATTTGCACACCTGAACCAATTAGGTCTTAGTTTCTTGTTGTGTAATAAACTCCACAGTTGATCAATATGGTGCAAATTTTAACTCTGGTTTTTCTTGATTAACTTTTGCTTTTAGGGGAAATTTATCTGAGAACTTTGATAATTTTTTCATTAACGTGTTTTCACAGAAATGCTCATTTTTCAATTTAAAAAAAAAAAGATTTGTGCTGTTTTAGGTTTCTTAATTGAGGATTAATCATTGTTTGTTCATCCAAATGAAGCGTGAATATATACATTTAAAATGATAATCTCTTAGCAAGTGCAGATCGAGTGCTTTCTAGCTTAGATATATATTTGCAGTTGTCGTATCGCTTTTGTTCATAATATGCCAATGGTCTTCAGTTATCAAAACCATATCTGGTATATATCTGCACATACAGATCTGTGTTGTATGCCTTCAATTCTAAACGGTATGGGTTCTCGCTGCTCAACTATTTTGTGAGTCCCTCCTACATTTAAGAGGAAGAAAACACAAGTGGTAGGTGCAACCACCAATGGTAGGTGCAACTACAAATGGTAGGTACAACCACAATGGTAGGTGTATCTAACATTGATATGCAATTTTGCCTATAAATAGGCAATGTAGAGAAACATCAACACAACAAACAAGAAGAGAAGCTAAGCAAAGCCAAAGGAACAATTTCCTTTGAAGAAAAATAGTGTTGTGTGAGAAAGTGGGAGAGAATATCTTAGAAAAATATTGGGATATTTTTTCTAAAAGTGGAAATGACAAAATAGTGAGTTCGGGGAAACACTTCAGTGTGTATTATTTTGGGTTTATCTCAATTTTGTTGTATAGCTCACTTTGTACCCATTAATCTTATTAGTGGAAGAAATAATTTCGGAGTTTGTCCCGTGGACTTAGCCCAAAGTAAAGGGTGAACCACGTTAAATTTCCGTGTCATTATTCTACTCTGTTGAATTCATTTTATCTTTACCCATTGTGCCTAACAACTGGTATCGAGTAAAATTAGTAAAATTCTTAATATGTGGTTGCAGGCATAGACCGATCTTCCACACCGTAAAAGATTTTATTAGGTCCGGGCGTATTTATTTACGTAAAAAATGTCAAGCCATAAAGGTAGATATTGAGAAATTTAATGGCAATAATAATTTCTCTTTTTATGGCAAAGGAGGATGAAAGATATTCTCATTCAACGGAAGGTGTCCATAGGCGTTGGGAAAAGAAAAGAAGGTAGCAACCGTCACCGAGGAACAACGGGAGGAAATAGATGAGATTATGCCTAGTACAATTCGCCTAAATCTTCGATGTTGTCTTGCAAAAAATTGCAAGGCTATCGCTAAAGAAAATGGGAGACTCTAGAAAAACGTGTACATGTCAAAGAACTGCCAATAAATTTTATTTGTGGAAGGAGCTATATCGATGAGGAAGGAAGATAACGCGAGCATGATGCGGCGTGTTAGCAATTTCAACAATGAAGCTTTGTCAACTTAGCAAGATTTAATGTGAGTTTTGGCGATGAAGAGAAAGCTATGATGTTATTGGCATCACTACCTCATCATATAATCATATCTGACAAGCAACCGACTTATGCAAAAGACAAGATGGAGTTTGAAGTTGTTGTAGGTTTTGCTCTCATACATGAGAAACAAAACAAGGAAAGAGATTCAAGCACAAGCCCTTATCACAGAGTTCAGAGGAAAGAGATCAGACAAAGAACAAAACCGAGAAGTAAGAGTAGAGGCAAATCAAACAAATTTGCCAATGTTGAATGCCATCATTGTAAGAAGAAAGGGTCACATTAAGAAATTTTGTGGTGTTCAAGAAGGAACAAGAAACGAACACGAGGCAAAGTAGCAAAAGGATGACAAGCAGTTGATGATGGAGCAAACAAATACCATACGAGTTCAATATCGTTTATGATGAAGATTTTGTCAATCTTGCACGAGACCAAGTTGGGTGATTGATAAGTGGTGTTGGCTAGCTCCACGCTACATCGCGTAGAGAATTTTTCTCATCATACACACCGGAAGTTTTGGTGTTGTTAGAATGGAAATGAAGGTCTCGTGTCAAGGTAGTAGGTAAAGCGAGACGTTTGCTTGGAACAGAGAACGGAATCCGGACTATTCTGAATGATGTCGCATATTAAGGATATGCGCTGAATTTGATCTCTGTATGACTTGCAAATGAAGGATATTGTAGCTCATTCTTCATTTATGACAAATGGAAACTTACAAAGGCTCCTTATGGCGTGACAGGTGAGAAGCGTACAACTTTGTATATAATGCAAGCGAAACTCTCGACACATATGAAATGCCGTGAGAAAGATAGTCTTGGTGAGAAATTGGCATGAGACTCGATCCACATGGGTGAAAAAGGTTTGACAAGTCTAGCCAAAAGAAGATATTGCACGAATGATGAAGTACATTTGGAGAAATGTGTTCGTCATTGCCAGCAGAAAGCAAAATAGGGTTGCTTTCAAGAAAGCTTCCCTTTGAGGATGACAATATTTTAGATCCGATTCATTCGGTTATGATGGACCGATGCCAAAGTCACTTGGTAGTGCTTCAATACTTTGTGACTTTCGTCTTGATGATCATTCAAGGAAGACGTGGGTATATCTTACAAGAGACAAAGGATCAGTCTTAGATGTCTTGAAGAATTTTATGCCTCGGTTGAGAGACGGTGGGAAGGAAGCTAAAGTGCATCCGGGACAACGGTGGAGAAATACATCGACCTTTCCGCTTATTGCAAAAAGCATGGTATTCGCGTCGATATGATACCTCCAAAGACACCGCAGTTCAATGGCTTGGGCGAGAGAATGAATAGAACTTTGATGGAGAGAGTTAGATGTCTCTTTCTCACATTCAAAGTTGCCTAAAACTTTTTTGGGGTGAAACCATACTCACAACAGACATGTGTTGAATCTTTCACCTTGTACTCTCTCAAGATGGATGTTCCAAATAAAGTGTGGTCGAAAGGATGTTTCCACATGATCATTGCCAGTGTTTGGGCTGGCTTTTTGTTCATATCCCAGCGATGAGATCCAAACTTGATGCCAAAACAAGGCGGTGTATTTTTATTGGCTATGGTCAAGATCAATTTGCCATAGATTTTACGATCCAGGTTGAAAGAGACTTGTCAGGAGCCGTGATGCTATATTTGTCGAAGATAAGACCATTGAAGATATTATCAAAATGAAGAAAGATGTTCCTAATTCCAATGGTGACTCATCAGATTTGGAATTAATTCCTCCAACATCAGTGCTAAGACAAGTTGGAGATGAAGACCATGTTTATCCACCTCATGAAGATGATGCCCCCCAGAAGTTGGTTCGAAGATGAGAGAAATGATGATATTCATTATCCAAAGTACCAACACCGTGGCTTCTCCTTGCTCCACCGAAGAAGTGATAGAGTGAGATGACCCTCATCTCGCATATCCTCCAGACGAGTATGTAACTTTCACTGATGGGGGAGAACTCGAGAGTTATGAAGAAAGGGCCGTGGATGACTAATCCAAACAAAAATGGATTGAAGCCATGCAAGATGAGATGAAGTCCTTGCGTAGAGAACAAAACCTTTGAGTTGATGAAGTTTCCCAAAGGGAAGAAAGCCTTGATAAATAAATGGGTGTTCGGCGGTGAAGCATGAAGGACACGGTTCCGGTCCAAATGCGATACAAAGCCGATTGGTTGTCAAAGGATTCGACCAAAGAAAAGGTATCGACTTTGTGACGAGATTTTCTCTCCGATTGTAAAAATGACATCCATCCGTGTTGTGCTAGGGTTAGCGTGAGTCTTGACTTAGAGGTTGAGCAAATGGATGTCAAAACGTTTCCTACATGGTGACTTGGAAGAAGAGATATCGTGGAGCAGGAGGGTTTTCATCAAGGGAAAAGAAGATTATGTTCCGCAAATTGAAGAAAAGTCTCTACGGCTTAAAACAGGCACCAAGACAATGGTACAAGAAGTTCGAGTAATCATATGGGAGCTACAAAAAGACTACTTGCATACATTGTGTTTTTGTGCGTAAATTTTCTAATGATGATTTTATTATTCTTTTGCTCTATGTGGATGATATATTGATTGTTGGTCGAAATATTTTTAATCAACACAACTTGAAAACGCGATTGAGTAAGTCTTTTTCCATGAAATACTTAGGACCAAAGAAACAGATTCTTACGACTATTATTGCAGACATGCAGGCGCCAAAAAAAATTATTGTCACGGGAGAAGTACATTGAGAAAGTACTTCGGAGATTTCATATGAATAAGGCTAAAGCGATTAGTTGTCCTCTTGCTAATCACTTTAAGCTAAGTTCTAAGCCGCTTCTGAGACAAAAGAAGGAAGAGATGGAAGAGGTTCCATATGCTTCGGCTGGAAGTCTAATGTATGCCATGGTTTGTACACGGCCGGATATCACTCACGTGAATTAGGTGTGAGTAGATTCCTTTCAAATCCTAGAAAGCGAGCATTCAGTTGAAATGGATTTTCGTGCATCTTCGAGGTTCTTCCAAAATATGTCTATGTTTTGAAATGATAAACCCTGTGTTAGTTGGATACACATCTGAGATATGGTGGTGATATGGATTCCGAGAAAATCACTTCAGTTACTTGATTACATTTGCGGGAGTCAGTGTCATGGCAATCAAAGTTACAAAAATGTGTTGCATTGTCCACTACCGGCGCGAATTCATACTAAGTGAAGCATGTAAAAGTTGTTATGGATGAAAAAGTTCTTGAAAAGAACTTGGAGTTACAACAAACGCTATCGGTTATTTTGTGATAGTCAGAGTGCTATCCATCTTGGAAAGAATGTCTCATTTCATTCGAGATCAAAACATATTGATGTGAGATATCACTAGATTAGGGATGTAATGGAGAAGAAGTTATTACAACTTGAGAAGATCCAAACAGAAGAAAATGGATCGACATGTTAACAAAAATTCTCCGAGACAAAATTTTGAATTATCGTTTAGGCTATTTGATTGGTGGAGCCTCTACGTATGTAGTCGGGAGGAGATTTGTGAGTCCACTCCTACATTTAAGAGGAAGAAAACACAAGTGGTAGGTGCACCACCAATGGTGTAGGTAACCACCCAATGGTGTCTGTAACTACATGGTAGGTACAATACGCACAATGGTAGGTGTATCTAACATTGATATGCAATTTTGCTCATAAATAGGCAATGTCTTTGCTCTTAGAGAAACATCAACACAACAAACAAGAAGAGAAGCTACAAAGCCAAAGGATCAATTTCCTTTGAAAAAAAATAGTGTTGTGTGAAAGTGGGAGAGAATATCTTAGAAAAATATTGGGATATTTTTTCTAAAGAGAGTGACAAAATAGTGAGTTTGGGAAACACTTGTGACATTATTTTGGGTTTATCTCAATTATTGTATAACCTCTCACTTTGTACCCATTAATCTTATTAGTGGAAGAAATAATTTCGGAGTTTGTCCCGTGGACTTAGCCCAAATTAAAGGGTGAACCACGTTAAATTTCCGGTGTCATTATTCTACTCTGTTGAATTCATTTTATCTTTACCCGGTGTGCCTAACATATTTTACACTTTACAGTTCTAGTTATATCCCACAACTATTTAATTTGAGCAGTGAGAACCCATACCGTTTAGAATTGAAGGCATACAACATAGATTTGTATGTGCAGATATATACCAGATATGGTTTTGATAACTGAAGAAAGTGGTCTGACTTCAAATCTATATATGAAGCTGTGTTAGGCTTGACACATGCTACTAATCATTTATAAATTTAAATTAGTTCAGAGTTTACACTAAATACGTACATATATAATAAAACCAAACGCATGAATTTTGTTTTCTTTCCCTCATAATTTCTTTATTTTCTAATTTTCTTTCCCTCTAAAATCCACAACCCAAACACATGCAGTTTTTTTTTTTTCGTTCCCTCCTACCTTCTCTTTACTGTATATCATATATGATTTTTATCAAATTTATTTAAGGTTTGTTTGACCATGTAATTCAAAAACAGTTTTCTGTATTTCTAAACAAAAAATTAGTTTTAAAAATAATTAACATATTTGGTTATAATTTTTAGAAATTATGAGAATTTAAAAAGAAATATGAAAACATCTAATACATGTTTTCATTTTTCTCGAAAACACTGAAAAAAGAGAGCTTGTTTGGCCATGTAATTCAAAAACAGTTTTATGTGTTTAAAAATAATTAACATATTTGGTCATAATTTTTAAATCATAACTTTTAAAAATTATGAGAATTTAAAAACAAAAAATTGAAAACATCTATGAGATGTTTTCACTCTTATCGAAAACACTGAAAAAACAAACATTTTTCGTTTTCAAACAACGGCGAAGAAATTTCGAGACTTTCTATCTTTTCATCTGATCGGATTCTTATTTATATAGTTAGGATTAGTATTAAAACAAGAAAAGTCGTCTTTCTTTTCTTTTGTTTTCAAATATTTTACAAAATATGTTATATTTTTGAGCGTATAGCTAGAGAGAGAAATATTATATTTGAGATTTCGAATTTCCTCACTTATTATATTTTGTTTTTTTATCATGTGTTTTTTTTTTAATCTTATTTTGTTCAGATCCATGACAAATCTTAAAATCATATGTTTTTTTGTTTTTTGCCCTATGAAACTCAACGATTTAGAATCTATGGTTATCTACTTTGAGGGATTGTTTTTGAATTGTTATATCTTTGTTAACTATCGGGAAAAAAGGGTTAATTTAGAGGGCAAAAATCATTGTTGAGATTAGTAAAGGATAATTTTCATTCTCGTATTCGAAAGTGTGCATTTGGCAACACTGCTGTAAGTACATACTTTGCTTCAACTATTTCTCCTAATTAGCATTAATTATAAGCTTGATAATTTGTGTGTTAGTTTGATTTATGTCTAACAAAAATACAAATGTATTAATAATATGAAATCACTAAAATTTACTTTTTAACGAGAATTATTCGTATTTGTATTATGAAACAAATACAAAAAAATTATTATCTAGGTAAATATTCTAGAAAATCTAGAATAAGAAAAATCAAATTATGTTATCTATATTTAGACGAGTACTCTAATAATTTTAGAGTATGATTAGTTTAAAAATATTTTTATATCTCACGCATAACAGAACTTCAACATCCAAACATAAAAAAGAAGAATTATTCATAAAACATTAGAAATAAGAGAAATAAAAAAACTTCTTTAATATTACTAAGTTGATTATTTTCTAAAATATTTTATATAAGCATAGAGCTATTTATAGTTAAAAAAAATTTAAAAAAATTCATAAAAGTTTCTGTGTGAGACTCTATTAATACATAAAAATTAAAACTCTAACAAAATAAATTATTATTTTAATAGAATTCTAAATAAAATAAATTAATTTATCTTTTGTTCCTATATCCATTTGTTATTATGGATTGATTAAATTAAACACGAATCGAATTAAATTCAAGCGAGCACAAATAACCTGAAAAAATTGAGCTGGCTTTGAGCCAACCCGTTAGCACGAAATAATTTTTTTTTAAAAAAAAGTTACAATACATAAATGTTACAACCTACACTTTAGGTTAAAAACTTAAAATTGAAGAAACACATTTCTTCTTAATTTTCAAACGACTTAATCTCACTCCCTTAACTCTTTACTTCTTCAACAACCAGCAACAATTGTTTCTCTAGTAGTATCCCTACATCTAACACTATTTAACTCTTCTCCAATATTAGCTTTATGTCCATTGAAAAAGCTTAAATTTATTACCATGCCATCCTGAAAAGATATGTTTCCTTTGTATTATCACTAGATGGTTTACTTGAATATAATAAGAGAGTTATATATATATATAATCAATTTTGGAGGAATGTTTTTGTTTAATCTTACTCGTATATATTTTTTATTTAGTGGTTGAAAAAATTCTATTAAGATTAAGAGCTCTTTATCAAACTATAAGTTTCTATAAAAACATGATCACCTCTAAGTTTTGCATGATAAGGGTTGATGGCATTTAGTTTTACTGAATTTATTTAGAAATTGATTTCTTACTTTAAGAATTAATTTTATTAGCTTATATTTACTAGTATTCTTATTTTATAATTAACTAGTTATTGTAACATAATAGATGTGTGAGAGGAGTTGTATTATCTTCGTGTATTTGTTGTGTGCATAAGTTGTTTATTCAATATGAATTTTATTATTTGTTCAAAAGACTTATTATTATAATATTATTTTTTTCATTTTTGGTGTTTCATGTAATGATGAACTAATAAGCTTCAATCATTAAACATACATTTTGATTTATAAAAAAATTAATTAACTAAAAAAACATGTTATTAATAATTCAGGTTAGTTTGTGTTAATTTGGGCTAGATTTGAGCTCAAACCCGTATTTACTTACTCGAATAAATTTGAATTGAATTAAGAATAGATCAATTTGAACAAGGTTAGCTTGAGTCAATTCCAAATTATCCGACTC
The DNA here is from genome assembly GCA_033030585.1 of Hippophae rhamnoides. NCBI lineage: Eukaryota > Viridiplantae > Streptophyta > Magnoliopsida > Rosales > Elaeagnaceae > Hippophae > Hippophae rhamnoides. The sequence continues at coordinate 43,306,670 of CM065433.1, forward strand.
ACACGAATTACCACCCTTGATTAATTATATTTAAAAATGAAAAAAATAATAATTTTTAAAAAGTTTAAAACAAATGAATGGATTAATAAACATGCCTTATGCTAATTTTTTAATTTATTAGATTAAAGAAATATGTTTCTTTGTAAAATCTTTATAGTTGTCATTTTTTTTTTCTTAACACTAATATAATTCCATGGATGATAAAAAAAAGGTCTAATATAAGATAAATAAAGACAATAATATATCAAACTCTATCTTCTAACAATAAGGTCAAAGGGTAGTAAGGTGATGACCTAATCAAATAGTACATAAGTTTTAGATTGGTTAAAAATTTATAAAATACGAATTTAATTAATTTAAAAGGAGATAAATAGGTTATTTTTATGGATTTATTATTTAATAATATAAGGATAGTAGTATCAATTTGAATAACACTTATTTACCTGCTTGGAATAAGGATTGGTACTTACACCACACCTTTAAAATATAAGAGAAAAGAGTACACTTATTTCTTCTCCAAACTATTGGCAAGTCAAAGTAAGATTCAATTTGAGACCCTAATGGAACATCAAGCTCTTTCCAGATTGAAAGTTGTAATTATTGAGGGTATTAGAGCTAAAAATCAATAAAGATTTGACTTTGTTATTAAGTTGTCTCTATGCCATGCGGTAGTAAAAAATGTTCCTCATTAGTGTCCGATATTCACCTGCAGAGCACAAGAATAATGTATATGCATGTAAGTAAGATGACTGGGTACAAATAAATAACAATGAAGTCGTTAGGCATAAACAAATCAATAAAAAAGTATTTTAACAATAATAATAGTAATAATAACAATAGCAATAATAAGAATAAGAATAGTCATAGAAGCCAAGAAAATAAAAATCATTGTCATAATAGTAATAATAATAATATTGATAATATTAATACTATAAAAACGAATAATGTAAGTAGTAATGAAGGGTAGAAAAGACCAAATAACAATAATAAAGAAAGATAATACAGATAAAGATTAAAATAATACTGCGAGTTTTAATAAGATGATGACGAGGACAATGATGGTGGAAGTATTTATAATTAGGAGAAATTATGATAAAAATAAGAACAATATTAAAAATAATAAAAATCATAATAACAACATTAGTGGTAATAATATCAATTGTAATATTAGAATTCGTAAAAAAGTAATAATACTAAATTAAGATAACAATAATTATGATAGGTAATGAAAATAAAATCAGTTACAATGATGACGACGACGACTACGATGGTAATAAAAATTAATGTAATAATAATGAGTAATATTAACGATAAGAACACTTGTTAAAGCAAAGTAACAACAATGATAATAATTGTACTAGTAGTAATATTATGAATGTTAATATTAATTGGAGTGAAATAATAACAATGATGTTGGTGGCGGCGGTGATTATGACATTATTTAAAAAAATAATAATAATGATAATAATCAAATTAGTGGTAAAGTATTAATAATAATATAATAATAATAGCGAAAAGATAATAATATTATTAAATATAATAATAATGATAATAATAATAAATTATAGTATAGTATAATAATAATCAAAATAATAGTAATATTAGTAATAGTTATAAAAACAAGATGAAGATGATGATAGTATAAAAACAAATAATGTTAGTAGTAAAGGAGGGTAGAAAAACCCTTACCAAATAACAACAATATTAATGATTGTAAAAAGGATAATATAGATGATGATCAAAATAATGTTGACATTTTTCGTAGTAATAATAATAATAATAATAATAATAATAATAATAATAATAATAATAATAATAATAATAATAATAATAATAATAATAGGAGGGATAGTAATAATAGTTATAATGGTAGGAGAAATTATGACAAAAATAATATTAATATTAAAAATAGTGAAAATAGTGAGATAATAAAGACATTAATAATAATAAGAAGAAGAAGAATAGCATTATGGTAATAATTTTAATTGTAATATTAGAATTTGTAAACAAGTATGACAGTGAATTAGTGATAACAATAATTAAGATAACTAGTGAAAATAAAATTAGTTGAAATGATAATAATAAGAATAATAATAATGAAGTTGATAATAATAATTAATTTAACACTAAGAACACTTATTGAAGCAAAGAACAATAAAAATAATTGTATTAATAGTAATACTAATAATTTTAATATTAATTTAGATAATATGGATAGTTTGAAATAATAATGACGATGATTACGATGATTATGACATATTTTTAAAAAATAGTAATAATGATAATTATTATATTAGTAATAATAATTATAACAGTAGAATGAATGATAAAATAATAAGAGTGGTAGTAAAAATAACTATAAAAAAGTAGTAACAAGAACAAATATCATAATATTAATACATAGAAGAATAATAATTTCTATAATAATAATAATAATAATAATAATAATAATAATAATAATAATAAATAATGTTCTTGCAATATGAGTTATAATAATAATAATAATATTAAATTTAATAATAGTAATAATAATGACAATAATAATAAAAGGAATAATAAGGAGGTATGGATAATTATAATAGAAGTACTGGCAATAATTATAATAATAGTAATAGTAGTAAAAATATTATTATTATATTATTATAATAGAAGTTATATTAAAAGTGATAATAATTATAATACATATAATAGTAATAATTGCGGAATAATATTAATAGATATGATGGTAAAAAGAGTAATAAACATATAAATAGAAGCAAATAAAATTAATAATAACAACATGTAATAATATGAATAACAATACTACTAGTAAATAATAGTCATAATAATAATAATAATAATAATAATAATAATAATAATAATAATAATAATAATAATAATAATAATAATAATTGTAGTGATGAGAATGATTAGAAATAAAAAATATTAAGAAGCATAATAACTTGAATTAACATCAACAAATTAAGAAAAGATAAGTTCCCAAATAAAAGATGTAGAATTTGTGGGCAATAAGAGTTGAGCCTCCCTTTAATTATCCCTCCAAAAATGCATTGTTAAGAGCACTAGAAAGTGAATCGCAACCAAAATAAATAAGATAATTGATCTCTTTGTCTAATGTTACAATATGAGGTTAAAAGTTGATTTTGGTTATCCGTTGAGCATGATAGAGTACTCTACTACCATTGTAACACATTGTATAAGTAATTGAAGCTATTAATTTGCCTGTAAAACCCATTTTATGCAGGAGAGTTTCTAAGAAATCTCATTCAACCCAAAACCCATTTTATGCAGGAGAGTTTCTAAGAAATCTCATTCAACTCGGTCATAGACTTTGCTCATATATATATATATATATATGTTTTGAAGACAACGGTGTTAGAAAACCCTCATTTTTTTTCTTTTTTAGAGGTTAAAAGACTCTTAGACAATCAATAATACTATCATGTATGAACCTATATTTCACGTATGTATTTTGATTATCAAAAATAATATTCTTTAGAAAAGACTTCAACGTGAGAACCAAAAATCAAGAGAGTATCTTGTAACTAAAATTGCATAAACTTATACATTTGTCTTCTTATACAATAAGATTATGTTTGTTTTGTTGAACTGTTTTATGAGATGTCTAGTGTTAAAAAACTAATAACCTTATTAAATATATTGTCTTGTTATAAATCCCAAAAATATTGATAAAACTTGCCACAAAAAACTATCAAGACTAGAAGTTGAAGTTGGAATCAAGGAAAATAGTGTCTCTTTTATTTCCAAATAGAAGATTGGTTTTAAAAGAACCTATTTTATCAAAAATAATTAAGAATTCTAGTTAACAAGAACCGGTGAGTAAAGTTGAAAAATACGAAGAGAATTCATTAACTACTTCAAACTCTAATTTAGTTTAATTGTTATTTACTTTTTCTTTTACCAGTACAACTTTTGGAAACGTTGTATCCAAAATATTTTTTAGATTATCATAATTTGTCAAGTTTATTCAATAGATGAAATTATCTCCCCTATTAGAAATATCTAAGCATAGAGATGTACTTTGGATGCTTTATTTTTTAACACTTAAATTTTCCTATGTTGATTGTTTGATTTACCTTTTGTCCATTTTTAGTAGTTAGTTGGATATTGCATAAGTTTTTCATAAAACTCAAGCTGCAGCGGTTTTTTTGCCAAGAGGTACGATTAGTGTCACTATAACTAGAATCCAGTAGTCATTTTAGTTCCAACCTAAAACACTTTTTATGTGGTACAATTGTTGGGACTTTTTTATGTGGTACAATTGTAGGGAGTGCTTCTACTAATAATTCAGAAAATATGTTAAAAGAGAGTAGGGGTGATAAATACCCTATCTAATCTAACTCTCACAAATATATTTTCATCTATCATATTTGACCAACTAAAAAACTCACCAATTGAAGAAATATCAATAAAATGGGGAAACATAAACCATCATTTCTAGTGTTCATACAAAATTCCATTAAAGTTACATACACATTCATGAAAGATTACAATATTTACTGACAAATATTAAATGGTTCCATAAATTAACTCTTTAGTAAGAATCCTTTAAACCACGTACAAATATGAGACGACACCAAAAAGAAACAATAAAATATTGAATATCGATACAATTCTTATTGAAAGATATTGATCTAATTAATAGATAATTATGTTAAAATAAAGTTAGACCAACAAAATCCGTTGCATAAATAATATTGAAGAAATGACGAAACAAAGAACGCTTATGATATAGATAATAAATTTTACGTTTTTTTCTTATGTTTCAAGCAAACGCACCAAGAGTACAACAAATCATTTAAAACATTTAAAGTTTTAAAAGGTAAAACTCCTTACTAGTTCTACCAAATGAACTTCATTGTTCTTTGAAGAAAGTATACAATTTGTCTTCAAAGATATCCAAATGATTAGTCGAGCTAAAGAAGTGGATATCAAACAATAAGAGATCATCAATCAAATCACTCTATGAAACACAAGTTTTCTTTAAACGGTAAACTTTTGGTACCACTTCAATTGTTTTTTCTTTAAACTTTATAAAGCTCTTACGATTACATTTTGACACGCCTATAATTTTTCTTTGTAAAAATTGATATGCTAAAAAATATAGACAAAAAATACTTATAATCATTTTGTGAGAAATAATTAAAATAAGGAGATACATAAGTGTAAAAAGTATATTAAGAATTAACTACTCAAAAAATATTGTTTTAAGGAACCACTGTAAATATTTAATAACCATGAGCGATTATTATATATTATCAAAAACTAAGTTAAATTAAAAATAAAAATAAATTAATAAATAAATAGAATGGGTTTAAAAAATAATAAAATTAAAATAAGACACGTATAAAAGAGCAAAAAGTATATTATGAATTAAGTACTGAAAGAAGTATTGTTTAAAAAAAATAACTGCTGTGATTCACCTGCAATTACTAAAGTTCATTCCTAATTATTTTATTTATAACTCATAAACTATCAGGTGACTTAAGTAATCAGTATTTGATAACCATTAACAATTATTATATATTATCAAAAATGAAGTTAAATTAAAAATAATAATAAATTAAAAATAATAATAAATAAATAGATCAGATTTAAAAAAATAAAAAAATAAACAAAACACTTGTGTTTTCCCAATGTACGTTTTCAGCTTTGAAACCATCGTTGAAGTTGTCATAGATACAAGGAGATGACGAGAGTTGTTAGTTAACATTTGGAGAAGGTAGGTTTTTCTAATATTGGATGCTCAATGTAGGTTTCTGAAAGTTAAAGTTACTAGTGATGATACAGAGAGAGAGGCCTTCATTGACAGGATAGAAATTCGTGTTTGTCCTCGATGTTAGGGTTCTTGTGATAATTGATGATTTTATTTAGTGATAAAATTACTTTATTAATTTAATGTTATATTTTGTTAATTGATGAAGTAAGAAATATGAAATACATTTAATTATGGTTGTTATTAAAGCATTTCATTAAATGTAGAGCATTAATTTATTGTTTATTAAATGTAGAGCATTAATTTCTTGTTCATTAAATATAGGACATTAATTTCTTGCTCATTAAATATAAAGCACTAATTTGTTATTCATTAAATGTGGAGATGAATATGAAATCTTTACTACCACAAGTTCTTCGAGCCTATAAATGACTTGTTTTATTTGTATAAAATATAATAACAAATGAATTAAAAAACATTCACAAGTAAGATAGAAAAAATCGGTATGAGAGTAATTTTCTGAGTTACTACTACTAAAAAGAAAAATTTGTTATTTCTTTGTAAGTAATATTTTTTCTATTTTGTGATAGAGTTATTTCTCTTATTACGATAAGCTTAGAATTGTTATCTTATTGTAACTAGAGAGAAAAAATTATAATCCATATTTTACAACAGTAAAATCCTCTTACATTTTTCCGTATTTTTTATTCCAATTTATTCGAAAAAATTTCACGTAAAATATTTGTGTCTATTTTATTTTTATTATTCTCAATTTTGTGTATTTTATTTTCATTATTATCAATTTCGTTTTAAATGTAAGTTAGTTTTATCCTCATAATTCTTCCCAAGTTTTCTTACATTAATTTAAGTGGTTGTCCTATTTTCTTCTATCAATGATGAGCTCTCATCCCAAAAAGGATAGCCGGAAAATGTTCAACCTAAAGCCCCAAAATGCTGTTGATATCCCAATACTACTGCAGTTACCTATACTGTTACGGGGCTATATTTTGGGGGTATAAACCTTGTGATTAGGATAACATTTTCTTTGAAGAGAACCCAACTGTCCCAACTTTTGCATAGTTCAGATACACACAGAGGACCACTATTTTTGTCCAACGATACATTGTTAATTTTTTGTTCTTTGATTTAAACTCAGTTTGAGTCATTTCACTGTGTTAGCAAGATAGGTACGAGATTTACGGTGTTATAGTTAGGAAAATAAATTTGTGTTAAAATTTGCTGGTCCGTAGATTCTTATTGATCTTATTTGGAAATTGTATATATTCATTATATTCTCTTTTGGAAGGTACTAATATGAAAATAATGAGATTTCTTTTTTATGATATTATTTGTAAAAGGGTACAACACCAAGCTTTACTATTGTTAATGTTACTTTTTCAATTTAAATATATTAATTGAATTATTTGTTTATCCTTAATATTCATTAATACACCTATTTTTTGTAATATTACATCAAAAATATTCATTTAAATATTAATAGCTTTTTATCTAATTTTAGGTTTTAATTAAGGGTGTGTAAAGTTGAATTGATTTGATTTTTAACTTAAATCTAATCTAGTTAGTTCTTGAAAATAGAAACAAAATCAAAATTAAAGGTTTAAAATCAATTCAAAATCTAACAAAAAAAAATTAAGTTAATTTGGGTTAGTTGTATTGATTTTTAAAATTTATATTAACCTATGTAAATTGTAACTACAAATTTTTAATACTTGAAAATAAATGTGATTATACAAGCTATAAGTTTTATAATTTATATTATAAACATATATATATTATCATAATTATTAATAATAATCTATGCATATATATATATATATTAATTTAAATATAAATATATATATATATATATATATATTATGTACATAAATATAATTAAAAGAAAAATAAGAATTAAAATTATAGATGATTATAATTATACGATAGAAATTTAAATGTTTAAATTGAAAAAAATATTAACAATCTAAAAATAAATTATATATATATATATAAGTATATAGATTTAGTTTTTAAAATTTTAAAAATCAAAACAATCTTTAATGTATCCTTATTTAAAATTTAAATTCAAACTAACTCAATAATCTTTTAATATTGAAAAAAATGGATTGAGTAAAATTAAATTAAATTAGTTTAGATCAATGAAATTAGTTCGGTTAGTATTGGATATTTTTTACAAACCTTAGTTTTAATGGAGGATTTGACACCATATGAGTAACACGTGAACGCATTATTAGAATTTAAGTTTTGAAAATTTAAAAAAAAAAAAAGAAAAAAGAAAAAAAAGCTTATAATTTCCTCCCACTGTTTTCTCTTTACTCGCAAAATCACGATATTGGAGGGAAAATTTCACAGGATCGGCTGAGGGTTTTTTCTATCAAATCGGCTTCGAAATTAAAAGGCGAATTTTGCAAAAGGAATATATTCTTGTTCGGGGGAAGATGATCAATATTGATGTGGAAATTAGATTTACTCTGCATGGGATGGTCTATGCCTTAAATAATGAGAATAACACTCGATAGTATACACTACAATATACAAGTATTTTTAACAGCTATATGCACAATTAATTAGAAATATAAATTTAATTGTTTTATCTCATTTTATATTCTATTAAATATTTTTAATTAATTCATAATATAATATTGTATTATTTTATTTAAATATTATCTTATTTCATTATATTTCGTTTAAATTGTAATCATAATAAATTTAACATATGTTGTATAATTTTTTCTTATTAAACTTACCTCATAAATAATTATGTATCATATTTTTTATTATTTTTATATTCTTACTTGTATAATTTAAACCCTTAAAAATAATAATATACCTTAATTAATATTTTCTTATTATCATCTATTCTAATTAAAAATTAATTGAGATAATATAAAATAATATTTAAAAATTAATAAATTATATCATGATGTCATCTAAAACCCATTACTTCATTTTACATTAAATTTTATTCCATTTTACATCAAACGTTACACTAAATCCTTATTTTTCTTTAATCTACAACACCAAATATTATACTAAAGAATATATGTTTCATAAAATAAAATATTTTTTTTATTTTTCTTTTACCAATCGTTATATTCAAACAATTAAACAATTAATTATTTATTATTAATAACTAATTATTAATAATTAATTTAAAAAATATATTATTAAAAAAATTATATTTATTATATAAATTAAAAATTATATTTAATTAAAAAACACAATTAAGAGTATATATAGATAAATATTAATTCAATGAATTACTATATTTATTACACAAATATTCAATGAATATATTTTAAAATATAATATGAATTTATTTATCTTTGATTTGTTTATATTGTTAAATAAATTCTTAAAATCAAATATTTTTATCTTTCATCGTCTCAAATCTTAATTTAATACTTCCATTCATTGAATTATTAATTTATTCTCTATTATTATATTATATAAAATAATCATTATATCATATAATATATTTTTATTTAAAAAAAAAGTATGAATCTTAAAACAATTTCAAAATATGATTGGAATACTTCAAATACATGTGCTGTTTTTTGTTATCTTTCTTGCTTCATCGCAAATAACTTTTTTGAACCACGTGTATTATAAATACTAAATTATTATTTTAGTTTATATTATATTTTTAATTTTATATCATGTTAATAGTTATTATAGTTGTTTTATATTATGTAATTAATTTTAATTTATTATATAAAATAAAAAAATTTAACAATATTTTTTAAAATTTTAATAAATCATTACTTTATTTTATATTAATTTAACTCTACTTGATATTATAGTAATTTTTTAAATATTATATAATATATACTTAATTTTAATTTTTATGTTAAAATATTTAATAACACTTTTAATTTAATTAACAAAATAACATACACAAACAATATTTAAACCAATAAATAATAATTGATACGATAAAAAGTCACACTAATTTAATACAATATTATTCATCATATTATATTTAATATAAAATTAAAATAATTTTACAACAAATTTAAAATTTTAGAATGAGTTTAAAAATTCTGAACTTTATTAACATGTCAGATTAATTTATACATCTGTATGCAATCTTAGTTTTTAATTTTTTAAATAACGCAAACCAAGCACAATCTTAATTATTTTGTTTACATTAGTATCACACACACGTTATCTCACAACTACTACAGAAATTGATTATAAACTCGGAAGCAGTAAAGTCAAGTGATGGTATGATATTCAATAAAAATTAAAATTAATAGAACTTAAAAAAATAACCAATAATTAATAAAGATAAAAAAATAACGATATTGTGGAGGAATATATCACAAAAATATTAAATAACACCTCGCAATCAGTTAGTTACAAACAAACCAGATCAAAGAGGCAAAGATATCATCAATTGTTGGAACAAATATGTGAAAAAATTATGTAAGAACAATATTACCGATATACTGAAATATAATGCTTGGGTTGAGTCGCGGACTAGATCGCTCTCTTTAAGACGTTTCGCGGTACGCTAAACTTGTGCAGCGAAACACAACCTCGCTGCCCCCAGGATAAACAAATTTTAATCTTTTACGCCTCTAACTTCACCGCATTGACGGTCCTAATACTACACCTCTCAAATATTTATGTTGCTCGAAAATCGAGAAAACAATTTTCTTTTCTTTGATTTTGCTATGAAAATCGTAGAACTATTTTTGAGTTGTTAAGTTATATTCTAACGAGGCTATTGCCACTTTTTTTATAGTGGAAAAAATATGTGTAGCAGCCATATAATTATGAAAATAACGGACACATAATTATGAAAATAACGTCATAAAAGTAACGTCACATAATTATAAAATAACGGTCATAAAAGTAACGGTCACATAATTACTGAAAATAACGATTGGGGCCATAAAAGTAAGTCACATAATTATAAGAATAATGCCATAAAATTAATGGCTACATAATTATGAAAAGGGACAAGCATAATTTATGAAATAATGGTCATAAAATAATAAAAATATTTTTTTATTTAAATTCATTTCAACAAATCCCCCACTTGAATTTTAAATAAAAATAGTTTCATCGATAACTAATCAATTAAAAGTATAAGATTATGCATAAGCAAAAGGTGTCTATCGACTTGAACCTTTCGTGTAGTGTTAATGCTTTAGAATATACTAGAGTAACTCGTAGTTTTGAACTCTCTATCTCTAACACTCACACACAATCTTTCCAAGGTGTAGTTCGAAAAGCCCGTGCTTTACGCCACGCACGCGTATCCCAAAGATAAAGTGAATGCCTAGTAAATTTTGCCCAAAATTTTCATGAAAGCGGCCATACTTCCACATTCACATAGGTGAGTCTATCAAGAGTACTCGCCGTAGCTACGTACTCCACTCCACGTAGAGTATAGAACTCATTAAGAGTTTAATAATTAACTCATCCTTTCTATCGCTCAGGACTTCATGCCTTTAACAATATGGGTGTGACTTCATAAATAGCATGATTCATCTCATATCACTTCATGACATGTTATTACCCATTGAACTTATTTCTTGGGATCTCCGATATAATAAGTTGGGTTACCATCATGAGTGACTCTTCATTCTAAGGGCATCACCACATTCCTTTTGAGGTTTTTGAAAACCTTCTCTCTTGTTAATCCTTTCGTCAAAGGATCGGCCAAATTTTCATCAAGACATACATGATCTATTCTTACGACTCTTTGTGAGAGAAATTCTCTAACGATCGTGTATCTGTCGTCTCTTTCCGTTGTAATAACGGTTCTAAATCTTTGCAATAGCCGCTACTATCGCGGAAAGGGATCAGACAACTGCATCGATCTTTCCCATAAAGGGATCTCCAATGATTTCTTAACTAGTTCGTTTCTTCATGGCATTTAGTGCTATCATTTCAAACTCCATCATAAATTGAGCCAATATTGTCTATTACTTAGACTTCCAAGAAACAACTCCACCAGCCTATGTTAAATATATAGTTGCTAGTTGATTTGGGAGTTTTCTAATAAAATGTTCCAATTTGCGTATTTGTATCCTTCTAGAACGATGTGGGAAACTTTGTATAATGTAATCCAAGGTATATAGTTCTCTTTAAGGTATCTGTAACCCTTTCAATAGCATTCAAATGCTACACTAGGTCTATTGGTAAACCTACATAAGTAGTCCCACAACATAAGCCCTACGTCTGGTTCATGATCGCAGCATAACGTAAGCTACCAACGATGCTCGTACTCAATTTTTCTAACACCGTCTCCTGTTCTTGAACAACTTTACACTAGGATCATACAGTACATACAGGTTTACAATTAAAGCAATTATATTTTCTTTAAGATCTTCTCAATATAATGAGATTGATCTAAAGAAATTCCACTTTTCGGAACCTAGTAATCTTTATACCAAGGATTACACTCGCATTCTCCTGGGATCTTTCATATCAAAGTTAACACTTAATAAAGTTTTCACAATATTCACAACATGAATATTTGATCCAAAAATAAAGCATGTCATCCACATATAAACATATAATAGTGCAAATGTTATCTTCAATTTATAATAAATGCATTTGTCATTTTCATTCAATTTGAATTCATGTGGGTTAACTATATTATCAAATTTTTCATGCCATTGCTTAGGTGCTTATTTTAGACCATACCGATATTTATCTAGTTTACAAACTTTATTTTCTTGACCTGGGATAACAAAACCTTCAAGTTGATCCATATAAATTTCTTCTTCTAAATCACCATTTAAGAAAGCGGTTTAACATCCATTTGATGTACTACTAAATCATGGATGATAGTAAGAGGAAAAAGTATCGCATTATGGAAGTTATTTGTGTGATGGTGAAAAGGTATCAAATAAATCTACATTTTTCCTTTACCTATACCATTTAACTACTGATACAAGCTTTGTACTTTTCAATAGTACCATCGAGTTTTAATTTCTTCTTTTGTATCCATTTACATCCTATGGTTTTACAACCATAAGGTAAGTCAACTAAATACCAAGTTTTATTATACTCATAAGAGTCCATTTCATCATTTATGGTTTCTTCCCATAAGTTGGCATCTAAAGAAGAGAATGATTCTTTACGAGTTTAGGGATCTTCCTCTAAGGTATAAGCATACAAATCTGACCCAAAATCATTAAGAGTTCAAGCTCGTTTACTTCTTCTAATTGCAGTGTTTAATTCCTCATTTTGTTCAATAGTTCTAGTTATGGGTAAATGACTAGAAGACGAGCCCCCACTATTCTTCAATTTAAATGAAAACATATGTTCATAGTAGTCAACATCATTTGATTCTATAACTATGATCATTTAAGTCATAGAATTTATAAGCTTTACTATTCACAACATATCCTATGAATACACATTCATATGTTCTACTAGTAAGTTTATTTCTTTTAAGGATCAATGATCCTAACATAGACTAAACAATCTCAAGTTTTAAAATAAGTTAAGTTTCTTATTTTTTTTCAAAATTTCAGATGATGAAATTTTACTAGTAGATTTAGGCACTCTATTTAACACATAGCAAAGCAAGCACAAAATTTCTCCCCACCAATGGGAAGCAGTACCAAAGTTTAATAAAATTGTAACTACTGATTTAGTAAAAGTTCTATTTTTTTTCTTTCAGCTTTGCCATTCATTTAAGGAGAGTAAGGTGCTTTTTTTTCATGAATGATTCCATGAGTTTTATAAAAATCATTGAAGATATTTGAATCATATTCGGTGCCTCTATCACTTCGAAACCTTTTTATTTTCCTATTAAGTTGATTTTCAATCTCAGTCATAAATATTTTAAACATGTCAAATGCTTCACTTTTATTTTTCATTAGATATACATAAGTGTAATCTGAACAATCATCTATAAAAGTTATAAAATAGTGTTTTCCATTTCTTGTTAAATTTCCATCAAGTTCACATATATCAGAATGAATTAATTCTAAAGGTTCAGATTCTCTAACTACTGACTTATGTGAAGTTTTTGTTATTTTAGCTTGACTATAAAAGTCACATTAATCCAAAATAATTCAAAGATAGTTTTGGAATTAGTTCTAAGCTACTCACGTTCTTGATTATGCGTTTATTAACATGACAAAGTCTAGCATGCCAAATATTAAAGGAACTCAACATTCAATTTAAACATGCTATTAGTGTCGTACCATTTCCCAACAAAAAATATTATTTTTAGTTATTGTATATAAATCAGCCCCTATAGTTTGAGTAAACCCAGCTTTGTAAAGAAGATATCCTGAAACTAAGTTTTTTCTCATCTCTGGAGTATGCAAGACATCTTTCAAGATGATAGTCTTTCCAAATTTAAACTTTAATTCCACCTCACTAGTACCAACAACACTTTCTTATCCTCGGACTCAGAGTAGGACTTGAACATGTCTCGATTATAGCGAATATGGCGAGAAGTACCATTGTCCACTCAACACCCCTCGGATCCATCAACAAAATTGACTTCAGAAATCATAGCAATAAGTTGATCTTCAGTAAGGTTCGCCTACGTGGTAGGACGATTCCTGTTCTGGAAGTTCCTAGCCAAGTGGCCAGGTTTGTTACAACTTTAACACATGAATGTGTTATTCCTTAAGGGGGTTAAGGTCCATTCTAGAGAGGATAGTTTTTGTTTCTATTTTGGTGGTTGCGGTTTTGGTTATTATTATGATTATGAGTTTTCATATTTCTACCTTTAGGTTTCCAAATTGCAGATGAGGGTTTCTTATTGGTATTTTTGTTTGAGACAACGAGTACTTCATCTCTTTGGTCTTATTTTCGGACTTCTTCTTCTATTCTTAAACTGGTTATAAGACTTTCTAAAGAAAATTTCTTAGTTTTATGTCTAAGTGTATTCTTAAAATCTTTCTAAGCATGGGGTAATTTATCTATAATAACAACTACTTGAAATTGTTCATCTAAAGTCATACATTCAGAAGTTATTTCGTGTACTATCTTTTTCAGTTCATGTGCTATCTTCTTCAGTTCGTATGATTGAGCTTCCATAGATTTGTCATCAATCATTTGATACTTCATGTATCAACTAACATCATACTTCTTAGTTCCAGCTTCCTTAGTATCGTACTTCTTTTGAAGTGCTTTCCAAATTTCCTTAGTAGATGATATCAAAGTTATAATAATCATACAAGTCATCAGCTAATCCATTAAGAATAAAAAATAATTTGAATAAAAAATAATTTTCTATCCAGGTGTTTAAATCCTTTATTGTAGCTTTAGCATGAGAATTAGGCACTGTTTGTTTTTCAATAATAAAAAAATGACATTTTACATGGTTAAGAAGAATAACATTTTTTTGTCTCCATTTTTAAAGTGTATTTCTTCAAACCAAAATGTTTTGTTAAGATCAGCAATTAACATTTCAGTAGACATGTCAGATAGAATTCGTCTTAAAATTGTTGGAACAAATATGTGAAAAAATTATGTAAGAACAATATTACCGATATACTGAAATATAATGCTTGGGTTGAGTCACGGAATAGGTCGCTCTCTTTAAGACGTTTCGCGGCCATTCCACTAAACTTGTGCAAGCAAAATACAATCGCCGTCCTCGGATAAAACAAATTCTTAATCTTTTTTTCGTCTCTAACTTCCAGATGACGTGTTCTGAATAATACACCTCTCAAATATTTACGTTGCTCAAAATCGAGAAAACAATTCTAATTTTCTTTTCTTTGATTTTGCTATGAAAATCGTAGAACTATTTTTGAGTTGTTAAGTTATATTCTAAATCGGGGGCTATTGCCCTTTTTTTATAAAGTGGAAAAAATATGTGTAAACGGCCATATAATTATGAAAATAACGGACACGTAATTATGAAAATAACGGTCATAAAAGTAACGGTCACATAATTATAAAAATAATTCGGCCATAAAAGTAACGGTCACATAATTATGAAAATAACGGTCATAAAAGCACCCGGCCACATAATTATAAGAATAACGGTCATAAAATTAATGGCCACGTAATTATGAAAAGGGCAATTACATAATTTATGAAATAAATTGGCATAAAATAATAAAAATATTTTTTATTTAAATTCATTTCCAACAATCCCCACTTGAATTTTAAATAAAAATAGTTTCATCGAGTAACCAATCAATTAAAAGTATAAGATTATGCATAAGCAAAAGGTGTCTATCGACTTGAACCTTTGCGTAGTGTTAATGCTTTAGAATATACTAGAGTAACTCGTAGTTTTTGAACTCTATCTCTAACAACATCACACACACACAATCTTTCCAAGGTGTAGTTCGAAAAGCCCGTGTTTTACGGCCACGCACGTGTATCCCAAAGATAAGTGAATGCCCAGTAAATTTTGCCCAAAATTTTCATAGTAAAGCGACCATACTTCCACATTCACATGGGTGAGTCTATCAAGAAAGTACTCTGTAGCTACGTATCTCCACTCCACATGAGTATAGAACTCATTAAGAGTTTAATAATTAACTCATCCTTTCTATCGCTTCAGGACTTCACGTTCTTAACAATATAGATTGTGACTTCATAAATAGCATGATTCATCTCATATCACTTCACGACTTGTTATTACCCATCAACTTATTTCTTGGGATCTCCGATCTGTAAGTTGGGTTACCATCTTCATTCTAAGGGCATCACCACATTCCTTTCGAGGTTTTTGAAAACCTTCTCTCGTTAATCCTTTCACAAAGGATCGCCCAAATTTTCATCAAGACATATACGATCTATTCTTACAAATTTCTCTTGAGAGAGAAATTCTCTAACAAAGACTATGTATCCGTGCCTCTTTCCGTTGTAATAATCTGGTTCTAAATCTTTGCAATAGTCCGTGTACTATCGCGGTGGATCAAAGACAACCTGGTATCGATCTTTCCCATAAAGGGATCTCACCAATGCATTTCTTAACTAGCACCAGCTTCTTCACTAGCAAATAGCTAGTGCCTATCATTTCAAACTCCATCATAAATTGAGCCAATATTGTCTATTACTTAGACTTCAAGAAACAAACTCCACCGGTATGTTAAATATATAGTTGCTAGTTGATTTGGAGTTTTCTAATAAAATGTTCCAATTTTACTTTGTATCCTTCTGCAATGTACTGGAAACTTTGTATAATGTAATCCAAGGTATATAGTTCTCTTAAGGTATCTCATAACCCTTTCAATAGCATTCAAATGCTCTACACTAGGTCTATTGGTAAACCTACATAGTAGTCCACAACATAAGCTATTGCCTGGTCTAAGGTAATCGGCAGCATAACGTAAAGCTACCAATGATGCTCGCATACTCAATTTTTCTAACACCGTCTCTGGTGTTCTTGAACAACTTTACACTAGGATCATACAGAGTACATACAGGTTTACAATTAAAGCAATTATATTTTCTTTAAGATCTTCTCAATATAATGAGATTGATCTAAAGAAATTCCACTTTCGTGAACTATTAATCTTTATACCAAGGATTACACTCGCTTCTGGGATCTTTCATATCAAAGTTAACACTTAATAAAGTTTTCACAATATTCACAACATGAATATTTGATCCAAAAATAAGCATGTCATCCACATATAAACATATAATAGTGCAAATGTTATCTTCTAATTTATAATAAATGCATTTGTCATTTTCATTCAATTTGAATTCATGTGGGTTAACTATATTATCAAATTTTTCATGCCATTGCTTAGGTGCTTATTTTAGACCATACTGATATTTATCTAGTTTACAAACTTTATTTTCTTGACCTGGGATAACAAAACCTTCAAGTTGATCCATATAAATTTCTTCTTCTAAATCACCATTTAAGAAAGCAGTTTTAACATCCATTTGATGTACTACTAAATCATGGATGATAGTAAGAGGAAAAAGTACACGTATGGAAGTTATTTGTGTGACTGGTGAAAAGGTATCAAATAAATCTACATTTTTCCTTTACCTATACCATTTAACTACAATACAAGCTTTGTACTTTTCAATAGTACCATCGAGTTTTAATTTCTTCTTTTGTATCCATTTACATCCTATGGTTTTACAACCATAAGGTAAGTCAACTAAATACCAAGTTTTATTATACTCATAAGAGTCCATTTCATCATTTATGGTTTCTTCCCATAAGTTGGCATCTAAAGAAGAGAATGATTCTTTACGAGTTTAGGGATCTTCCTCTAAGGTATAAGCATACAAATCTGACCCAAAATCATTAAGAGTTCAAGCTCGTTTACTTCTTCTAATTGCAGTGTTTAATTCCTCATTTTGTTCAATAGTTCTAGTTATGGGTAAAACGACTAGAAGATTTGCGAGCCCCCACTATTCTTCAATTTAAATGAAAACATATGTTCATAAAGTAGTCAACATCATTTGATTCTATAATTCATGATCATTTAAGTCATAGAATTTATAAGCTTTTACTATTCACACACATATCCTATGAATACACATTCATATGTATGTTACTAGTAAGTTTATTTCTTTTAAGGATCAATGATCCTAACATAGACTAAACAATCTCAAGTTTTAAAATAAGTTAAGTTTCTTATTTTTTCAAAATTTCAGATGATGAAATTTTACTAGTAGATTTAGCACTATTTAACACATAGCAAACAAGGTTAATAAAATTTCTCCCACCAACGTGGAAGCGATCAAAAGTTTAATAAAATTGTAACTATTTGATTTAGTAAAAGTTCTATTTTTTTCTTTCAAATTTTTCTATTCATTTAAGGAGAGTAAGGTGCTTTTTTTCATGAATGATTCCATGAGTTTTATAAAAATCATTGAAGATATTTGAATCATATTGATTACTCTATCACTGAAACCTTTTTATTTTCCTATTAAAGTTGATTTTCAATCTCAATCATAAATATTTTAAACATCGAATGCTTCACTTTTATTTTTCATTAGATATACATAAGTGTAATCAACAATCATCTATAAAAGTTATAAAATAATTGTTTTCCATTTCTTGTTAAATTTCCATCAAGTTCACATATATCAGAATGAATTAATTCTAAAGGTTCAGATTCTCTAACTACTGACTTATGTGAAGTTTTTGTTATTTTAGCTTGACTATAAAAGTCACATTAATCCAAAATAATTCAAAGATAGTTTTGGAATTAGTTCTAAGCTACTCACGCTTCGATTATGGTTTATTAACATGACAAAGTCTAGCATGCCAAATATTAAAGGAACTCAACATTCAATTTAAACATGCTATTGTCGTACCATTTCCCAACAAAAAATATTATTTTTAGTTATCAGATATAAATACCAAATTTATATGAGTAAACTTGACTTTGTAAAGAAGATATCCTGAAACTAAGTTTTTCTCATCTCCTGAGTATGCAAGACATCTTTCAAGATGATAGTCTTTCCAAATTTAAACTTTAATTCCACCTACTCAAGTACCAACAACACTTTCTTATCCTCGGACTCAGTGGGACTTGAACATGTCTCGATTATAAGCGAATATGGCGAGAAGTACCATTGTCCATTCAACACCCCTCGGATCCATCAACAAAATTGACTTGAGGAAATCATAAAGCAATAAGTTGATCTTCGGTAAGGTTGCTCGCCACGTGGCAGACGATTCTGCTCGGGAAGTTCCTAGCCAAGTGGCCAGGTTTGTTATAACTTTAACACATGAAACGTGTTATTCCTTAAGGGGTTAAGGTCCATTCTGTAGAGGATAGTTTTGTTCTATTTTGGTGGTTGCGGTTTTAGTTATTATTAAGGACATGAGTTTTCATATTTCTACCTTTAGGTTTCCAAATTGAGATGAGGGTTTTCTTATTGGTATTTTTGTTTGAGGACAACGAGTACTTCATCTCTTCTTTGGTCTTATTTTAGGACTTCTCTTCTTCTATTCTTAAGGTTATAAGACTTTCTAAAGAAAATTTCTTAGTTTTATGTAAGTGTATTCTTAAAATCTTTCTAAGCGTGGGTAATTTATCTATAATAACAACTACTGAAATCGTTCATCCAAAGTCATACATCGTTGTTTATTTCGTGGTAATTATCTTTTCGATTCACGTGCTATCTTCGGGTCAGATTTATCGAGCTTCCATGTATTTGTCGTCAATCATTTGATACTTCATGATCAACTAACATCATACTTCTTGGTTAAAATTTCCCAGTATCGTACTTCTTTTGAAGTGCTTTCCAAATTTCTTAGTAGATGATATCAAAGTTATAATAATATACAAACATCATTAATCCATTAAGAATAAAAATAATTTGAATAAAAAATAATTTTCTATCCAAAGGTGTTTTAAATCCTTTATCTAGGTATTTAGTAGAATTAGGCAAACCGTTTGTTTTTCAATAATAAAAAATGACATTTTACATGGTTAAGAAGAATAACATTTTTTTGTCTCCATTTTTAAAGTGTATTTCTTCAAACCAAAATGTTTTGTTAAGATCAAGAATTAACATTTCAAGGAGACGCCGTGAGAGAATTGCCTTAAAATTTGGAACAAATATGTGAAAAAAATTATGTAAAACGAACAATATTACCGATATATCTTGAAATATAATCTTGGGTTAGTCGCGGAATAGGTCATTTCTTTAAGACGTTTCATAGCTACTCACGGCAAGTCTTAAACACAATCTGTCAGCTCCGGATAAATGCAAATTTTAATCTTTTTCTGCCTCAACTTCAATATCAATGGGAATAATACACCTCTCAACAAATATTTATGTTCTTCGAAAATCGAAAACTTGATTAAATTTTCTTTTTCTTTGATTTTTTATGAAAATCGTGTAACTATTTTCGAAAGTTGTTAAGTTATATTCTAAAGTAGCTATTCGCTTTTTTATAAATTGGAAAAAATATATTAGAATTGGCCATATAATTACGAAAATAAGACACACATAATTATGAAAATAACTGATAAAAAGTACTTGATCAGCGTAATTATAAAAATAATTACCATAAAAGTAATCGCGTAATTATGAAAATAATTACTAATAAAAGTAATTCGTCACATAATTATAAGAATAACGGTCATAAAATTAATGGCCACATAATTATGAAAAGGACAGTTACATAATTTATGAAATAATGATCATAAAATAATAAAAAATATTTTTTTATTTAAATTCATTTCCAACATCACAATTTCATTAGGTATTTAAGCATAGTGAGGGAATTACGTAGATACAATAAAACGTTGAGACCAAATAATATGTATTTCTTGTAATATAAAGAATGAACCAATTAGGATAAATGGTGATTATATTCACAGTCACTACCTCATTAAGCACTAACTACCACCTCCCCACCCCAAATTACTAAGTACAAAACCAGCGACGCGTGCCCTAATTAAAAACTAAAGCAGACTAAATATCAAAGCTAAATTTTCATAGTAAATGGAGCACATTTAAAATCGTGGAGTTCGAACATTAATCATCATCTCCACCAGAGGCCTTCGATGAACCTCCGGGCTTCTTTGGGAGAAGAAGGTTGTGAATGTTAGGCATCACGCCACCATTCGCAATTGTAACGGCGCCAAGAAGCTTGCTTAGTTCCTCGTCATTACGCACCGCCAGTTGAATGTGCCGAGGTACTATTCTAGTCTTCTTGTTGTCTCTAGATGCATTGCCAGCCAATTCCAATACCTGCAAATTCACACAATTTACTATCATATTAGTCTTTAAACACTAATCCAGAAACTAAAGAATTAAAAACAATGGAAAAGTCTAACTAGATGTATCTTACATCCTACTGTGGCAAAAAATTATCAAATGATTAACATGAGTTCCCTTGGTTAAATTTGAAAAATTATTAGCAGAAATTAACAGCTTAAGCAATCAGGCCGAACTTTTGCAGAATTACTACATGACATTCGGGAAAAATATGAGCGAAAAAACACCTAAAATTGTACAGAAAAATAAATAAAAGTATAAGAGGATAAAATGATTACCTCGGCGGCAAGGTACTCGAGAACAGCGGCGAGATAGACCGGAGCTCCGGCTCCAACACGCTCGGCATATTTTCCGGCCTTCAAGAAGCGGGCGATACGACCGACTGGGAATTGAAGACCGGCTTTGCTACTACGAGATGTAGCCTTCTTGGAGGCACCAGATCCTAAGGTTTTACCCCTGCCTGCCATTGTTGAAGGAATGAAAGGAGAGCAATATTGGAAAATGATCTAAGAGGAGGCTACTAAGATCGAAGAATATGAAACTGCGGACTGTTTTAAGATTTATATAATGGGTGAGCTTTTAAAATTGCCAATAGGATAAGAGTGTGCGGATCTATCTAGAACACCGTTAGATTGATGTGATTGTGGACGGCGATGAAATGTTTAGGAATTTCATATCACGATGTATTATTTTTTTTTTTTAATAAAAATATCGTATATAGTGGAAATATTGTCGATTTGAATAAAATTATTCTTCATAGTACAATTTTTTTTTATAAAGGTAAAAATATTACAGCAGCTTCTTCTTTTTTTTACCCAGATTTCATTAAAAAAATTACACCCTATATAAAAAATCCTAACATAATCTAAAAAAGACATATACAACCGGAAAATCCAAAATAGGTGGCCTAACAAACGTATCCTAACATATATTTATATTTTTTATTTATTAAATATGTTTTATTTTATTTTTATATTAGATATAAATAATTATTATATTTATTCTTTTATTGTCCCGCTAAAATGATACCGTAAAACGGAAAGGGTGAAAAGTTTATTGTGCTTATAAAATACTACATAGGAGATGTTTTTTAATTAATATTAAAGATTTTTATTCTATAATTTTTGTATAATTATATATTTGATTATAAATTTAAAAATTATGCTGTGTAAAAAATAAATATTTAATGCGGATGAGGTTTAAACTATTATGAATATTTTATTTAAATTATTTGTAATTTTAATCCTAAAATTATATGTAGTAGTTTTTTTATCTCAAATTAAAAATAATTTTTTTATTTTTAAAATATAAAAAATAAAAATAAATCATTTATTTTTCATACATTATATAATTTTAGCTTATAAATTTGAAATATAAAATTTGAAATATAAAATTAAAAAAAGAAGAAGAAAATTATTCATTTTTTATAAATTATATAAATTTAACTTATGAATTTAAAAGATAGATTTAAGGAAAGAATAAGATCATTCATTTTTAATACACTATCTAATAAGATATTTATTAACAAATAGTCATAATAATTCAATTTATAAAAAAATGAATTTATAAAAATAAATAAAATATTCAAAAAAATTGGACAAATCATAAAATCAAAAATATTAACGAGCTTTAAAATACCTAAAAAATAGAACCTATATGTTAAAGAAAAACATTTGATGTTAAGAATGTTAAGAAGAAAAAATAATGTAGTAAAACAAGTAACATGTCACTAATAAAATTTACAATTGATCAAATAAAAATAAGCAAAAATAATTTGGAACAAGAAGATATAAAAGAATTAAAAAAAAAATTAAAGAAGTCAAAAATCCTATCCATGAAGTAATAGTTAAATAACAAAAACTAATAAATTACAAAGTAAAAATCTCCTAAAGATATCAAATAACATATTATAAGAAATAGAATTAAAAAATGTTTGATATTATTTAAGTAACAAATACGCAACCCAATGACTTAAGATACCTTGCTCAAATTAAGGATAGTCTTTATATATAGCAACCTAATGAACCTAAATATCAAGACTTGGAGGTAAAGAGATCAAGATCTTGCTTGTGTTAATAACCTTGTACATCATCCTAACTATCTAGGTCACGTCTTATTGTAAGTACTCAAGCAAAATATATATAACAATTTGTTTATGTAATGACTACGACGACCTCACTTATTAGTGGCAAAATTGTATATATTTTAGTCGCTTGAGAGCTGTAAACTATGTACATTTAACACATGTTTAGTAGGTGCTATTTATATCTCTTTAATGGGGAGAATATATAATTTTTTTATTTGTCAATATTTTTTATTTTTCTCTAAAAATCACTATAATCTCTAACTCACAAAATTCTCCCCAAACAAAAAATAATGTTACCCTAATAAGTATAACAAGTAATCAAATAATTATAATGAAAGCTTTAATTCTTTTTAAAAATAAAATAAAATATTTACGAAATATATATAAAACCTAAGGAAAAGGATGACACATTTCTTATCTCTAAAGGAGAAAAAGAAAGACAAGAAATCTAAATCTAAACTAATGGCTAAATCTTTATAGTTTAGCAAAAAATACCATGAAATATTTTACAACAAAAAAACCTCAGGAAGAAAATCAATCACATGTAGCAGATTCAATATTATTGAAGCAACAGATCTAAAACTTGTTTATCAATTATTTTATTATGGATTAATTAAAAATATTTATCCAATGAACAATTTAGTGGAATTAAATTATTTTCCTAAAAAGTTTAAAAAAAATCATTAAATTTTTTAAGAAAAACATATATGAATAAGCATGTGGATAGGCAAGGACGTTTATGTTAATAACAATAACTACTCCGCATCAATTTCGAGTACATTTTGTTAATAATTATCGGTTATAAATTTATAGCAGTTTTTACATGGTTTAATCACATTTTTTATTTTTGAATATTTATTTAAAAATATATTTAGTTTTAAAAATTAAATATTAATTTAATTCTTACTTTACCATATTATTTAAAAAATTAATATTAATTTTTATTTTTTAATTATTTAACGTATGTTTTTAAGTAAAATAAAAATAAATAAAATTTAATCTAATTATATAAAGAAACGTGTGTTTTACAAACATTATTACGTCAATTGCTATACTATTACCCATATTTTATCCATATTTATTAGATATACACATTTTGTTGACATTATTATAAAAAAAATATATCGATGTCAAAATTTAAAAATACAAATATTATCTAGATATTATTTGTCATATTAAAGATATTTTCATTCTTTTTTATTTTATAATAAGCAGTAATATTTTTATTAAATAAGAAATAAAATTAAAATCCAAAACAATATATAAACTAGCAAATACAACCGAAAACCAAAGCAAATCAACGTCGAAGAGTTAAACTTTGACACAAACTAAAGACTCCGACGATCCTAAAGGAGCTGGTAAAAAACTGACAAAGCAAGAAGACTGCAAAGGTACTAAGCCTTATTTTTCCAAGAAACAAAATCGAAAAGAAAAGAAAAGAAAAAGATGAGACAAGGGGAACAAAAATGGGTTGATGAAATGAAAGAGAAGATGTAGAGGCAGCAAAGGCAAAGAGAAAAGGTAAAGGATGGAAACCCAAACGGGTTGAGAGCCAGTGACTTTCAAAACGGCAATGGCAAAGAGAAGTTGTTTAATCTATAAAGATATTTTCATCCTTATTTGGTCAACATACCAGCTTTGTTCAGAAACCATAACTAATGAATAATATATTATTTTTTTCTTGTTTAGATGCGATCAAATTTATGAATCATTAATTAGGTGGGGAATATCATTGTAACAATAGACCAATCACTTTCTAAAATGAAAATTTTATTTATCAAGATGAGAAACCACTTTTTTTTTAATCAATTTTTACTTTACCCATTTATTTTTACTTTACCCATTTATTTTTACTAGCTATTTTATCAGTAGTTGTTTGATTTTAATTTTTAGTTTAAAGTAATATAAAAAAAAGCCTATTCATTCACCAGTTTTGTAATTTTTTTTTTATGTATTTGATTTAAACAAACTTACATTAATTCACAAATCCTTCTTTAGAAATTTTAGTTAAGTTGTGCTCCTCAATTGTGTGTATTAATGGAAAAGCTTGCATGTGTTATGTTTTACTTTTTGATAAGTAGCGTAATTTTTTCAATTTAAAGACATACCAAAAGTCTATAATTTCTAACTTAATATTGATAAGTAATCACCATTAAGAAAAGTTCACTTCCATAATATGTAAATCACTGCCACCTAAATACTATCGGTTAAGTTTTAACAAATATTATTATAACTTAATTTTTTAGAAAATATTAACATATAAAAAAAATTTAAATAATATGATTACAAATTAAACCTAAATTTATACTTATCCATCATTTTTTCTATTATTATTATTATTTTTATTATTAACTTTAACTTAACACATTCTTAAATAGTTTTTATCACGAGAATATTTTATTAATTATAATTTTATCTAATAATAATAAATTATAATTAATATTAAAAATAAAATAATATTTAATATATTTTTATTATGATAATAAAAAAATTATTTTAAAAATACTATTATCCTATTATTATTATTTACAAATTAAACCTAAATTTATACGTATCTATCATTTTTTCTATTATTATTATTATTATTATTATTATTATTATTAACTTAACACATTCTTAAATAGTTTTTATCACAAGAATATTTTATTAATTATAATTTTATCTAATAATAATAAATTATAATTAATATTAAAAATAAAATAATATTTAATATATTTTTATTATGATAATAAAAAAAATTATTTTAAAAATACCATTATCCTATTATTATTCTTAGATCCTTAATTAATTGGTATCACTTACCACGACCAATCAAGAAAGAAAAAATAATAGGAAAAAAAGCTTTTAACTTCATACAAAATATGAATTCAAATGTGATATGATGCATGAGAGTCATAGATAACAATTCAAACTTGATTGTCTCTTTCTATTCTTCCACTGTGTGTTTCTGAGTAGCTCTATCATTTATTGGCGAAGCTGGACAAGGTGTTTTTTCTAGGATAGTTCTCACCTTCCTCAGAGCCCAAAGATTTTCCATTTCTTCAATTACCCTCTCTCTTCATATCAAATGGGTATTCTTGAATTTAATTTGTTTTCTCTTCCCTCTTTTTAGACACTCATTCTAAAGAAGTTTCCAAAAAATGCTTCATTTGAAGCTTGTTGAGTGGCTTTCAAAAGAGACTCTACTGAAACAGAACATCACAGTACTTCAATATTTTAGTCTGTCATCGGTTTTTCATGAAAGCTTTAGTTTGGCTTCTTCTAAAATGTACTGTTAGTTTTTGTCAGCTTTGAAGCGAATAAGAGAAGGAGAAATGGAATTCCAAAGTGGAGTCGTTTTGAAACAGAAAATGGAGAAGACTTTAAGGTGAAAAACTCTGGTGCTTTTCAAGAGCCTAGCTAAATCAGCAAGAAATAGGTAAATATTAAAAGGAAAATATGCCAACAGTTTGGTTTTCTCTGAAGAGATCTCTGCACTGCAAATCAGAGCCATCAGATGTTCATGACCCAAAGTCAAGAAAATATTTGAGCACAATCTTGACTAGAAAAACAGGGAGGTCAGGTTGTTCAAGGTCAATAGCAAATCTCAAAGATGTTATCCACGGAAGTAAGAGACATTTAGAAAAGCCACCAAGTTGTAGTCCAAGATCTATAGGGAGCAGTGAGTTTCAAAACCCAATAACCCATGAAGTAATTTTGAGTAACTCAAGGTGTGAGCTCAAAATCACTGGTTATGGTGGGTTTCAAGAAGGGGCTAATAATAATAGTGGAGGTAATAGTAGCAGTGGTTTTAGTAATGGAAGCTCAACTTTTGTGGGAACTTTGAGACCTGGGACACCTGGACCTGGAGGAAACTCAACAATGCATTACTTTAATCCTTCTTTTAGGACCTCTTCAACTCCTCCAAGAAAATCCCCTTTTCTTTTATCAGATCCAGAAGGGTCTTCTATTTCTCGTCCAAGCACTAGGATTTCTCTTGAAACAGACTCTAATGGTTCTTCCACATTGACTTGTCACAAATGTGGCGAGCAATTTAACAAATGGGAAGCTGCTGAATCTCACCATCTTTCCAAACATGCGGGTAAAAATCCTTACTGGGATTCTCATTTTAAGCTTATTTTCTTAAATTTTAATTTTGGTGATGCTACTTTTTTTCTGTTTTTCTTTTTATCCAAAAAGTTCCATATGACAAGAATTTTCTGACCACAGAAATTTATGTGCTTATAGACTCAATAGAGACTATACATACCATTATCCTTATCCATTTACTCTACCTTTGAATTTTTTTAGACCTTCACAAATACTATTAATGGGCAGCACCAAATAATTAGTTCTCTTAAGATTTTGGTATAAAATTTCAAACTTTAACTCAATCTCTATTTCTCATATTTTGTTTTGACAGTTACTGAACTGGTGGAAGGTGACTCGTCTAGGAAAATAGTAGAAATAATATGCAGGACAAGCTGGTTGAAATCAGAAAGTCAATGTGGTAGGATTGAAAGAGTGTTAAAAGTTCACAATATGCAGAAAACTCTTGCACGTTTTGAAGAATACAGAGAAATGGTAAAAGTTAAAGCAAGCAAACTCCAAAAGAAACATCCCAGGTGTCTAGCAGATGGAAACGAACTTTTGAGATTTTATGGCACAACTTTGGCTTGCTCTCTTGGCTTAAATGGCTGCTCTAGTCTCTGTTTATCAGAAAAATGCTGCGTTTGTCGGATTATAAGAAATGGGTTCTCTGCAAAAAAGGAGCTGAAGCAAGGCATAGGTGTTTTCACAACTTCCACAAGTGGAAAAGCTTTTGAATTTATTGAAATGTTAGATGATGATCCATCAATAAGGAAAGCCCTTATCGTTTGCAGGGTAGTTGCTGGAAGAGTACATAGGCCTTTGGAAAATATACAAGATATTGTTGGTCAAACAGGCTTTGATTCATTGGCTGGAAAAGTAGGCTTGTACTCTAATATTGAGGAACTTTATCTTCTGAACCCTAGAGCTTTGCTTCCTTGCTTTGTGGTGATTTGCAAACCCTGAAGTAAGGAAAAAACTTGCTTAACACTAATATTGTGAAGACAAGTTAATCTCTCTTCTTCTTCTTTTTTAAAAAGAGGTATATTCCCCTCTTACTTTTGGAAGAAATTTCTATGTATCAGCTTTTTCTTAAATATTCTACTGCTATAATACTATCGCAGATCTTCATTTGTGTTGTTGATGAAGAGTTTACAAGAATTTGTATACTCCTCTCGTCCATTGAAAGACATTACTTGATTTAGTAAAAATAAATTCAAATGAGTTATTGAAAGGGATTGTTTTAAGTGGTGGTTGAAACTCACCTTGTTTCAAGTATTCCAGTATCTTTTTTTAATTAAAAAAAGATTAATTATTATAAGGATTATTATTTTGCAATGAAATTAGACACCAATAGTTTAATGCCAAAAGAAAGATATAATATTACTGTAGTCACGTTTCGATAAGCAAGCATTGATATTCGTATGTGACTATGTGAGAGTAGTCATGGATTGGAATTTTATAATTAAGAAAGTTGGTGTATTGTAACATAAAACATTAAAGTATTTAGTTTACCAAAAAATAAAAACATTTAAGTATTGAACTGGTTAAGGAGAAGCTGTGATGGCTTAGATTAAATGACAAAAGATATAAATTCTTCTTGCTATTCTACCAAGTCTATGGCCGCTAGAGACAAAGGTTACATTAAGTTGGTGCATTAGTTTAAAAAACAAAAATTAGATTCCATCTTAATCTTAGTTAAGATGTTCTTGAATCCTCAACTATGAAATAATTTATAGGGCAGTAACGGAGTAAATGTAATAGTTGACATGTTAATATCATATTTTGTATTTTTAAATTTTAGAAACAAATGGCTGCAAAATAATTAATATCTCCCAATTGGCACGTACTATTCAGTGTGAGTAAGGCAAGCATGTGGTCCATTTTGGATGCTTATGTAAGTGATGCTTCAAAAAAAGGATAGTCCATAGTAGAAGACAAAGATCAAAAAAGGGTTACATGTTATATGTTCAAGCGCGCGCGCACACACACATATATATATATTGTTTCTTGTCATCGTTTGAGATGTTATGTTGTAAACGCTTTGTTTTACTCTTCAATCTTTGTAGTCAGATTTGCTCTCTTTATTGAGCTTATGGACCCCCTCGTGTTGATAAATAAGATCAGGACCCATCTCTCTGTCTCAAAGTCTAAGATGGTAACTTTTAAAGGTCACCTTAAAAGTCGTGTTATTTTGTATGTGATTTTTAAAAACTTATTCTACTAGTTATAGATATGATTCCATCATCATGTGATTAAAAACGAAATAGGATCTTATTTAAGGGGAAAAGAACTTGGGTATGCTTTAAAATTATTTCATCTTTATCTTTGAAACAAGTATTTCATTTGAATTTTAATACTGAAATATATCTCTACAGATTTTATAGCTCTAAAGCACATGGATCTCATAAATGTAGCGCTCCTAACACTGGCCTAAAATTTATGATTTGATGAAGTTGAAATTGCAGTCCAAGTTTTGGTCTTAAATATTTTTGAATGGAGATAGCTTCAAGCCCAAATGAAAAACTTTTCGTGCGAATGAATTAACTCCTCTGAAGTTGACTCTTCATCTGATGGGTCTGCTATTTCCCAATTCAATCTGATGCTGATGTCAAGTTTCAACTGGAGTTTCTTTTTTCTCAATGTCCAAGCAGGTATAGTATTGATGGCTAATTAAATGAAGTAAACAGAATGCATGTGAATTAGACATTTGGTAACAAACCTTCTAGATCTCAACTCTTACGTAATACTTACTGCAATGCTATTTTTTTTTATACATCAAACGATACTTTACGAGTTCATGTAATTTATTAGTGTATCCTATATTTTTCTTCATCATCCTCCTATTCCGTACAGTTTATTTCAGTTGAAAAACACTCAAGTTACTTATTTATGGCTACACAGCTACCAAGTACCAACCAACCTATGTGGTCATTTATTATGTTACCCTTTGATGCCAGGAGCTAAGATTTCAAGTCAATTTTTCTACCTCAAATCACGCTACGAGCCATTTAATGTGTAGTACGTCGGTTGCAAATGCCTACTTTGATAAATATCATTATCATGTTTCAATTGCCATGAGATTCATAATCTGGTATACAAACAAGAAAGCAAGTATACCAAACATAAGGAATGATCTTTCTTTTTCAATTTTATTTATATATTTCCGGGCAATCAGATTATTCTGTCTAAATAATTTCTAATACAATGTTTTCTTTCTTTGTATTTTCTAGGTCAACTACTACTCATGGGAAGTAAAGATCCAAAATCTATACAGTAACTGATGACCTCATTAATGATGTCTTCTATTTCATACTTGTAATCAAAACCCAGATCTTTTAGCTTCTTTGAAGAAATCTCAGGAGTGACTTGTTCATGTTCTTCCTGCATAATTCTGCATTTTTTATAATAATAGAAACATCATCTTTATGATTAACTTTGAAAATTATGATGGAAAAAATGTTATTTTTTCCATCTCCACTTTGTATATATAATCCGGGACATGATTTCACTTTTAATCCCCTTTTAATCCCCTAAAGAAATATATATTTTTTAGGTTATTAAAAAAACATGCGTGAAATATATTTCTAAACATGCAAAACACATGTTTTTTAAATATGTGAAAAACATATATTTTTTACGAAAACAACGTATGTGTACCATGTGAAGGGGTTTAAAAATGAAACTTATCTATAAAGAAGATTTATAAAGAGAATAATGCTATGCAATTAAACCTTTTACCTTTCTAAGTTTGAGCAAACTGGGTATTGCTGAGCTAAAAGATCAAGCAACTTAGACAGAGTACAACTTTGGACACAACAAATATACCGAGCTTCTGCTTTAGGATGCTCCATTAAAAATAGATGGGCACTGCATATATCTTCAATGTGGACTAAAGCAATTGATCCCATTCTAGCATTCACAGCAGATAATATCTTGAAGTACTCAGGGTCCCCTAATAATATATACAAATAATCATTATCCTCATGTTCGAAATTTCTGTCATTTTCTTTCATTTATGTATATAGAAAGCAAAATTACCTGTTAAAGGTGACAAAAGAACTTGAATGCTTGAAGGAACATTAGAAGTGAGGAAAGGGCCAGCAACAGTAGTTGTTATTAATGACATAAGATCAATGCTATTCTCAACAGCAAATTTGAAGGCTGCTTCTTCTGAGAGAAGCTTAGAAAGTACATATATCTGTTGCAGGCAAAAAGGGTTAAAACAATAAGCCAATCTAAATTTTGATACCCAAATTTTAGTTCATTTTACACAAAAATACTTATATTTTTTTTTATACAAAGGTAATCTAACTTTTGTCCCGTTTACACAAGTTATTTTTGTGATTAAGTTTTGACATGTTAACTTATTAGTGTTAATTAGATGACTTATTAAAATTTAATTAGTATTAATAGTTAACATGACATAACTTAATCATTAAAAAAAGACTTACATCTAAACGGATTAAAAGTTTGGATATCATTGTGCAAAGAAAAAAAAACCATGTACTTTTATGTAAATTGACCAAAATTTGAATACATCGGAATTTTTTTGGGAAAACAATACTTTTACGAACAAAAGCTGGAAGAGAAAAAAATTTGCTAGGATTCAATTATTACCCATCCACTCTGTTTTGTAGTCCAAACATGGGCTTCAGGAGTTTGACATGATTCATCAACAATAGGTTTCCAATTTCCACAATTGTCCTTAGCTGTTATAGTACTGATGGAAGATGTGAAAATAACTCTTCTCACATTTGATTTCGAACAAGCTTTGAGAACATTCAAAGTTCCTTTGATTGCAGGTTCAATAATATTTGATTGGACATAACTTTCTTAAACATCAGCAAATGAAAAACCAAGTTTATTTTAGATTATATGACATTTA
Source organism: Hippophae rhamnoides (assembly GCA_033030585.1). Lineage (NCBI taxonomy): Eukaryota > Viridiplantae > Streptophyta > Magnoliopsida > Rosales > Elaeagnaceae > Hippophae > Hippophae rhamnoides. The sequence continues at coordinate 43,339,124 of CM065433.1, forward strand.
ATACAAAGCAATATTTAGTATTGAATGTTTGACCCCAAAAAAAGGGTATTGAATGGAATAACATATTAATTGCAATTGGTTTCATTAGGGATTATTACCAATGTTATGTTCTACAGAAATATTGAACTCCATTGAAGCGGCCACATGGAATACACCATCACAACCCTTTACAGCCTCATCAAAGCTTCCTTCCTCTTGCAAATCGGCTCGAAACAATCTTAACCGGTCAGTGCTGGTCCATGTTGATAATAAGTGCATACACTTGGCTGAGATATAATCACAGAAAATCAGCCTACTTGAATTGGCCATAGTGGGGAACTAAAGAGATAATTCATAACCATCCTAGTGAAATTCTATGGTATAAATAAAAGCAAAAGTCATGCATATAAATCATTCTTATGCTTTGATACTTCATCAACAATAAACATACTTATGATTTTTAAGATTCATAGTGTTCATGTGACTAATACAAATGAAACATTATTTAATTGGAAATTTTGATCAGTCTTTTATATATAAATGATTTCAATCCTTTGCTTCATTAATCACCAAACGAGATGACAAAACATGAATTTATTATTATTTTTATTTTCCGAAGTTCAACATATTCCCAAATCCAGAAACACAGAGTAGGGAAATAAGGGTGATGCCAAGAGAAATTACAATTTAGGCCTCTTTAGCAACGTAATGGGCTCATTCAAATTAAGTTCGGCTAAGCGTGCCAGAGAAACTCTGACAAAAATTTGCACCCAGCCCATTAATCTCACAACAAAATATTGGTTTGTCATATTCTTTCTTACTTTGTTTGTTTCTTTCTTTTTAAACTATGAATAAAAAATTTCATTAATAAGAATAAAACATACACTCAAAAGTCCAAATTCAATAACCAGGCACAATCATGATTACTATAACAATGAATTGAAATTAAGACAAAAAGGAAGAAGAAGCACCTGGACTAATACTTTTACAAACATTAAACTTAAGGCAATGCCGGAACTTGTAAACAAAAACTAACTACAAAACTGCAAATTTTACTAAAGATGTGCTTTAGTTGAAATAATTAATTAGGAATACGACGTCTTAGTTTGTTCAAAGGTTTCTATTTTTGTCAACAAATCACAACCCATAACAGCAAATCAACATCACAATTAGGCTTACCATCTAAATGTTTCAATAATAAGTTTAAGCTAAGGTGAAAGCAATTCTTTAAAAAGTCATACACATTTAAACGCAAATGGGATTTGAAAAAAACCTCTCTAGTAAAAATTCAGCAAAAAAATAAATGATTAAGTGACTCATCTATCTAGCGACATAAAGGACAAAAACTCGACACCTAAATTCCTCTCCTACGAAGATTAATTCTAACAAGACATTCATTTACACAAGATCATAAGAAACATTTAAACTTATTAGGAAGATAAAGATACCAAATAGTTGCACAAGTAGAAGGCTGCACCAAACATGAGGAGGTACCAAGTAAGGAGTAGTTCTTTTCAGAGAGAAAACATGTCAATGTATAGCCAAAATTCAAAGAATATCTATCATTTTTATTGAATTTCAAATCAAACGATTATCAATAGTAGAAAGTGAAATTTTATCCTCTCTATTAACATTCCAAAACACATGGGATATTTTTGAAGCATCCCAAGTAGTTATCCCATTTGTATAAACAATCAAGTCTTATACATAAATAGTTTTCAAGTTGTGAGTTGTGATAGGCTTAAAGACTAAGATGTAAAATCCAATTATTTTCTCAAATATTAAGAGATGAATTGGAACCGACATCTTATCCCGCTCGATGCAAGAGAATACTTCTAGCCTCTAATATGCTCCTCCAACTCCAAAAAAGATTATGATCACACTTTTGGCACCCCAATAATCTCCATCTTTGAAGTACTTAGCATGAAGTAAAGTAGCTAGAAGTGAGTCAAGTTTAATAAGTAACCTCCACTCTTGTATGGCAAGAAGGGTAAGATTAAATTGATTAATATCTTTAAATCTCAACTCCCTCTTTTTTTCTCTCTTCATAGTAAGCCAACTAACCCAATGTGTTTTAGATTTCATGTCAGTACTTTCTCCTATAGCATTGCAAAGTCCTTTAAGAAGTTTGAAATATTGCACAGTATAGTTCATGATTGCTACACCATTGATTTCAAAAGAATTTCCTTGCCTATAGGAGAAAAAAAAATGTTTTCCCTACCCACAAACTCTTTCTAATTATTATTAACAATATTATTGAATGTCTCTTTCTTACTCTACCAATCAATGCCATCAAACCAAGATACTTATCTATTCCCCCAATACACCAAATATTTAAGGAACTTTGAATTTGATTAATCAAACTAAGAGTATTGGCGATAAACAAAAGAGAAGCTTGAAAAGTTCACACTTTGACCTGAGTCCTTCTCATACTTGATTATTAAAGTTTTTGAGTTACCAACTTCTTCTAAAGAGGTCTTGCTATAAATGAGTGAATCATAAGTATAAAATAAATATGAAATTGAAGGTCTTCCTCTACTCACTTTAAGCTTTTGAAATTTTTTTAACAATTAAATCTCTCGAAGTAGATTAGAAAAACCTTCCAAGCAAATAAGGAAAAGGTAGAATGAGAGGGAATTTCTAAACACCTCTACGTGGCTTAAAAAGTCTAAACATTTACATCAAACACACAAGAAAAGGAAGTTGAAGATATGCAAGCCATAATCCAATCAATGAAGGTCGAATGGGAACCCAACTTCTTTATCGTAGCTTCTAAAAATCCTATTCAACTCTATCAAAAGCTTTAACAATGTTAAGTTTTAATGATGCCATATGAAAGTTTGTCCCCCTTCTCGTAGTTCTCAATTGATGGGTAAGCTCATGGAAAATGATAATAGTGTAAAAGGATATTTTTTATAATTATATTATTTGTTATTATACGTATATTTATGTATTACTTCGTGTAAAAGGATATCAACTTTTATCGAACATACGAAAGAAAGAAAGAGATGAATAAAAAAAAATCGAAGAGAATCAGAGAAAAAAAGAAAGAATACCAGGATGACGAACAGTGGCATGAACAAAGTAGCCTTTTTGAAGAAGAGACATGATCAACCAAGATCCTATGTACCCGCTTGCCCCTGTTACACAGTACGTAGCCGGAAGCACTGCTCCTTTGCTTTTGCTCTTCACTACCTCCTCCATTTCTATGTCAAAGCCAATCTCAACTGCTGCCTTTTTCTTAGTCTTTTTCATCTATATATCTCAACAAATGATTATACTATATATTTATTTAAATATGGAATTAGGAATGAAATTGGTGACATAATAAATATATTTAATTATATACATATAATTGTTTATGGGAAGTTGGAATTAGTAATGTAGTGTTTTTTTTTTATATAGTATACAAACAAAATTCTATAGACAACAAATTATTATTTTATCATATCTGATTTCAGACAATAAATTATTATTTTTCCATATCTTATGTGAGGTAATTATAAGTTAATGACTCATATTATTTAGTAAATAATTATCTATAATATATATTGAATTAGGCTTAAACAGTGACCATAGTTAGAATAGTTAATTTGTGTAATTAGTACAGTTTAATAATTTTATTAATAAATATTTTAAAAGTAAATTTAACAGTGATAATCGTTTTATTTTCCAGTTTAAAACTAAATTTAAATAATACAACTTTTTTATTATTTTTGTCAACTTTTTTTAAAATGTTATATTTAATTTTTTTTTTTTTTGTATTTTTTGAATACTTTTATATATAATGTTTTTTTTTTAGTTATCCTGTTTAGATACATAAAATGTCAAAAAGTATAAAAAAAACATAAAATATAAAATTTTAAAAAATAGTTAACCTAAAAAAAATAAAATATTATCTTATTAAAATTTAATTTTAAACTATTAAAATAAAAATAATAATTTTATTTTTATTATTAATAAAATAGTACGATAATATTTTAGAAATTTGTAATATTATGTTAAAGTTATGATCACTACGAGCTACGTGTTGTTGTACCCAGATTCCCAGCAATGTTTGTTTCTTGCCATATTTTCAACGCTATTCTCGTGGATTCCAACCCGCGTTTCTCGCTTCATCATCTTATTATATTCTTCTTTTTATCTCCTCTCTCTCTCTCTCCCCCCCTATATCACGGATCATGATGAAACGTTTTTCTTTCGATATAAATTGTAACTCCATTTTTACCCATATTTTTATACCGTAAGATTACAGGGATATTATAGTTTTCAATTATTGTACCTCCATTGTTACCCATTATATTTTTATACCCCCAAGATTTATTTAAAAAATTTAAAAACTAAATAAAATCTTGCTTTAAATAAATTTAAAGAAATATACGTAAATTTAACTAAAATTTAGAAATAAATAATAAACTTTAACATTTCTAAAATTGCAAAAATAAAAAAACCAACCACCCTCATCCTCGGACTCAATATCTGACACCAGGCGACAAACTCAATTTTTTTTTTTATCTTTTAAACTCCCACCACTAATTCAATAATTTCAAACCATCTAATATTGTAACCTTAATTATAGCCTATTTTGGATTAATATAAAAATTTATAGCTTAATTTCGAACTCTTTTTACAAATTTAGACGATTATGATTGGTTTATTAGGAGAATCGCTAAGGGTGGGAGGTAATTTGTTTTCGTAATAAAAAGGGCAGGCAGGCAGGGTTAATAATTATATTTTTATGAAAAATAATAAGATTTTTGTGTATCATTTAATAATTAATTATAGGAATGATAAAAAAAAAAAATTGAGACTATGCCAAAGTGTGTTAAATTACCTTTCAAAATCTTAAACATCATATCCATTGTAAACAAGACAGCCCAAGCTCGCAGGTTACAGAGCAAGAAGCAGGAAAGACACAACCTGCAAAGCAAACAAGACAAATGATAGGAGGAAGCAACATAATTAGAACTTTATTAAAATAGATTCCATTTTGGACTCTTTTATAATAATGCCACGGCCATAAAGGTTATCTTCTCTCTGCCAAGCTTATAACAGTAAGAGATGGCATGGACTTTGGGAGATTTTCACTAGTGGGTGGTGTTGAATTCCTTTGATGGTGTTTATGGCACATAACACTTTGTGTTGGTACTCTTCATCCACAATTGGAATTTCTATAATGTGGGCAACTTTCACTTCTTCAGCCATTGATGGGGAGTAAATATTCAATGTGAAAACCAGGGGAAAAAAAAAGGAATAGAATAATGATTAGACTTCCATTTTCTGGGTTCACTTTTAGAGGGCACAAAGAAAACAAACTCTAAGCTGCAATCTCTCCAAAAAAACAATAGAAGAACTCTATATCGAACAGAGAACTAGACAATGGGGTTGGGGTTATCGGCAAGGTAAAGACGAAGGAGGGAATGGGTGGGTTGGGTTCGGGTGGCGGCTTCCTTCGTTGGTCTCGAAACTATATTTACAAGGAAATCTGATTCAAAGAGACAAAAGATAATTCGAGAAATAAAGACAGAGACATATAGGAGGCAACCACTTACCAGATCAAAGGCAAAATGGAAAGAAGACGACACTGAATTAGGAGATCCCATCAACGACGCTAGCAGACGGTACTTCTGGCCGGTTAAAAGAAAAAGAAGTAAGAGCGAGAGAGAGAGAGAGAGATGGAGATGGAGATAAAGAATTGCTTACCAGATCTGGAGGAGGTGGTGTCGCTTTTGATCGGAACCATGATCGGATGATGTCATCGAGAAAATTTTCGTTGCTAAAAAATATTTTTTTTGTTATAATATATGGTTGTATTATAATTTTATGACATAAATATATGTAATTTATTTTTGGCCTTTTGTCAAAAGATATATACCAGATTTGCATCACAATGGACCCAATCTAGCCCAACTTTCGTATTTTTGCAATTTAATCAAAACCGTACTATCATTCTGTAATCTTATATTATATAGTATGTGTAACACATTTAATAACCCATTTGATACAAATATTTGTTGCGTTTTCTTTTTAATTTTTGATGCAATACTTGTACTAAAAATGACTAAATTTTGAAATTTTGTTACTAGATAGTATACATTATCGTAATAAATTAATTGCCTCTTAGTTGTAAAAATATAATATAATTACATATTATAATAAATAAATAAATAATATAATATAATATAATATAAAATTAATATCTCGCGTACATAATAAAAAGAAAAATAAGATATAATACTTAATTTAAAAATACTTACACGAATTAAGTTTAAATATCTAAATTTTAATTAAAAAAAAAGTGAAAACTATTAATACAAATAAATTAAAAAAATCTAATTTTAAGTATTATTTCAAAATCATCGTGAACAAATAGCCTAGGAACAAAGTTACTATGGGTCGTCTCAACTTGTCCGATTCTCGATCTTTCAATTTTCCTTATTGTTTAGAGTGAATTTTGACTTGTGTGACTTTTTATTATTATTAAAATAGATATGTCATTATAACATGATTCTTCCATCACATCAATTTTTAATGATCTCTTTTAAAGTTTTAACATTCACTATTCGATTGTCATTTTTCTCAAATATAATTATTTATATTATTTTATTTTTCTTCTTGTATATTCAATAAATTATGTTACATATATATGTATATATATATTCAATAAATTATGTTACATATATAATCAACGTAATCAACTAATTTTATTTTTAATTTATATATATATATATATATCCAATATCTTCTTACATTAATTAAAAATTACAAATTTTAAGCATATATTATTATTTTTTTAATTTTTATAATATTTAAAATTTATTTTGATAATTAAATAAATAATTATAATTTTTTAACTAATTATAAATACATTAAATTGAATTCATCCACGTATAATTTTATTATTAATCTTATTATGCTTTTAATAAACATACAATTATAAATATATCTAATTAAAGACATAACAAAATTAAACATATATTCAACTAAAAAACATGAATTTTATTTTAGATATACGTGTTTAATTTCATATAATAAAATTAGACAATTGTTTAACTAAATATACATAATCAATCACTTAAATATATATTAATTAATGATTGGATTCAAATATCAATTAAAATTCAATTAATTGGTCATATGTTCAATTTGACTCAAAATGAGTAACCATCAATCACTTAAAATCTGACTAGTTAGAAAAATGTCCAATGTAGTTAGACATGTGTATAGTTTTACTTCGACGAGTAGGGTCACACACAAAGCAAACTCTGTCATGTTAGATAATTATCAATTTAATTATATATATGCTCAATTCAATTTCAACAAATGTTATCATTGTTCAATCAAAATCTAACTAGTTGAACAATTATCCAATTTAATTAAACATCTATTTGACTTGGTTTGGACGAATAGTGTCATTGATTGATCAAATTTTAACAAGTTAGACAAATACTGAATTCAATTGAACATATGTCTAATTCAACTCCTACAAGTGGGATCATCGATAAATCAAACTTGATCATTTTCTGATTTTTGAGAAATATAAGATTATTACATTATATAATTCAATAATAATCATTGACTCCTTCAATTTTGAAATATTTTTAGCATATGCATACATTTTTTTTCATTAAGCTAAAAAAATATAAAAAATAAAGATAAAATATGTATTAAAATAATAATTTATGCATACTTTGTAAGTAAATTATTATAATTTTTTTTATTTAATTTAATTTTACAAATATATTTGAAACATATTTAATAACAACTAAGTAAATAATAAAAATTAATTATAAGTTTTTTATTCAATTTGAAATGCATTGCTATAAAAATTCGTTAACTCAAAGTGATATACTAGGCACTAACTTCTTAAATTTTAAAATTATTTTTAACTTAAACATATTTTTTTTAATAAGTTAAAAAAATAAGAATAAGATGTTTATTGTTAATTTGCTTAATTTTTGACATTTTTTTTATTTTTAAACATGTTATATTTTTTTATATTTAATGTTACATGCAAAACATGTATTTTAAAATAGTTTTTATGGATTAAATAAAAATCTGCACTCAAATAATGATATACAATTATGAATTATACACTAAGTGACTAGAAGACCCAGCTTGACCAGTTGACTAGCTAGCAAAGTGGTCCATGGTCAACTTATTACCTACAATCCAAAAATCGAATAAAAATTTCTTGCGTGCGTGCGTGCGTGCGTGCGTGCGTGCGTGCGTGCGTGCGTGCGTGCGTGCGTGCGTGCGTGCGTGCGTGCGTTTATAACTATTTTGAATTATGGTGTTTGATTCATATAAAAAATATATAGTGTTTGATTTTTTAATTAAAATTTTAATCTTGCATGTTGGATTATGATTCTTATTTGGTTTCTAATATTTTAAGAAGTCGTATACATAATATGGGTGTTTCATAAAAAATAAATAAATAAATAAAGTTTTTGATTTTTAATTTTGATTTTCCACTTTCTAGATAATAAATTAATTTCTATGAATAATGTATCTCATGTGAATAAATATATTAGAACAAATTGATTAAAATATTATTTTTATTTTTATTTGATTTTAAGAAAAAAAATTAATAATTAATTAAAAACATATAAATAATATAAAACAATAAACTCTTTGGGTTTTGAAAAATCATATCTAAATAAGAAAGTATTATAAAATAAATTATAAGTAATTTTTAAATTTTGTATCAAAAAATGATTAAATTGAAATTAATATCTAACATATATATTGGTGATGATTATTTACTAAAAATAATTAAAAATAAAAAAATCAATCGCTCTTAAATTATGGCTTGAATTAACAGGCATCACGAAATCAACTATTATTAAGTGCTAATATTAAAAGCACGTACAAAAATGGGTGTTATCTTTTGTCAAAAACAATTTATTTAATAATTTAAAATTAATAAAAATATGAAATATGTATAAATTAATGATATAACAATTATAAGTAAACAAAACAATTAAATCTTAGTATGTAAAACTAAGTACTTTATTTATATTTTTCTGCTATTGATATTATAACTAACATTGAGGTAATTCTTATATGAAAATTCAAATAAAGAATTAAACCCACATTGAAATATTTTTGTTTACACAATTTCCCATGAGCTCTTTCATCCCGAAATGAATTGATCATTCCATATATGAAAAGAGCAACTAAAAGAGAAAATTATTTCGATTATCATATAAAAAATAAAAACCTAAAGTTGAAAATTAAGGTTGATATAAACAACGTATCTAATTAACTATTAAAATTTGACTATCGTGCCATTAATAATATTTAATTATTTCATCTCAAATTAAATTTACACGCTATATGAATTTTGGTACCGCATTCTTAGACATATACGGATATACCACAAGACATAAAAAGCATCTCTATTATTATTTCAAATTTTATTTTAAATTAGAAAAAAAGTTACGAAATTCTAGTAATTTTTATATAAATGAGCATATTAGTTTCATAATTATTGAATTAAATATCAAAAGTTTTGTAATATTTTAAAATAAATATTTTAGAATTATAATTTATAAGTTAGGTACTTTTAGTATTGTTATTATAAAAAGTAACTATTTTTAATTTTAGAATCTATTAAAATAAGCGGTTTTAGTTTATCAAAAGTATTAAAAATAAAATACATAACTTTCATAAATAACAAAACTATATGTACTCAATTCAAAAATTACTTAAGTAAAGTATTCATTTACATATAATAACAAGACTACTATGATATTTTTTAAAAAATTATGGGACCTTTTAGTATACAATATAATAATTATTAAATTAAAATACTTAAATTAAATAATTATGAAAACTTTTATACGTTCAGATTTAAATTGAATTATTTACTATTGTCCTTATTCATTGTACAATTTATTTAATATTTTTATTTTTGATTGTAATAAATTATTAATTGTTAAAATATTAACAATTATTTATATTACAATTATTTATCTTTTTTTATAAAAGGTTGTTTATATTAAATAACAAAAAAAATTATCATTTTACTTGTTATTAATTATCTTAAGTTTTATTTTTTTATCAATTAAGTAATAAATTATTAGTAGTTAAAATATTGATAATTATATAGATTCTAACTATTTATCTTTTTTATATAAGATTATTTATTAATAAACATAAACAATTTTGTAATTTTTTCATTTAATTATTTTAAGTTTTATTTTTTTACGAAGTAAGTAATAAATTAATAGTATATAAAATATGGGTACTTATATATATTTTTTAGTTATTTATCATTTTTTAATATAATATTAATCATTTTAAGTAAGATGAATAAATTTTTTATAGTTAATTATTTTAAATTTTATTTTGTACCAATTAATAATAAATTAATATGTGAAAATTACTTGAATATTACAATTATACGCCCAAATGGTTTAAAACACTGTAACTATTATTTGAATTAGAAATAAGTTTTATTTTATTTAGAGATCTAAGAGTTAGTTTAGGTTTTATCAGAAACTATTTTTTATATTTATCTCAAGTTTTAAAAAATTTAAAAGAAAAAATCGCTATATTTTAATATATTAATTATTATTTAAATTACAAATAAGTTATATTTTAATTATTAATATAATATGTTAATAAATTTGAAGTTTTATATTGGAGATAATGATCAGTAAAGCTAAAAAAATAAAATTAAACGTGACTTACATAACTAGTATTTCATTTCATTTTATTTTTATATTAATATAAAAAATTATTTAAAACAATCATTACTTTTAAAAAATAGACCAAAGTCTTATTCAAATATCAATAATTTAAAGAAATAAGTAATAAAAAAATATTAAGACATGTAAAATAATTGATTATAATTATTTAAATACACTAACGTCATCTTACTCGGTTGGTGGTACACGTCTACTGTCTAAATTATGTTGAATTTTAATCGAATGAAAAATTGAAAGTATTTTACAATGATTATTAATTCACTTTAATCATTCAAATCGATCTTCTTCTTTTTTAAATTTCAATTTTGGTCGTTTGGGCTTTTTTTTTCCATCAACTTCTGTTTGCTCCATCGGCCTATTATTTTTCCCATACTTGCTTCTTTATATATATATATAAAATTTTATGGGACAAATAATTTTTTTTTTTTGTATCTTTAATTTATAATTTTTTTTGAGTTAAAATATTTAAAAATTCACAAGAATAACAAATAGTGATATATATTTACTGTTAGTGTTACCTGATTCTTGTATATTTTGAAATAAGTTTTCGGAGTTTTTAAACACTCATAATAAATGAAAAATTTATTTAAAGAAAGACATGTAACGTACGAATCTCGGTAATTTTTATATTTATTTATTTTATATTTATATATTTGTATTTATGTATTTATGATTTAAAATAATATATTTTTATTATTAATTTATTTGTTTATATATTATTTATTAAAAGTTAAGATAATGTCCTTTCATTTACAGTTTCTTTTCTGACAAATAGATTTTACTTCCTAAATTTTAATTAATTTATTTGTTTATATATTATTTTAGTTGTTTGTTATTATTTTTCATTTTTCAAAGAATGCTATATGGTTGTTATTTTCTTAGTGTTAATCTTCATGGGATCTTAATTAAATTTATAGGTTTTAAATTTTTACATTTTAAAGATATTCTTCGTAATTAATTCATCTAAAATATTATGATTTTTGTAGATTGATGTATATAATAGATTAACTTCAAAAAAGATAATACATTTATTTCGTTCTTTTTAATTTTTGAATCTCATATCGTACCAACTTAATTCTTATTAATGTCTTAAGTGTATATCAATCAAGTGGAATCATAATAATTTGTGTAGAGATATACACAAATATTTTTTAAAATATATGAAATCAGATTCAAATAAGTAGAATTTTACTTTTATGCTTATTGTTTTTTTTTTATTAATTTGATTTAATAAAAGAAAACGGTGTGCTTTACTATAAGTCAGTGGTTTTATCAGTGTTGTAGTGTTGTAATATCTTTTATAAGGTAGTGGTTTTATCAGTATGTTTTACTATTGAATAATCTTATGAACTCATGATTTTAACTTCTTATTATACGAAGATTATTATAATATTTTATATTGAAATTTTATGTAATTATTTGATAAACTATATGGTAGTGGACTAAACTTTATATATTAATTTGTGGTTACTGTTTCTTGATATCCTGTTTATGGTTTGAAAATATCAAAACTTATATCAATTCATTTATCAAAAGATTAATTCGTATTTATAATTATATTAGTTTGTATAATTAATTTGAAATATTTTTATATAAGCTTATTGTATGTTATATAGTATGCTATAATAAATGATAAAATATTATACTTGTGTTGGTGGCTCATTGAAATTTTATTTTATAATTTAATTTATCTTATCTACTGAATATTTGAGAAAATCAATTTTTGTATTGTTTAATTACATGATGATAACATAATCACTGTGGTGTTTGCCTAATGAATAAACTTTTGCTTGGTTTAACATACCAAGGCATGAACATTAATTGGTGTTATATCGATAATGCAAGGTGAAAATTTTTATACTTATATAATTTATTTATGTTATCATATTATTGTATTTTTATAGTTGTAGTTTTGCAGATTAAATAAACAAACTAATTTCAATTCAAGTAGATGTGATTTTTGATTTTAGATATTTTCATATCAAAATGTGTCGTTGATTAAAGATTTTTTAGTACAGAGATACCAAAATATTTGAAAATTTTGATTTTTTAAAAGAATTCTTATTTCATGAACTGTGGATTGATAAAATATTATAATTTTACAATCATTAAAATAGTGTAAATCGTAAACGATGGATCATGGTATTTCAAAATTGACCAATTACTTCATTTCATTTTTTGTGGAATAAGTGAATGCTAATTTGTGAAACATTAGAATTTCGTATTTGATAAAATTGTTTGATTTTGAGTTTTGAAATAAACAAAATTTGTACTTTTAAAAAAATTAGTAAATTATTTTCACTAAAGATATTATGTCATATTTGAGAAATATTAAATTCATAATTTGCTAGCTTTATAGTTTATGAAATAATTAGATTTTACACTTATAAATTATTTGGTTCTCTAAATAACAAAATGATGAATTTTATACACAAAAAAAGTAAATTTTGTATCATTGATTTTAAAGTATTTAATTTTATAATATGTGGTATATTAGGTTTCATATTATTTATGAATCGAAACTAGATTTTAAAAAAATTAAATTTTAAGTGTTGAGAAAATTAATTTTCAAGTTAAATTAATTAATTTTATTAAATGAAAATCATAAAATTATTTTCGTATTTTGAAATTTAATTTTAATTTTTTTTATATATCAATGCATCTAAAGTATTAATATGACAATGAATATAATGGATGTCATTGTCACGTTAGTTCTTACGTGAACATGATAACTATTGTTTTTCTCACCTGAATTTCGTTAAGTCCAACTAGAAAGAATGATTGTTCGATATTAGTGTTATTAGATATGTATGTTCAAATAATAAATTATTTATTTTTTTAAAATTGTTTGAGAATTGAGAGAAGTTGTGAACGAAGAACTCGTTGACCTTTATGATCGAGGGTGAGATAAAGTGATCCTAAAGAAAACATATGAACAAGAGATAACTATAAACAACGTATTGTACGTGCTCAAGATGTAGAAGAACCTTGAAAAGATTATTTTTTATATATTTTAAATCTCAAGCCCATGAACGAATAAAGATTTATAAGGAATATCTAACTTAGTTGACTAGAGATTCCAAAATTTAAATTCAAAGGAACAAACTAGTTGTAAAGTTTTAGTGAGATCATTGTATGATTTACTCTTAAATCCATTCTTATAATGAAAACTGTGATACTCGTAGAGATAGATTAAGTTAAGATTTTTAATAATTCTTACGAATAGAGTATCGAGTAGAGTATACATATTATTTTTATAGATAAAAGATCACTTATATGAAGAAAAAAAGTAGGATTGATTTGAAAGAAAATTATGTAAAGCTTAATTATTTAAAAACTATCATAAAAGTGTATATGTTTATTACTAAAATGAACGTAACAGTGAGAATTAAATTATATTAAAAAAGACTCATACGTGAGATATATTATCGTTTACATGATCATTTAAGCAAATATATTCTCACAATGTAAGGTTTAAGTAGTAACAATTATATATCTTATACAGATTTTAGTCTGTTGAATTCTTCTTACACCTCAAATATAATTTGACTGTAAATCAAAGTGGTGCAACGTTAGTAAACCGTGGTGACGGTTTAGTTTCGTCGGAACCGTACGTCGGTTTCGAAACCGATCGAGGTTCTTGATGGAAGAACCTTAATAAAGTATCGAGTTCTCTCACTATTAACTGCATAACAATTCAGATACACCATCAATACGTAGAGAATAAGTGTGAGAAACCAGTGAAAGCATCGAACAGAAAATCCATTGGAATTCCCGTGTAACTGCTGAAATTTGATCAATGGCAAAATGTATGTTTTCAATCCAATTTTGTTTCCGCTACATTTAAATTATGAGTTCATATGATTTTATGAACGTTTCTGGATTGAATTGAGACTCTAACATTTGGTATCAGAGCCATTTGAAAACAACTATGTTTTGCTCTGTTTCACGAGAACTGAAATTTTGGGTTTTTTATTTTGATTGTTTTTGATGCATATGGAAATTATAAAGTGTTTCACTATTGATTTTTGAGTGATTCTGTAAAATTAAACTTGAAAAACAACGAAGAAAATAAATCCAACTTGTCGTGTGTATTTATTTGCTTCATTAATTAACTTTTTATTTAAAATGATGTTTTTACTTCAAATTAATATCATGAATCACTCGGAAATCGAATTTTGAGAATTTTGATAAAAAAACGCCAGATTTCATAACCGGAATAGAAATATACGACCGGGTATTCATTAAGGTCAAACCGGATCAAGTTGACCCGATTGGAGGTTGAAGATGAAGTTAAAAAAAAAATTTCCCTCTTTTGGCTTCGTTTGGGAATTGAACCCGGATAACTTTCTTAAAAATATAATAAGCAATCCACTCGACCACCAATTCTATTGCATTATTATACGTAAGAGAATACATTTATACTCATTTATAATTTTGTTTTAATAAAAAAAAAAGGTTTTATTAAAACAAAAAATATATATATATATAATAATTCTGAATGTGATTAATTATTTAACTTTAAGTTTGTGATGTGTATAATAATTATTATATATGTTATATTTATTTAAATAATTTTTTGACACATTAAAAATTTATTTAAATACATTATGCTTAAATTATTTGTTTTGGGTATTTATATGTATAAATTTTGTAATTAATTATACATATAAAATTGAGTTAAATAATTTATGCATAATAAAATTAATATTTAATGGCTCTTATGGATTTAATTAGTGCTTATATTTTTTGCTTGTATAATTTATTCTCATATATGCAATTTAATATAAATAATATTTGAAATTAAATTAATATTGTTTATGATTTTGTGCAATAAATTGAGCATAAGTATTTAATTAATATTTAAGTGATTTATATAGTTTGATTAATTAGGGAGTAGCCACAACATCTTTAATTAATTAAAACTATAATAAAGTTTATTTAGGATCACATTTAGAAAATAAATATTAATTGTAATTAATCATATATGATATAATAGATCTTATCCCACAGGAATTTTTATTATATTTTTGTGTGATTAATTAGGATATAATATCAAATTATATTTTCTAATTTACCCACAGGGATTATGAAAATGAACATAATTTGATAGTTTTATCGTAAAGTTATGATGAATTTAATTGAATTAAAACTTTAGCTCACATGTAAGTTTTATGTCACTAGATTCATATTATTCATGATTTACATTGGTAAAGAATGACTATATTTTAGACCTCAAATTTTAATAAGCATATAATATTTAATTGCAGCTTCTCAACCTGTAAATTTTTCTGATATCCGTTGTGATATTCCCGATCTGAAAGGGGATAACTATAAAATATGGAAGGAAAGAATTCTCCTTCAATTAGGTTGGATGGATATTGATTATGCTATTAGGAAAAACGAACCACCTAAAATTACTCAAACCAGTACTCCAGAGAATATCATGCTTTATGAACAATGGGAACGATCTAATCGCCTTAGTGTGATGTTCATTAAGACTAAAATCTCTGCTGGTATTCGTGGTTCTGTTGATCAGCATACCAATGTTCAAGACTTGTTGAAGGCCATTGATGATCAATTCGTCACTTCAGATAAGGCTTTAGCAAAAACCCTTATTATGAAGTTCTCTTCTTTAAGACTCACCAGTGTAAAAAGGTATGCGCGAGCACATTATGCAAATGAGGGACATTGCGGCTCAACTTAAGCATCTCGAGGTTGAGATGTCGGAATCCTTCCTAGTGCACTATATCCTTAACACTCTCCCACACCAATACGGTCCATTCAAAATCTCGTACAATACACATAAAGATAAATGGTCAATCAATGAACTAATGACCATGTGTGTTCAAGAGGAAGGGATGCTTGTTGTGGAATTTGGTGAAAGTGCAATGTTGGCTACAACGTACCAGAAAGGAAAATCTCAATACAAGCATAAAGGAAAGGGAATAATTGCACCTCAGGATGATATTAAGAAAGAATCCAAGTGTTTCTTTTGTAAAAAGAAGGGACATATGAAGAAGGATTGTATCAGATTCCATAAATGGCTTGAGAATAAAGGTAATCCAACCTCGTTTGTTTGTTATGAATCTAATATGGTTAATGTTAATATTAACACCTAGTGGATTGATTCTGGATCTACAATCCATGTTGCAAATTCCTTACAGGGTATGCAAAATCTAAGGAAGCCAGTGGGAAGTGAGCAATATATCTTATCCGGTAACAAGATGGGCTCACATGTGGAGGCTGTAGGGACATGTAGTTTGATTTTATGTAGTGGTTTTATTTTAAAATTAGAAAAGACCTTTTATGTTCCAAGTTTCTCTAGAAACTTGATTTCAATTTCAAGACTTGTACCTTATGGTTATTCCTTTCACTTTTCAGAAACATCTTTCAATTTATTTAATAAATCTGATTGTGTTGGGAATGGTATTTTGTTTGATGGTCTTTACTGCATTAATTTACAAAATAATGCCACTCATAACGCTATGCATGTTCAAGCTGGCATTAAAAGGTGTATTATTGACGATGACTCTTCTACATTATGGCATAAGAGATTATGACATATCTTCATAGAAATAATTAAAAGATTAGTTAAAGATGGGGTACTTAGTACTCTAGATTTTACTGATTTTGAGACATATGTGGACTGCATTAAGGGAAAGCAGACTAACAAGTCAAAGAAAGGTGCCAATATGAGTGCAAACAAATTAGAAATCATACATACGGATATATGTTGTCCAGACATGGACATTCAAGGTCAGAAATATTTTATCATCTTTATTGATGATTTTTCTCGATATATGTATATATATATATGCTTCATAATAAGAGCGAAGCATTGGATGCCTTCAAAAGCTTTAAGGTTGAAGTAGAGAAACAATGTGGAAAGCAAATAAAGATCGTGAGATCAGATAGATGTGGTGAATATTATGGTAGATACACTGAGAATGGATAAGCGCCTGGTCCGTTTGCTAAATTTCTTCAAGAACATGGGATAGTTACCCAATACACTATGGCTGGTTCACCAGACCAGAATGGTGTAGCAGAAAGAAGAAACCAAATACTATTGGACATGGTGCGGAGTATGCTTAGCAACTCCAATCTTCCTAAATCTTTGTGGATTGATGCTTTAAAGATGACTGTGTATATATTAAACCGAGTTCCAACCAAGGCTGTCTCAAAGACACCATTTGAATTATGGAAAGGTTGGAAACCGAGTTTGCAACATATGCGCGTTTGGGGATGCCTGTCTGAAGTGAGGATTTATAATCCACAAGAGAAAACGCTGGACCCAAGGACCATTAGTGGGTATTTCATTGGATATGCCGAACGGTCTAAGGGTTATAGATTTTATTGTCCATCTCACAACACTAGATTTGTGGAATCAAAAAATGCAAAATTTCTTGAGAATTACTTGATTAGTGGGAGCGATCGATCGCAGGGCATTAGTTCTGAGAAATATCATTCAGATGCTCAATGTACCACTTGAAGTAATGGACTGATCATTATTGTTAACAACACGCCTCGAGTACAAACGCGTGTTGAAGAACCAATCTTAGAAGTACCACAAGCTGTTGATCCTGATTCAGTAGATGTTAAAGTTCAACAGATGCCTACAACTGTTGAACAACTAGTTGAACAACATGATCCTGCTCCTCAGGAGAATGTTGATGAAACATTAAGAAGATCTACTAGAGTAAGGAAATCATAGATTCATAATGATTATGTTGTGTATCTACAAGAATGTAACTATAATGTTGGAGTCGAAAATGATCCTGAAACGTTTTCACAGGCCATGAGTTCTGAGGTTTCGAACTTATGGTACAATGCCATGAAAGAAGAGATGGATTCTATGGCGTCTAACCGAGTCTGGGATCTCGTCAAGTTGCCTGATGGTGTGAAAGCCATTGGATGTAAATGGGTCTTCAAAACAAAGAAAGACTCACAAGGCAACATTGAGAGACATAAGGCAAGACTCGTTGCCAAAGGATTCACTCAAAAGGAAGGAATCGACTACACGGAGACATTTTCTCCTGTATCTAAGAAAGATTCACTTCGTGTGGTCATGGCATTGGTTGCCCATTTTGATTTGGATTTGCAACAAATGGATGTGAAAATGGCTTTCCTTAATGGTAACCTAGAGGAAGAGGTTTATATGAAACAACCTGAAGGATTCTTCTCTAGTGATGGTGATCATTTGGTTTGTAAGCTTAATAAATCCATATATGGATTAAAGCAAGCCTCCCGTCAATGGTATTTGAAATTCCATAACGTCATCACTTCATTTGGTTTTGAAGAGAATGTCATGGATCAATGTATATACCAGAAAGTTAGTGGGAGTAAGATTTATTTCTTGGTGCTATATGTGGATGATATTTTGCTTGTAGCCAATGATAGGGGTTTGCTACATGAGGTAAAACAATTCCTCTCTAAAAATTTTGATATGAAGGATATAAGTGAAGCATCTTATGTCATTGGCATTAAGATCCATAGAGATAGACTTCGAGGTGTCTTGGGTTTATCTTAGAAAACCTATATCATTAAAGTTTTAGAGAGATTTCGGATGAAGGATTGTTCACCAAGTGTTGCTCCAATTGTGAAGGGTGATAAGTTCAATTTGGACCAATGCCCAAGAAATGATTTTGAAAGAGAACAGATGAAAACCATTCCATATGCTTCAGCTGTTGGAAGCCTAATGTATGCTCAAGTCTGCACTTGACCTGACATTGCATTTGTTGTTGGGATGCTAGTGAGATATCAGAGTAATCCAGGTGTTGACCATTGGAAAGCTGCAAAGAAAGTGATGAGGTACCTACAAGTAACGAAGGATTATATGCTCATGTATAGACGAATCGATGAACTGGAAGTAATTGGCTACTCTGATGTGGACTTTGTTGGCTATATAATTCACGAAAATCAACATCTGGTTACATTTTCATGCTTGCCGGTGGAGCTGTGTCATGGAGGAGTGCGAAACAATCCTTGACTGCTACTTCCACTATGGAGGCCGAGTTTGTATCATGTTTCGAGGCCACATCGCATGGTGTATGGTTGAAGAGTTTCATTTCTAGGCTTATAGTAGTTGACTCAATTTCTAGGCCATTAAGATTATATTGTGACAACTCAGCTGCTATATTTATGGCTAAGAACAACAAAAGTGGTAGTCGTAGTAAGCACATCGACATTAAATAATTGGCTATAAGAGAACGTGTTAAGGAAAAGAAAGTGGTCATTGAGTACGTAAGCATTGAGTTGATGATTGCTGATCCTTTGACTAAAGGCATGCCACCAATAAAATTCAAGGATCATGTAGAGAAAATGGGAATTAGTTCCACTTTGTAAATGTATATATACAATTAATTAATGAAACTCTTATATATTATGATATTTTCTCATATTCATGTGCACCTTAATTTATTTGAGAAAATATATATATATATTATTGGACCAAGAATAAATATAGGATTTATTCATTAAGTTTAGTTACCACATAAAGTATAGTACTTGAGAAACTAAATACATTGTAATACATGGAAGATAATACTCGCTCTTAGAGGACCTATCGCTATGATTCATGTGTTTTATTACTCAAGAGAATTTCGATTAACGTTTGCACCAAGTGGGAAAATGTAAATCAAAGTGGTGCAACGTTAGTGAACCGTGGTGACGGTTCGGTTTCGTCGGAACCGTACGTCGGTTCCGAAACCGATCGAGGTTCTTTATGGAAGAACCTTAATAAAGTATCGGGTCATCTCACTATTAACTGCATAACAATTCAGATACACCATCAATGAGCAGAGAATAAGTGTGAGAAACCAGTGAAACCATCGAACAGAAAATTCATTGGAATTCCCGTGTAAGTGGTGAAATTTGATTAATGGCAGGAGATATGTTTTTAATCCAATTTTGTTTCCGCTGCATTTAAATTATGAGTTTATATGGTTTTATGAACGTTTCTGTATTGAATTGAGACTCTAACATTGAGTAGTTATATTTTTATGCGTGTTTTCATTCACGTAAAAATCCTTAGAATTTTGATGGAAAGAAAATTTAAAATTGTTTTACAAATTATTAATTCACTTTAATCCTTCAAATATCTTTGTTTTTATTCAGTTTTGACCGTTTGGGCTCTTTTTCCTTCGGTTACTGTTTGCCCGATTGTTATTTTATATAATGGAATGGGGTATTAAAACAAATAAAAAATCATTTTTATTTTTTGTATTTTTAATTTAAGATTAAGTGTTTTTAGAATCAAACTTATTTGAAAGTTTATTTAAATAGTAAATAGTAATGTATATTTATTAATTATTGATTATTATATTTTAAGAGACAAATTTGTCTAAGTTCTCAAATACACATAATGATTAAAAAAAGTTATATTAAAAATATTATGATACATGGATTTTGTTTATTTTTATATATTATTTCCATTTTATGTTATTTAAATTTTATATTTATAATTTTTATATATTTTTATTAATGTATATTTATAATTTAAAATAATATATTATTACATTTTTTATATTAAGTTAATAATTATTTCTTACATTATATATATAAAGTTAATAATGATTTGAAATCAATTATTTTCTTTTAAAAATATTTTTTTAGTTATCTCCTTCACAAATAATATTGAGACAAAGTAAAGTTCGGCACAACTCTTCTTTCACGAATTAAATGTGACTCTGGCTAAAATAATACCCACTACGCCACTAAGATGTTTCCTTTTTAAAATTCACTTCAATTTTGCCAGTGAATATTTTTAATGGCTTTGAATTAAACAATAGATTGTGATTTGAACTGTGATTTGCGATTTAATTAAAATAAAAATAAAAAAAAATCTTAACCGCTATGACAACAGGTCAACACATTTTCAGTGATTGAGTTGCCAATTTTGAAACAAATAGATCCCTTAGAACATTCGCATTTTGTTCTCAATAAATGCTTCAAATTCCTCCTCTTTATTTCTTTCAAATTAAATCTATCAACAAAAAAATAAATAAAAAAATAAATAAAAAATAACAAATCATACCATTTATTTCTTAAACTGATATTGGAATTATTAAATTATATTAATTTTTTTTCTTATAATGAAACTTCTATCTTAAAAAAAGAAAAAGGAAAAACTCAGATCATACATGGGCCATAGCCCACACTCCAAAGGTTAATCGAAAAATCAACGGCTAGATCACCATCCACGTGTGTGACAAAAAGCAATAAAACTCGTGTACGAGAACGACAACAGAAACCTTGCTTATCCCAAATTCCCAATTTGCATATATAAACCGTTAAATATATACGTTTTCCATGTGAGAAAGGCCAAAATCAAGCAAATATCATAACTCTATTCACCTTCTCTTCCTCCATACAAAACCCAAAATAATAAATAAAATCCCAACAAATCATGTCAACCACATCATCATCAGATCCCAACGGCCTTCGGTCACCTCTTCTCCCTCCGGCCAAGAAACCCGACGGAGAATCTAAACCAGAGAAGTTATGTATAGATGACATGCTCCAAAGGTATTGCGGGGAGTTTGGACCTTGGCAAATGAAACATTTTGTGCTAACCAGCTTGGCTTGGGCTCTGGAGGCTTTCCACACCATGGTCATGATCTTTGCGGACCGTGAACCCGACTGGAGGTGTCTTGATGGACCAGCTGGGTTGGGTTGTAATGGATCGGCGAAGACCGTTTGTGGACTCGAAACCGGTTCGTGGGAATGGATGTCGGGCTCTAGAAGTTCAACGGTGTCAGAGTGGGGTTTATTTTGTGGTGATAAATATAAAGTCGGGTTAGTTCAGGCGTTGTTCTTTGGCGGCTGCATGATAGGTCAGTTTTTTTTTTTTTCTTTAAAAAAAAATTATATTTTCGCTCCTTGTTTCACTCTTTACTTTATTAACTATATTCTTTTTTCCTTATGTAACTTTTAAATATTATTGTTTTCGGTAAACGTGGGTTTTGTTTAAAAATTAATTTAGGCAAATAAGAAAATTTGGAGAAAAAGTAGAAAAATGGCAAGTTTCGGTTTTTGATCCAACAAGTTTGATTGCAAATTGAATCTGTGTTGAGATGTCGTATGTGCCAAGTTCGGCAATGTAGTAGTGTTTTTATAATTTTATATTTGCGGTTCTGAATAAATTCAAAATCACTTTTTTATATTTTAGTTTTATTTTTGAATTTGTTTATTTTGGGCTTGATGAGTTAGGGCTGAAATAATGTTTTTAATCTTGAATTTTTGATATTTTAAGTTATTTTTTAATTATGTATTTTTATTTTTTAAAGATTATTAAGTGATTTATAAATTTTTTTTAAAAAATTAAATTAAATTGTTGGTTTTTTATTTTTATCATATATTTTTTAAAGAGGAAATTAATTCTTATAATTTTTATATTTTTAAGTATTTGAATAAAATAATTAAAAATATAAAATTTGTAAATGATAATAAAATTTTTATTTTTTAAGTTCTCAACAAAAAAAAAATTATTATCAAATAACTTATAAGTAATTTTTGATTTATTTTTTAAAAATCAGTTTAAGTAAAATTTGTTATTATTGATTATTATTTTTATAAAAAAATCACAAATTATAATTCTTATCAAACAAATTCTTAATGATTGAGATATGAATGAGGGTAATAATATGGGCATCAAGTATATTCATGTAAAATGTTTAGATTTAAATTCAATGATGATAAATATTAAAAAAAAAATTAAATTTTTTTTCTTCCTTCTCTATTTGATGATACTTTTAACCTTACATCATCAGTTCGATAAGTATTTAGATATTCAAAAAGTCAAGAACACTGTACCGAAGAAGTAGCTACTAGCTAGATATTCAATCTTGTGGTCTACGAACAAATAAAATACTAATTAAAAGGTTGTCGTGATCAATGCCTCTGAGTCTCTAAGTCCTCCATTTGCTGTGGTTCGTACCGGAAAGAGAAGTACTTTTATATCTACTTTTACTTTTACTTTTTAAGCCAAGAAAACAGCTTAATCACTGTAGTTAATTAAACAGAGGAATAATAATGTAAGCTAATCAGAAGCTACAACTTGATAAATTTGTCGTATTATAAATTAAAAATATATAAAAAAAAATCAATAATTTTAGAACACTTTTTTATTCTCAATTATAATACAATTATTACTATTCATGTGATATATAATTATTATTTAAACATTATTATCAATTTTTTTAAACTATAATTAATTATGTCACAATTTTATAAATAAACTTTTTTATAATTTTATACCTTAGGGTGAGAAGTTGCAACCATTTTTGTGAAAAATAAACATAACCTTAAAACCTGAAAAAGTTGAGGTATACCGTTTTGTGGAGAGCTACCAACTTTGGTAATTATATATAAGTATTAGACTTTTGAGAAAAATCAAAAACTTTAACAAGAAATTAACAAGCTAGGCCAACCTGTACCACAAGGGTATATATATATATATATTTATTTATTTAATGTTTTGTATGAATGAAAAAGGACGTGAGAAGCAACTAGTAGATACAATAAGTGGGATACCGTAATTCGTAGCCACCAACTTAAAAAAAAAAATTTGAGATAACATAAAATAAAATTATGTATTGTTATTAGAGTATATTTTTTATCAATTAAATTATTTTCTTTTTTATTTTTTATTAAATCTTTAATTTTTTAAAATAAAAAATTTGCAGTATCTTTTGGGCACAGTTCTTATCTCTTTGTTTGTCAGCTTGCATTAAATATCTCTTTTCATTTGCGTCTACATGCACATTAATGTTATAAGTTTTTCAACAATCTTTTTATTCGGTGTCTATTAAAATATATATAGAGGATTTACTCATATTGTATATGTTTATTGTGTATTAAAAAACTCTAAATATGTTCATTCTTATCTTATCTTTAATTAAAAATAAATTAAATATTTTATTAATTATTATAAATTACATCCTATTTATAATAGTATACGTAGAACTACTCTTGTTTATTAATGCCAAATCTTGTCTTTATTATGTTCTTGTTCTCTGATGTTGATAAGCATATGACTCTCTGACTCAAGAGACATAAAAATGATAATATATACATATATATATTTTTAATGAATGCAGTGGGGTATATATATATATATATAGCATATACTTGTAGAATTTTGCGCGCTGAACCTACCACCACCACTTCTGTTTATAACATTTTATTACTATTTTCTTTCACATTATGAGTTATGATAATCACACTTGTCCTGGTTGTTTTATTACTATTTTTCTTTCACATTATGAGTTCTTACTATCTTTATGATTCATTGATCCACCACTTTATTAGTGTTTTTTTTTATAACAAATAGATTTTATGCTTTGAATCATATATATATATATATATAAAGCACTTTTGTAACATTTTATATATAATAAATAAATTTTGTAACTTTTATAATTCATCCCTACCTCTCTCTCTTAACAATATCTAGAGCCGGAGGAATGAATTAGTTCCTTTTATAATCCCCATAACCCATTATATAGCCAATGTTTTATATCTGCTTTAGCTTTTGCAAATTGAAGTTATAATTCAGCTTGACACTGGCCTGCTTTTAGTTTTGTGTCTGATGGTTGTTGGTAATTTTTGTTAGAATGGCAACCTTCCACTGGGTTAATTAAGTTACATGACTAACATGAATTCTACGAAACTTTAATTTCAGGAGCAGGAACATTTGGCCACCTTTCAGATTCTTTCCTCGGAAGAAAAGGTTCCTTAACAGTAGTGTGCATTTTGAACTTCATTTTTGGTTGCTTAACAGCCCTTTCCCCAAACTACTTGATCTACGTCTTGCTCCGCATCCTCACTGGCTTCAGCACCGGTGGGGTTGGCCTCTGCGCATTCGTCCTTGCCACCGAGCCTGTTGGTCCTTCAAAGCGTGGAACAGCAGGAATGTCCACATTCTACTTCTTCTCGACTGGGATTGCACTTCTCTCAGGCATAGCCTACATTTTTCCTACATGGCGTACACTCTACATTGCCTCCTCTATTCCCTCCCTTATCTTTCTTATCACTGCCCTCCCTTTCATCTCCGAATCCCCAAGATGGTACCTCGTTCGGGGAAGAATAAACGAAGCCACGAAACTCATGCACACCATTGCCAAGTCGAACAAAAACCACCTCCCTGATGGAGTAACTCTAGCTCTCGATGAAGAAACAAATAAAGATTCGAAACAAGATCTAACCTCCTCCAAGATTCAAATGGAGAACAAAGACGCAATAACAGGCTCGGTAATTGATGTGATAAAGTCACCAATGACACGGATACGTCTATTTCTGGCAGTTGCCATAAATTTCTTGTGCTCAGTTGTGTATTACGGTCTAAGCTTGAATGTTGTTAATCTGGAAACCAACCTTTACTTGAATGTTTTAGTGAATGCAATTGCTGAAATGCCAGCATTCACAATAACGGCGATTTTGTTGGACAAGTTTGGGAGAAAGCCATTGGCAATAGGAACACTATGGTTTAGTGGGTTCTTTTGTTTCGTGGGGAGCATGGTGAAAAATGTAGGAATATGGAAAGTGGTGAGAATGATATGTGGAGTGTTGGGGATATTTGGAATGGCTGGGACTTATAATTTGTTGTTTATATACACATCAGAGTTGTTTCCAACAGTGGTGAGAAATGCAGCACTTGGGAGTGCAACACAAGCAGCTCAAATGGGGGCGATATTGGCACCATTTGTTGTGGTTTTAGGGGGTGCTTTGCCGTTTGTAGTATTTGGTGTGTGTGGTATTATAGGTGGGATTCATGCATTTTACTTGCCTGAGACGCTTAATCGGCCTTTGTATGATACTATGGCTGGTATGGAGGATGCTGAGAGTGAGAGTGCTTGTACTGTTTAGTAAATTAAGGATTCAAATGGATTTTGACTTTGTTGATTTGTTTAGAATTACTCCGTTTGCTTAAGTGGTAAGGTGTTCCATGTTTGAGTTGTATTCACTCTTTTAACTTGTGGTTTTATAGTGGGTATTTGGAAGTCCCAAGTGTAGGAAAAATATTTTGATTTCTAACCAAAAAAAAAAAAAAAAGAGAGAAGAGAAAATAACCTTCTTTTTTTTTGTTTTTGTTTTTGTAATCTTTTTTTTTTGCTTTGCCTCAAACTATAATTATATTATGAATGTGATTTTAGAATTTTGAGTATTGACATTGATCGATAATTAAGAGATTTTGTAAGATTATTGTAAAAGAGTGATTTATAAAATGAAATGTAGGGTCGGATGATAAGTTGATTCTAAATATATCCTCCTAAAACTATAACTAAATACACATATGTTTAAAGTTATTGAAAGATTTGTATTGAAGTGTATCTTTGTTGTATATTTTGATGGAGATAGGTAGCATTTACCTTGCAGATAACATTGTCGAAGCAACCCAAAGGCCCTAAACACAACAATAATATGGATATATTCGTCTAGAATAAGATACTCGGATATCTACTATGTGCGTGTTGGGATGTTCGTTTGAAGTGAGGATTTATAATCCACAAAAAGAAACTAGATATAAGGATCATTAATGGATATTTTGTTGATTATGTCGAACGGTCTAAGAATTATAGATTTTATTGTCAATTTCACGATACTAAGTTTGTAGAATCAAGAAATGCAAATTTTTTGAGTATGATCTGATTAGTAGGAGCGATCAAATAGGAAACATAGTTTTTGATACTAATTATTTAGAGTGTCAACTTTTCACTTCAGGATATTCTTAAAACTTATGAATAACAAGTTGAATCTCATACTTCCTAAGAAGATGATGATGCGACATTAAGAAGATCTATTAGAACTAAAAGGTAAACAATTTCTAGTGATTATGGTGTATATTTACAAGAGTTTTTACCATAACATTGGACCTGAGAATGATCTCGAATCTTTTTCA
Organism: Hippophae rhamnoides; assembly: GCA_033030585.1. Lineage (NCBI taxonomy): Eukaryota > Viridiplantae > Streptophyta > Magnoliopsida > Rosales > Elaeagnaceae > Hippophae > Hippophae rhamnoides. The sequence goes on from CM065433.1 coordinate 43,366,718, forward strand.
CAAGCCATGTGTTGTAAAGAATCTGAATTGTGGTACAATGCTATGAAAGATGAGATGAATTTCATGAAAGAGTAATGGAGTATGGAATCTAGTTGAGTTGATTAATGGTGCAAAAGACATTGGATGTAAATGGGTATTTAAGACAAAGAAAGACTCGTTGGAAAATATTGAGAGATACAAAAAGGATTTACTCAAAAAAAAAAGAATTGATTATACAGAGACTTTCTCTCCTGTATCTAAGAAAGATTTATTGTGCATTATATTGACATTAGTAGCCAATTTTCACCTTGAGATGCAATAAATGGATGTTAAAATAGTTTTCTCAATAAAGATCTAGAATAAAAGGTTTATATGAAACAACTTGAATGATTTCTTTGTACTGATGGGGAGCATTTGGTTTTAAGCTTAATAAATCCATATACAAACTAAAACAAGCATTCTAACAATGGTATTATAAATTCCATAAAGTAATTTCTTCATTCAGATTTTTTGAAAGCCCCATGGATCAATGTATATACCAGAAGATTAGTGGGAGTAAGACATGTTTTCTGATTTTATACGTGGATGACATTTTGCTTGCAACCAATGTTAGGGTTTGCTACACTAGGTAAAACAATTTCTCTCTAATTTTTTTGATATGAATGATCTGGGTGAGGCATCTTATGTTATTGGTATAAAGATCTATAGGGACAGACTTCGAGGCATCTTGGGTGTATCTCAATAAATCTATATCAATAAAGTTTTAAAGAGATTTCGAATAAAAAATTATTCACCAAGTGTTGCTCCCATTGTGAATGGCGATAAATTCAATTTGGATCAATGCCGAAGGAATGATTTTGAAAAAGAACAAATGAAGAACATTCCATGTGCTTATACTGTTGAAAACTTGATGTATGCTTAGGTTTGCACAAAGCTTGACATTGCATTTATTGTTGGAATATTGGGATGATATCTAGGTTTGAATCACTAGAGAGCTGCTAAGAAAGTGATGAGGTACCTTCAAGGAACCAAGGACTATATGCTAATGTATAGACGAACCGACGATTTGGAAGTAATTGGCTACTCTGATGCGGACTTCGCTAATTATGTTGATTCACACAAATCAACATTTGGTTACATTTTCATGTTTGTCGGTGGAGCCGTGTCTTGGAGGAGTGCGAAGCAATCCTTAACTGCTAATTCCACTATGAAGGCCTAGTTTGTGTCATGTTTTAAGGCCACATCACATGGTGTATGGTTGAAAAGTTTCATTTTCGAGCTTAGAGTATTTGACTCTATTTCTAGGCTATTGAGATTGTACTGTGACAAATTAGCTGTTGTTTTTATGGCTAAGAACAACAAGAATGATAGTCATAGTAATCACATCCACATCAAATACTTGGGTCATAAGAGAACATGTTAAGGAAAAGAAAGTGATCATTGAGCACGTTAATACTAAGTTTATGATTGCTAATTCTTTGACTATTGTCATGTCACCACTGAAATTTAAAGATCATGTCGAAAAAATAAGGATTCATTTCATTTTGTAAAGTATATGTACAATTTACTACTGAAACTCTTATATATTATGATATTTTCTCATATTTATATGCACATTAATTTATTTGAGAAAATATATTTTGTATAAGACTAAGAATAAATATAGGATTTGTTTATTAAGTTTTGTTACCACATAAATATAATACTTAAAAAATTAAATATATTGTAATACATGGAAGATAATACTCGTTCATAGATGACATATCATCATAATTTATGTGTTTATTTTTTAAGAAAAATAATCGATAGAATTAAGTTGAATATTTGGATTAAGTGGGAGAATGTAACTAATGTGTTTGTTCTCCAATTTTTAATTCTTTTTTTCTTTAACGGATCATTCAAGTGTGGTCCAAACGTTTATATCATTAAAGAGCTATAACTCATTAATTATGACTGAAAGCCGATAACGATGTCAATATTTTGATGAAAAACACGGCTATAAAAAAGATGTTATGATCTCTAAAGTTAACACATAATTTCAATATAATACATATCTCTTTGATTACTGTTAAGAATTTGTAAGTTTTCAATACAAAATACAAATAAATTTTAATAAGTTTAGAGATTTAATAACAATTTTAAAAACAATTTCAATGATACAAGATAAAATCTTTGTTTTTAATTTATTTATTCCACGGTGTAGTGGATTAATTTATGGTTTTACAATATACTCTAAAAACAATAACGCTGAATCATACTATCATAATAATATAACGATAGGATAAATCCCCAGCACCAACCTCCGGCCTGCAAAACAATCTGAAAGTTGAAACCATTTTTCTCCGGTTTATCTTGTAAGAAAAATATTTAATAAATGGAGAAGAACTAGTTAACAATTCAGATACAAAATTATAAGAGAAAAACTATTTGCGCAAATATTTATATTAAGAAACACCATCCGATCAACTTTTGAGCTAAGCATTGAGTTTCAGGCCCATCAAAACAAAAACGGTGTAGGTGAGAACGCAGGAATCACCGTCGGTAACGAAGCTCGCCTGAAAAATAAAGTTTACATTATACTTCATGATGTCAATCACAGTAATGTCTGTTTTACCTAATTATACATTAATACCAATTCTATTTTTGATAAAATTATTATTAATTTTCATTATGAAAATATTTATAACCTTATTTAGTCCCATATAATCTTCTTCCTATATTACATAAAATAAAATTTAATGTACACCACATAAATTAACAAAATTACTTAAAATAATATTTTAAATTTTTTTAATAAAAATAATATTTTTATGTTAAATTGAGGGGAATATGAATTAATATTTGAATATTAATTTTCTTATATTTCAAAAAATTTAATACAATTAAAGAAGTAATAAGAGAAACATAAGGGACAGTTATGGAAAGTAGTTATAGTCCCAAATGATCGAATGCGTAAACCGGAAAATAATAAAAAGGAAGGAAAGAAAATTACTCGTAATCGTCGCTAACAGAACGGACATGAGTGCGGGAACTGGCTGGATCAGGCCCAGTCTTAGTACTCTTCCGCTTAACGGCGCGATCAGATCCAATGGTTCTCTCATCGGGGCGTTTCTCCGTCACCACTTTGACCTCCGATATCGAGCGCAGTGATGGCTTCCATTCAGCCGAAGCCGACCTAGCTTGAACACTGCGCTTCCTACTAATTTGTTGCTGTCGCGAAGAAGACGACATTACAAGAGACCTAGTCTCATCTGCGCTTGTACCAGGCGATGTGGTAGACGAGGTGCGTGAGCGTGAGGTTGCGGAAGGCCCACAGCACGATACCAATCCAAAGAAGAACTTCATTAGTGTCTTGATATTCTACGTACGTCGAAGAGTAGCAAATATAGAGTAAGTATTGTTATAGGTAAAAAGCACACGGGTTCGGCTTTTACGGGTATCTACAGCCATTTAAGCTGGTTCGATATCATTCTTGCTCTGTAACTAATTCTCAGGGAGATACTTGTTTTTATAATAAAAAAAAGGAAGTGGATGGAGAAGACTCGTATAGATAATAGATTTGGACTTGTCTGGTAGAGTAGGATTATATGTATACAGTGTTTATTAATATATTTTTTTTATTAGTAATTATACACAAGATGTGTTATTAAATTGGATAAAATTTATAATAATTAATGAAAAAATTAATTTATTTTTAAGTAAAAATAAAATATAAATAAAATATAATAATAAGCATAAAAGGATTTTTAGTCTGCTTTGAGAATTTCAATCTCTCTTATGCATGAAATAATTTTAATTTTTTTAAAATATTTACTTTGATATAATTATAGTTACAACATATAAATAATGATAAACATATATCTAATAACATGTATTTTTAAATTTTTAATCATACACACATTATATAATAACGATGTAATTATGTCTAAAATTAAATATGTTTTTATTGTTACATATACGTTGTGTGCATAATTACAATAAAATAAACATTTTAAATATTTTTGTAAAAATTTTCATACATTATTTACATAAGATATAATTATGTATAAATAAATTTTAATAATACATATTTAGGTACTATTTAATATTAATAAATGTAACGTTATTAAACACAGTGGGTTTGCTATATTAGTATTATAATTTTAATTTAGGTATATTTTAATTTATATTTTTTAGGTAATATATTAATGGTATTAATATTTAATAAAAATATTAATTTAATATAATATTTTATATTTTTTAAAATTTTCTACACATATACATCACATATTAATTTAATGGAAGAAATTTATTGTATTTTTATTATTTCATTAATTATAACATTAACAACTTTTTTTTATGTTATTTTTGAGTCCTTATATACTCTTTTCAACATCTCTTCTTTTTGTACGAGCTCAATAATTTTCTTTATATTACGTTTTTTCCTTAATGGTCAGCTCAAATTTAGTTTTTTTACTTATTTTTTCTTTTAGATATTTATGATGATTTAAAAAATGATAAAAAAAGAATTTCATCCAAATTTCAAACAAAATATTATTTTATTAATATTGCTTATAATAATGGGATAAATGTTTGATATATATAAATATATATTGACTCAACACTATTGAGTTATATATATAAATTGTTTTTTTACTAACTAAATTTAATTTTTTTTATACAAACTATATCTTGCAATTTTTTTCTTATTTTTAGGTAAACAAAATCCAAAGATTACATACTATCTTCATTAAAATAAAGTATACTCTCTCTTAGCACATGTGATCATAAAAATATCAATAAAATAAAAAAATTGTATTAAAATTGTAATTTTTTATTAAATGCGATTATTATTAAAATATTACCTAAAACTCAATTGTCTTACCATTGAAATAGTAAAACTAAATGTAATAATGATGTATAGAGATGAAAAAATAATTAAAAATTCGATCCAATTAATTAGATTTTGATCGAATTGATTGATAAATTTAATAATCATATTAGATTCGAATTAGAAACTATATTATCCTTTTAGATTCAATCAAATTTAGATTAATAGATTTTATAATCTCCGATTATTATTAAAATTATAAATAAATATGTATTTTATTTTATAATATGTTATATTTAAATTTATACATACTACAATTATATTAAATTATTATTTTAGTTTAAAAAATAATATAAATGTGAAATTTATGTACTAATTTAATAAGAATAATTTTATTTTTATTTCATTAATTATAACTATGAATAATAAATTTTATTAAATATATGTTAATGTAAAATTTAAATATTATGTATTTCGTATTTTATATGTAAAAATATTTAATAAATAAATTTCAATATTAATTCAATTTTATCATGTCCAAAAAATACAATCAGTTTATATTTAGATTAATTCAAATTAATTATATTATTAAATTAAATTCAGATTAAAAATATTTAATTTTGATTCCAATCAAAATAGGTTAAATCGTTACAAATGAGGCGATTTTAATCCCTGTTCACTGCAATAAAGCGACCTTTTTTTTATTACAGAAATTGTTTGAGTTTCTGATGGTCTTCCTAATTTCCATTTGTACAGAAAAGTCTCCCATCTTTTAATTTCTTTTTTATTCTTCTTTCTTCTCTTTTTTCCCCCTCTTTTTTCTTCTTCTTTAATTTCTATATAGATGTAACTTCAATCTATTTTACAATTGGATTCAGATATCTACATTATTAAAATTCTAATCTAATTGCATATTTTTTAGTACGTATTATTCTATAATTATAAAAATAAATTTTATCTAATTTTTTTTAATAAATTTTGTTTTTTATCAAATTCAACTTTTACAAAAATAAATATTTAATTCAACTTGATCACCGAACCTCAGCTAGAATATCTATTTAGCTAGTGATAATTTATAATGTTTCACCTTTATTTTTTATTCTGAAAAAATCATAAAATTAAAACACATAAAATTTATAATAATAAAAATAATACTTATATTAATAACTTATAACTCTATCAATTCAAATAAGTGGATTATTTTTATTATGAGTTTTATAAATATTATTTTTAATAATTTTCCTACTAATATAGATCTTGTAGTACCATATTTTGCTAATTCTACGAAGTAAAAAGTTAATTTTATAATTCTCTTAAAATTTATAATAATAAAAATAATACTCTAATAATATTAAATATAATCTAATGTATCAGAGTTTAATATTTAATATTTTTAATAATTAGAGTTTAATTTACTCGACTATATGAAATGTTTAAGTTAAAATTTTTCTTTAGTGTTATAAATTTTATTAGCTTTAATAAGTTTTCGTGTGTAAAAAAATAGAATCTGTATTATTTTACTTAATATTTTATCTTTTTTTTTACGTAGAATGTGTTATTACAGGGACAATATTGCATACACTCAAATATTTTTTTTATGTTTGTATATTTATACGCTACCGCGGGTTGAGATTTTATGTTGTGTTTTTGCATGATTTGTTTTGTGTTAATTTGCAGATATTTGTAGAAAATTACCTTGTAAAATTTTCGGACCCTACTGAGATGCTCGCCCACGTGTTTGGCAACATGGTCAACAAGGTTGTAAATGATGTTTGGCGGCATTTATCCTCTTTGTGGTGTTTATTGTCAGCGAGTTGCCCGACAATCAATTTTTTTTCTATAAATATTACCTTTTACAAAAATAAATTGAATTAAAAAACGTATTAAAACTTTGATAGTTTTAGAGCTCCAATTTTAGTTGAATTTTTTTTCTAATTTATAGATTATAAATATTTTGAGTATTATTCAATTAGGGTGATTTGTAGAATGATATGCAAAAAAAATCATTTTTAAGTTAGTTTAATCAAAATTTAAATTATTAACAAGATGTAGATTATATCTAGATATAACTTCATGAGATTGTTATTACCTTAAGATTCATGTATATTGACCGTTGATGATTAAACCATATTAAGTGAAGATTTCACGTTAGAATCAAATTTGAATTCATATCATATTTATTATATACGTAGTAGATGATAACAGTTTAGATGTAACCGACGGTAATACATTAACTAATAGAGATAATAAAATATATAATTTATAGATTATAAATTATTAATTTATTTACATAATAAATTTGTTACGGAGTAATTGTTGTAAATAGTTCATAAATATTACCGTAAACGTGTATCTTATATATGATCAAACTTTCAAACAAATTGTCACTAACGAGTGACAAATGCATTTATGCTTTATAAATGCTATAAAAATATCCACTGCTATGTTATTTTCAAAGTTACAAATTTTCATGGGTTGGGTTACTTATGCAACAAGGCAGATGCCACTTGAAGATTGATATGTGTCAAAGGAATTACGTTGAATTTATTGGCTTTTAGAACACCTATGCATTTTCATTAATGGCGATGTGTTATATTAGAGCTACCAAAATAAAGCATCTGTTTTCTTCGTTTTCTGAATTTATATTTCTGGCTCTGAACATATGATAACGGGCTCGGATCTCCTCTTGTTCCCCTACTAATCTATATTGAGCTTTTAATATATAACGTTCTTGTGAATCTAACACTAATTATAATTCTTTGCCATTTAAATATTTTTTTCCTTAAAATATCATTTAATTGTGGGTATTTTATCTCTGTATTAAATTTGGGAACTAGTGTGTATTTTTCACAGTAATGAAGTTTTAAGGAACATATATCATCACTATTCAATTTTATTATATATTTCTTAGTTGATGTTGTTAGATGCTAATATGCTTATTGTTTTCCTTAACAAATTTGATCCAACAAAGAATTCAATCCATGTTTTGAAAATAAATCGTAAGTAGATTTAACATTCCTGATTCCCACTGAATGTTAATTGATATTTTGGATAATAAAAAAATGATTTGTTATTATAATGAGTGTACAATGAAACTTAATATGAAATAAAAAGTATTATTTATCATTTTATATTTTTAATCAATTAAATTATTTTCTCTCTTTAATTTTTGTTGAGTATATATTTTTTTCAAAGAAAAATTCACATTAATCTTAAATTTTATATTTAAAAAATAATAAATAATTTCTTGATAATAGTAATATATGTCGGTATAGATTGTAATCACTTATTATTGTGATGGTAATATATGCCAGTGTCAAATCATGAGCTTGAGCCATTCCAAAGCAAGAACGTCATAAGCATCAAAGAAAGGGCATGTAGGAACATAATTAGGAATATGCGTGGCCAATGAAGTTGCTCGTTTTAGTCTTCTTGTTTTTGTGCATCACGAGCCATAAAATACCAATCTTAACAATGGCAAAAATATATTGTAACAAACTGTTTTATTCACCTATCGATTTGTGACTCGTGAGTATAAAATAAAGCCAATAAATATAATAGCACACAAAGGGTGTGTATAAAATGTTTCAAAATTTGTACAAAATTACAAAAAAAAAAAAAAAAACTTTGGAGGATAGCATGATACCTAAGTCACTTTAGTTTAATAGTCAGTTTTAAAAAAAAATTGTATATTTTAATCAATTTATTATTGTAATTTTTTAACTTTTTTTTTTTAAAAAAATTTAATTGAATCAAATTAAATTTTACCAAAATGTAACTGATATATATTCGAAGAAGAATATATATTGAAAAAAGTAGAAATTAAAATAATTAGTTTAAATTTGACCTAATATGATTTAAATGTTCATAAATATAATAATAAAATGATTGAAATACAATAATTTAAAATAAAATGATGAATGTAATTACTTTGTAAGATTAAGGTGAAGGTGACGAGGTATAATTCTTTTTTCGTTCTTTCTACTTTTTAAGTATTTGATAACTTTTTACTATAAAAATTGAGGGATGAACTATCGAAATGTTAGTTATTAAATCTCGGGACTGGAGATTTTTCCTGTCTTGATATCACGTTGAATATAGTTTGATCAGTCAATCACCAATAATATTCACATGAAGTATAAGCGGAAAATACTTTACAATATTACTACACTCAACAGTATCACGTACGTATCATAAACCATGCAGTTTTTTAAATTTTAATAAAATTTAACCAATGATCATGAGTCTATCAAACTAAATGATTTTTGTGCCCTTGATAACATATAGAATTGCTCTCTGTAAACTTGAAAGGAGTCACTGGATGCATATATTATTGGCCCACGTATCAGTAATATTCTCTCATAACACAACACAATTTACACAGCTGAAAAACGCAGTCATTGGTAGCAGGTACTTATGAGAAACGCAGTTACGAATACATTTGATGAGGCAGAAGTTACTAATAGATATAGATAATTAGATAACGGATGTGATACGTCTAGCAGGGTAAAGAGTTGCCTCGCAAACAACATATGATCCAGTCTCCACGAACTACATGCTTCCTTTTCTTCCTACAGGATGCTTATTAGCTTGGATTGTATACAAGAACTAAGATTCATCAATAACCCCCCCACCCCATGGCCATGGCATAATTAAGATTGGGCTAACCGTCATATGAAATACAACATGCACGAATGCTTTGTTCAAACTTCTTTGGAACGTAAATAGTTTAGTATCTATATGAGAGAAGCTGGTGACTATGACCCCGACAAATATGTACTAACAGAATCTATTTTCAGCGTACAAAGTTCAAACATGATCCCAAGCTTCAGGTCACTGGGAAAATTTCTCTGATAAACAGAGAAAACGCCAGATCAAATTAAACCAGAGTGCAAATTCTGAATCTCAGTAATAGAATTATAAGTACAAATTCAAATAAAGAAAAATCTCACCCCAAAAAAATAATACAAAATAAACAAAAATCTATCGTTCCACCAAATGTCCCAACAGAAAGTTTGCATATTTCCCTGTTAAATCTTCAACATTCTTCAACCACACAGCTCTCCTCCAGAATGCAATGAAGACCGACCAATTCATCATGAATTATGAACTATGGTTGATAAAGAATATTTGCTCATAAAAAAGCAACTAAATTAAGAGGCCTAGTTTTTAAAGTGCTTGAGTCATTCATTGACGGCCATAAGGAGGGGACATATTGCTTCCATAAGAAGAATTCATATTGTTCACAGGACTGCCAAGTGGTGGTCTGGGTCTTGCATATTCCGCAAATATAACCCAACCATCCAGAAACTAGAGAACATAAACATAAAGAAACTCTCAGAAATTTGGCGTTAAAGGAAGAAAGGTGGTAGCACTAACAAAGAATATAAGTTTAGCTTCCTAGCAAAAAGGAATATAAATTTAGCTAAAAACAAAGTGCAAAAAGTTCTCTCTAAATTTCACTTATTAATTAACTAGCAAGCTAAACATTATTTACAAATCCTATATCCTAATTTAGAATCCACAGAAGTACCATCAAGATAAATCAGACTAATTGCACTATTCCTGTTAGTCAAAGTTGATTAAAACAAATAGGACACATATAGAGCTAGAGACGATGATCATTGTAAGCCATTGTTAGCCTTTATGGTTAAAAGAAACAATCTAGATGTACTGTAGAGAAATTTGGAGAACCATAATTCACAGACAAGGAAAGTTGGATTCAAGGTAAATGAACATTACTAACCTTGCCATCCATGCCCTGTATACCGTTTGCAGCATCTTCTAATGTAGCATATCTTACAAAGCCAAAACCCTTTGAGTATCCTGATGTACGATCAGTGACTACCCTAGCTATAAACAACATAAACTTAAGAGGTTAATAGTCGAGAAATTAAGTGAAGCAAAGAACAATTTTAAGACAGATTGTACCATTAAGTACTTCGCCAAACTTAGAAAAGGCATCTCGCAGTCCTTCTGATGTGGTGCGTTTACTAAGCCCTGAAAGAAATGCAAAAGTTAGATACAGTGCTATTAACGGAATATTTAAGAAAATGAATAAAACAACTTTATCATAAAAGAGTAACAGAAACTATAGCTACAAGTTATAAATGTTGTTCTTGTTTCTGAATAAAAACCTTACTCATACTAAATTTAGTACGCTAGTGGAGTAACAAATGTAGCACTCAATCAACATGAATACTCAATCAGATTTGCATAGGAAACAACATGTTATTTCCAGTTTGAACAATATTTATGAATTCCGTTACTAGGATACTTTTTTTTTAGTTCAATAACACATTTGAATGGTCTGAATTCGTGACTTAATGTGAAGGAAGTGAGAGGCACACAGATAAGGAATGAACTCAGTGAAAAAGGTAGCGGTCTCACCACAAGTGTTTTAATAAGTCAAAATTACAAAACAATGCTATTAAAAAGGGTTCATTGCCATTAGAAAAACTTCCCCGAGCTAAGTCGAGGAATATCGTGAAGTGTGGAGAACATCCACATAGATATGGCTCAAATTATTATGAATCACCACTTAACAGTAACATATTGAAAATACATATACTTAAAACAGAATTAAAATAAACACATCAATGAGGAACTTTGTTCCCGTGTTATCAGATTGCAAAGGTACGATAAAAAGTTACGATCTTTTTTTAATTGAATTTCTGCACTTTCACACTCAGAAAGCTCAAATCACGAATACACTTCAGGAGAGAGGGGAAAAAGCAATTTGTAATAGGCCCCTTAAAGAAGAGAACAAGGACTAACACGAGGCATACAGATATTATGAAAGGAATTAAAAGAATATTGGAAATCGAGAGAGAGAGAGGAAACAAGGGACTTGCCTGAAACGAAGAGGTTGGTGCTGGGTTCAGCCTGCTCGCGAGTCGGGGCAGAATCGGACAATGGCGGGGGAACAAAAGGTATGGTCGAGAACAAACGCCTCAACCCTCGAGGAGCCGCCACCGAGACCGCCGCCACTCTCATAGTCATCATCAACTCAATATAGGTTTAAGCTTACTCGTTAAACCCTTAATTCCTCTAACTTTCCTATAGGGAGAAATGAAGACTAATGAAGTAATGATAAGACCCAATGTCCTCGATGGACTTTTCACGTGGAGAGAGAGTCCGGGAGGGAGAGAGTAATGAAATTACAAAAGAACACTCTTTGAATTAAATAATAATGTATAAATGCCCCTTTCTGTTTATAGGAAGAGTACCGACATTCTGCATCCTTCCCTCGTTGCCTCGTTGGTTGGTTGCGGATGAGGGTATTTGTGTCATACAAAAATTAGGTTGCGAGGGTTATTTCTTCCTTTAAGAGGGACATCCCTGTCATTCATATTCCAATATGGGCTCGGATGGATTTCGTCTCTTCAGGAAACACGTTAGGCTAAGTACATCCACCAAATGTTACTAATACATACTCTTTTGTTTAAAATTAAACTTTAGAAAAATACTATAGATATATTATATTATTTTTTTTACTATTAAATTATTTTTTTATGTTATTTACACTATCTAATTATCACATTTATTTTGTTTATATAATTTTCTTAATCTTTGACTAACAGTGTCACAAATTAGATAATTAAATAATATATTTAAAATAAATTATTGTGTTAAATATAATAAGTAATTATCTAAGTTATTGTAATTTATTATTTAATTATTTTAAATATTTTAAATTTATATAACGTATGATGGGTAAGATTATCAAAATATTATAAATAGAATAAATATAATAATTAGATAGTATAAAAAATTAAAAAATTTAATGGATATAGATATAATTAATCAACACATTATTATAAGATATACTTAGACCCCTTGGCCCTTCCCTTTTTGATATTTGGGTTCAAGAAGTAGAATATTGTTAGTTTTTTTTAACGTAAAATTGACGTTTCTTGACAAAATTGATAAATTGTGACAAAAAAAATTAGAAAAATAAGAATATATTAAAAAAGGGTATAGTAATAGCTAATTCTAAATCAGTTTCAGATAGTATATAAATGTTTTTAAAAAAACTGTGAACGATTTTTTTCACTATTTAATCATTAGCCTTATTATTTATTATTCATTTAAAAAAATTCTTAATTTAATGATTATTTTAAATATTTATATAATAATTATTATATTATATTAATATTAATTTTATAATATTTATATTAATTTATATTTAGTTAGTTGGAGAATACTTTTAAGTGAAATAAAAAGTATATGTAGTAATAAAAAAATTCATTATAATTAATTAAAATATGTTTTTAATATTAAAAATATATTTTACAATGTAAATATATATACTAAAAAGCTTGGTTACAATTAACCACTTATTTGAATTTGTGATAATCATACCTATACACACCTAATTAGTTAAACTTAATTTTGAGAAGAAGAAAAAAATATATAAATTTTTTACTGCATAAGTAGCAGATTAAGTGCTCAATGCATAAAAGAGATGATTGATCACTGACTTAGAGAGATTTAAGTTCTAAAGTTTTGAGATTGTTATACCTAGCTTTGCTAGTGAAGTAAGTTTGGTATCTTTTAACCTATAGCTCTTCACTTCTAGATTGAACGATGCTCTTCTTCTTTTTGGATACTAAGGTAGGGTATAAAACATCTTGAACTTGGTGGGGGATTGTTGAACTAGAAAGGTATTATTGGATGGTTTAAGATAACAACGTGCTCCTAATAGTTTTTTAAAATTTGGGAACACCCTTGGATACAAAAGTGTCACAATCCACAAGTTTGCGTAGCAAAAAATTGAATGTTTGACGTTAATTCTCCAAGTCAATGTTAACCTATCATCTTTCGAGTCTAAAACATGATTATTGTGCAAATACTTTGATGCTTCTTGAGAAAATACTAACAAAAATTACTCTTAACATGTGTCGCACACATGCGACTTCATAATTACTTCCCGACATCAAGGTTACTCAATCAAGATGTTTGTCCCATTATAAAGTCTCTCGTCATCTAGGTATTATGTCGCACAATTGCTCACCAAATTGTATAAGTCGCATATGTTGATAACAAGAAGTACAATAATGTACTAAGAGTTAGTGGAATTTTCATTCTTCTTATCGAGTCTCTTTATACACCCTAAAATAGACAATTTGACAATAAAAACCTACTCTTTACCTAAAGGTCAACTTTTACTTACACCCATCATGCATGTATGCTCATTTTTTCTTGACATACTTATACATAAGCAAACACATTTGCAACATAAACTCAAGTTCACCAAGTAAGAGCTTCTTACATGCAAGCAAGTTCCAACTAACAAACTCACATACTTCTTAAGTGCTCAAGTCCTCTCATCCAATGCCTACACATGTTGCCCATCTTAGCAAGTAGTTACACACTTTTGTGCCATCAAGCCTAAAAATCTTTAGTGCTTTGCCAAATCCTTGACCAACGCATATCTCCATTCAATATCATCGTCATGAGTAGGGGTGTCTATGGTCCGGTCCGGTCAGGTTTTGTCTAAAAAAAATTAACTAAATCGAACCGTTCATATAGTTGAAACCGGATTGGATCGGACCATTTGGTTATCTAAACTGTTATAACCGAACGGTTTGGTCCAGTTTGGTTAATGGTTTTCAACAATTAATAATACATAAACATGATTCAGTTTAATATGATATAATTTAATAGGATACAATCAAATGTGATGCTCATTTATCATCATACATAGATAGATATTGTTGTTAAATACATAAATAAATACATAAGATGTTATCAAAATCAAAAATCAAAAAAATATTAGATATGAAGAAATAAATTCCAAATATCTCGTTTATACAGAATTCTTAAACATATACAAACATCCAAACTCACAATCAACAACAATATATCATTAGATAATAATATTTAAAACTTACTCAATGATCATTATAGTGTCTTTAATGAACTCTACAATCAAACAAAATCAACATCTTCATAAATCTCTAGGTCATCATTGTATTCTAGTAAGAGAACATAGTCATTATTAATGGAAGAACAGAACCAATTTTGACTACATACTAATGTCTCTACCATTTTAGGATTCAAAGAACTCTTAAATGGACCAAGAATGCACCCTCATGTGCTAAAAGCTGATTCTGATGCAACAGTTGAAACTTGAATTGCTAACACATCACGTGCAATGAGAGAGATGATAGGAAACCTAAAAGAATTTTCCCTCCACCATTTTAATATATCAAACTTATCCAACATGACATTTTCACACGGGGTGTTCAAATATTTCTCAACCTCGGTTTTCAACTCCAAATTATTTTTCTCCTCTAAGCGTTTAATAAATTTCAACTTTCTTGCTTCCTCAGATGAAGGAATCCTTCCTATTACATCTTGTGATCGAGTCACATTAGATTGAAAATCCTTTCCATGCATTAACATATAGTAAGCTTTGAACAGATCCATAAAAGTATTTTTGACATTATCTTTTAATTTTTGAATAATTTCTAAATCATAAATCTCTTCAAATAAGAATTCCAAATACTTTAATTTGTACCTTGGATCAAGTACAAATGCAACATACAACATCTTATTAGTCTTATCTACATTTTTCCAATGCTTTTCAAATTTTGTTTTCATGCTATTAGTCATATTCTTCAAAAACAAGTCATCGGAACCACACCATGTAAGTATTTGAGATTGAATGTTATGCAGTTCTGTAAAATATAAATTTGATATGGTACATAAAGATGCACTGAATACTAAAATAGAGTCATAAAAAGTCTTCAAAAACATGACAAAAACATTAGTATTCTTCTAATCATCTAATGCTGGCGGCTTAACATTCTATCGCTCCTCATGAAAATAAGAAATAAAGTTTGTTCCTTCCTCTTCTTCAAGACGATCAAATGCTTTTTGAAAATCTAAAGAAGATTTTAACATTAGATATGTGGAGTTTCATCTTGTAGGCACGTCTAGCATGACACTTCCTTTGGACTCAATATTTTTCTTAATAGAACACATTTTAAACTTTTGTAATCTCAAATGAGAGGATTTAACATATCTCACAGCGCAACGAATACTCATAATAGTACTATAAAGATCTTTAAGTCCCTCTCTTACAATCAAATTCAAAATGTGAGCACAACATCGCACATGAAAGAACTCTCCACTCATAACAAGTCCATCATTCCAATTTTTTAGCTTCCTTTTCAAGTATGACACAACAATATCATTTGAGGAAGCATTAACAAGTGTTATGGTGAATACTTTACATATACCCCAATCACACAAACTCTGTTCTATTACTCTCTCAATTGTATCACCTTTATGATTCTCAATTTGACAAACTTTTATAATTCTCTTTTGTAATTTCCAATCTTTGTTAATATAATGAGTGATTAGACAAATATAATTAATATTTTGAATTGAAGTCCAACAATCACTAGTAAGACAAACTCTTTGCTTCTCATTTATGAAAAAATTCTTCAAACTTTTTTTCTCATCTAAATAAAGTTGAAACACATCTCTAGAAATTGTTTGACGAGATGGCACCTGAAACTTAGGACAAATTTCAGCTATAAAATCTTTAAATCCCTCACCCTCAACAAACCTAAAAGATAATTTATCAATAATAATCATTTTTGCCAAAGAAACTCTAGCACGTTTTGCATCAAATGATACAACAACTAATTTATGAGTTGTCGTATCATCCTCTCCTTTTTGTGTTTGAAAACTTAACATCTTTTGTCCTTTATCTACTTCTTTAAGAATCTTCTTACATAAATTTTTGAAGTGATATATCATTGAAGTAGTTCCATTCCTTGTGGAATGAGCAACATCATAACTTTTTTTATAATAATGACATGTAGTTCTAGGATTTTCCACATCATAGGGTAAAATATATGAAAAATGATTCCATATTTTTGACCTAATTTTTTTTTATTTCTTCATATCAGATTTGTTATTGGGGTGAATATTACATACTTTTATTCCCCTTTTTGAAGATGAGTCATTTAAATTCTGTGGTGGATTTTTCATTTCATTCTGATGAATTTCAGGTTCAATGTCTTCACTCATAGACATAGTAAAGTCTGTAAATTGACTTGGTCCAATAAACTCGTGTAAATCATCACCTATATATATAATATAGATTAGTACATATTCTTAATATATTAAAATATTACCTTTTGTACTTAATCAAAAATCATTTCAAAACTAAAATAATATCAGTCACCAAAGTGTAACAAATAATATTTTAAGAATGATATTTTACATATATGCAAGAACATTTGAAGTTTAAGTAATTAATAGATTATAGAAATTTTAAAGAATTTATTTTTATTTTCAGCTAAGCTTAATTATAAAGGAAACCTAAAGTGAAGGACATTTTGTGATTTTTTTTAAATAGCATTTACATGACTCACACACTGAAACAATCCAAGACATTACCTTAAATTTGAGGGCTTTACAAAATGTTTGGTGTCACTACATTACAAAGTTGATAATTTTGTACAATTGAATGCTAATAAAAACTTTATTTTTTATTATTTATTAACTTTGTCGAGTTTATTTAAAATATAATTATCTGCATAAATTTTTAGTTTATGGCTGCATATATGATATCAGTTCTTAGACGTTAATGATTTAATAATATAGTTTGGTATTCAAAAAATTTATGCAATTATAGCAATATTAATTTAAACATTGTTTATTGCAAATAATTATTAAACAATATGATGTTTATTGGATTTCTATATATAACAAGATGTTGGTTCATCTGAAAATATATATAGCAAATTTTGACATCTGATTTATATAGACACGAATTTCTCAAAATAAATTTATTATTGATCTTAATGAGACAAATATTTCCTCTCTCTATACAGATCATACATTATACAGGTTAAAAGAGCATTTGATGAAAGAGATATCGATAGAGCATTGAATTAAAGATATATCAAAATTATATACATAGATTTTGTTATGAATTTATAATTATATGCAAGACTTTAATTCTCTGTAATAGTCTGAAAAAATGTTCCTTATTGATGATCTTTATTTGATCAATACAATATCAATTCATATATTAAACCATTCGAAACCAATTGCTTAAACTCTTAAAATTCATAATGATCAAACATTAATAAAATGAACTATATATATTTAATCTATAAAGAGAACTTAATCAAAATAATTAAGCTTTAAAAGAGGGGCAACGTATAGGAGTGTACAAATAATCCGATCATCCGATCTGATCCGTTAATTTTTTGAAGGTTTCGATCCGACCATTGGATCGGATGGAAAAACAAATTATCCGTTAAGTTCGGATCGGATGGCGAATTTCACTACAATTCATCCGATCCGATCGAAATTAATTATATTTATTAAATTAAATATATAAATATAAATAATATATATTTATTAAATTAAATATATATATATAGGTTTTCATCGCCGTATGTTTTCTTTCGCACAACTTCATTAGGTTTTCCACTTTCTCTTTCCATTTTCGTTGCGCAACTAAACATTCTAAATTCTATTTGGTTTATTGGCTTGTTGCTCATCATCTGGTATCTGATTGAAAGTGATAACAAAAGTCCTTCCATCTAAGGATTTGATTTGAGTGAAATTAAATATTGTGGATAGAAGTTTTTCTCTGTAAGTTCATTTATTTAAGACCAAAACTAAGGGGATTTTATTTGTGGCTCTGTATCATTTTAGAGGAGGATATATAAACTAGAAAGAGAGACTTGGCTGGTGCCTGGTAGTATGACGTGTGTTCTATTTGCTATTTTCTGATTGTTTTGTTAATATGCGTCATTTTTTGAGTTCTTTCTTTATGCATTATTAGATAGAGTTACAGAGGTATATTAATTAGATTTTATGGTAACTTTTGAAACTGAGTAACATGGGATTTTTGAGTTCCTCGACCATTGATACTGTTATTTAAAAAGGTAAAAAAATTCCAACAAAACAATTAACAACTTTTTGCTTCTTTCATTTGTTACTGTTATTTACTTATTTATTTATGTTATTGGTGGTTTGCCTAATGTAATGGTAATAACATTTATTTATTTTTATTTTAAATTATAAATTTGAATTAGGTTAGATTATATATTAAAATCTTTTTCGTCGACATAAAAGGTGAGTGCATTTTATTAAAATATAATCTTATTAAAAAATAACATTGGATTATCTGAGAGTACAAAAATTTGATATCTAATGTTTAAGTTAGTTTAAATAGAAGTAATAAAAGAAGAGATTATAATATCTTTGTGTTCTAAAAAGAAGAAATGAAGACAATATATATTATAAATATATCTTGTTTATGTCGTTATGAGATTATATATAAGAGAAGATTTAAATGATGTAGATTATTTAACAATATAAATATATTTAATCTAAAATTTATTTGTTGTCTATTCTTATTGACATCGCTTTCAATCTGATGTCTTGTTCCCTATGTAATATCTATTATTTTTGTTATTTAATTTATCTGATAGCATTTTTATAACAACTGTTTTTCTACACAATGTGTTTATTGCATTAAGTTGATTATGTCTCACTTTATCTTAGATGGAAAAAAACACCTCTACTACGGATAGTCCACTCGCAATCATCGGAAGTACAAGCGCTATCCATGATGTTGAAAATCAATATAAGAATCCACAAAATGCTCTACCAGAAACTAAAGATCTACCATTGAATGACAAACTTGAACCTTCTATAGATAGCTATGATGGAAAAGGTAAGTGAAAGTTTTCTAAACCTCCTTCTTCTACCTGGAAACATTTTGATATAGTGGGTGAAGAATTAGATCGTAAGGCAAGATGTAAATATTGTTCAAGGGAGTATGTGTATGTATCCAGCAAGTTTGGTACATCAAACTTAAATGCTCATATTGCTATGCAATGTAAATTATTTCCTGGTAGATATGAGAATAAGCAAAAGACTTTAGCTTTTGAAAATGTCACAAACAATAAAGAAGGTGTACTTGTTGCACACACATTTAGTATTGAGGCTTGTAGGCTAGCACTTACAGAAATGATTATAGTTGATGAATTTCCATTTAGTCATGTTGAGAATGAAGGATTTAAGAAGTATAGTAGAATTTTGGAACCAAGGTTCCAAGTTCCTTCTCATACCATTGTTGCACTAGATTGCTTAAGTCTTTTCTTAAAGGAAAAGGATAAATTGAAAGAATATTTCTCTAAATCATTTCAAAGAGTTTTTTTAATCACTGACACATGGACTTTTGCTCAAAATTTGAATTATATGTGTCTCACTGTTCACTTCATCGATGATAATTAGAAACTCTAAAAAAGAATCTTAAATTTTTGTGTAGTTCCTAGTCATAAAGGTAATATCCTTGTGAAAGCAATTGAGCAATGCTTTTTAGATTGGGGAATCGATAAGATATTTACTATTATTGTGGATAATGCTAGCTCAAATAATACATTAGTTTCTTACTTGCGTAAAAAAGTGAACAATTGGGGTGGTGCAACACTAGATGGTCAACATATGCATATGAGATGTGCAGCTCATATTCTAAATTTGGTTGTGAGAGAGGGCTTGAAAGAACATGATTCAAGCATAAGTAAGATAAGAGAAGTTGTCAAATATGTCAAAGGGATCACCTTCAAGGTTGTTAAAATTTAAGGATTGTGCGGAGCAAGAGAAGATTGATACTAATAAACTTTTATGTTTAGATGTAGTAACAAGGTGGAATTCCACCTATTTAATGTTAGAAGCTGCAATAAGATTTCAGAAAGCTTTTGAGCATTTAGAAGAAGATGATGTGATATTTAAACAAGAGTTCAACATTGGAAATGATAGTTGCAAAACTCCTAATATGTTTGATTGGTCCAATGCTCACATATTTGTGGGGTTTTTGAAAATATTTTATGATGCAACATTGCGGTTTTCTGGTTTTGTATATGTTACTTCAAATTTATTTTTGGATCAAATTTGCTTCATACATAACCAATTGAGTTTCTGTTGTAAAATACAGATTTTTTGTTAAGCAAAATGGCAAAAGAAATGAAAACAAAGTTCAATAAATATTAGGGAGGTGTAGATAAGATGAATGATTTCTTATTTGTTGCAACTTTGCTTGATCCAAGGCGTAAGGAACAAGGTTTGAAAATTTATTTGGATCTTTTGTGTGATGAAGATGATATTATGGTTGGTCATATGATGAAAAAATGTAGACAAACTTTGAATAATATGTTTGATTAGTATTTAGTTTTGTATTATGTAAATGTCAAAGCTACATGCTCACAACCTTTAGACACAGAAGAAGTGAATAGTTGTAACATTGATTCATTTTCAGTATAGATGGATCGTTATAAAAAGCGTGTCAAAGATGCAAAAAAGGCAGACAACCAAACTGAAGTAGATAAATATTTGGGTGAGACATGTGAGGATGTGGATGATGAGTCTTTTAATCTTTTAGGTTGGTGAAAGGTGAACGCATCTAGATACAAGGTTCTTTCCAAGATTGCCAAAGACGTTTTAGCTATGCCTATATCAACAGTAGCTTATGAGTCTGCATTTTCTAAGGGGGGAGGGTTATTGATTCTTTTAGAAGCTCATTGTCCCCAAAAACTGTCCAAGCACTTATTTGTACTCAGAATTGGATTCGATCATCACCAATAATTAACATTCGTGAGTCTCTTGATGATATTAAAGCAATTGAAACATGTAATATTATTTTAATTTTCATTATTAATTGATATCATTCTCTTATGATTTATGATTAAATATTCTCATCACTTTCTATTATCTTCTATTTTGTAGATATGTTCGGAGGAATTAAGGATATAACCCTTGATTGATTATGATATATTATTATTTTATTTCATATGTATTTCATATATTATTTTATATATATTTAGTTATCAATTTACTAATATTTTTTAAATTATGGCTAATAGGTGATGACACACTGAAGTGTTTTGCTATTGTTCTCAAGATTCAAGACAATATTATTTTCAAGATGGTCAATGTATGTTAAAGAGTGAAATGATCAAATTAATTTAAGTTTAGATTATTGCGAACTATCTTTTTGTTTATTATTTGAATGAATTGTTAAATTTATTAAAATGACTATTGTAATCAACATCGTTATTGACGTATTGTATTATTTTTATTTTATATAGGTTTGAACATTTTAGTCTTATTTTAACCTTTTTATTTGATTTTTTAAGGTTTTTTAATTTTATATTATGATTTATGTGAAAATTTAAATTTTTTATTCAAAAATACCAAAAATATAATTAATTAAGTTTATTGGTTGGATTGATCGGATGCCATCCGAATAGTTTACAGATCGGATTGATCGGATGTGAAAGTTGATCGGATCGGTTGCAGATTAGGATGTTTCAATCTGATCGGATGGTCGGATCGGATCAGATGAGCATAAAATTAGCAGTTTTGATCTGATGAACACCCCTAGCAACGTACAAACAATTTAATTGAAGTTCTAAGTTCTAAAAATATTAATTAGTTTCCACCATTTAAAAAAAACTGAGCTCTGTGAGAAAAAATTGTTCAGACTTTAGAATTCAAACTAACAAAAAAATGATATACCATTCAGATTTCAGAGTTGAGACTTGCCATTCAGTTTATTCATAAAAAACTACTACTAATAGTAGTAGACCATATACCTATTTCATGATTTTCGTCCATGGTTGTCATGACACGATGCGACACGACACGAGGAGAGGTGGTTAGTTGTTAGTGGAAGCGACGCGAGGAGAGGTGGCTAGTTGCTGGTGGAAGAGACACGTGGAACAATGGCTAGCTACTGGCGGAAGCAACGCGAGGAACAGTGGCTAGTTGTTGGTGGAAGCAACGCGAGGAATGGTGGCTAGCTGTTGTTGGAAGCAACATGAGGAACGGTGGCTAACTGCTGGTGGAAGCGACGCGAGGAGATGTGACTAGCTATTGGTGAAAGCCACGCGAGGAAAGGTGGCTAGCTGCTGGCAAAAGCGCAGACGGCCAGACCTAGAGCCTAGACGACGACGCAGAGCACAAAAGAAATGAGGAATTGTGATTTCTAGGGTTAGGGTTAATGGCTTAATGCCTTAACTCGAAAACAAAATATATATATACCACGGTTTATAATATTTTATAAAAAAATTATTTATTTAATAAAACCGGTCCGATTGGTTTTACTTAATACGGATCGGACCGGACCGGACCGTTTCATTTACAAAATTTCTCGGTTCGGTCCGAACTGGAACGATTTTTCAGTTTAAACCAATCCGGCCCAATTTTTAGACAACCCTAGTCATGAGTGTTATCACATTAGTAATGTGCCTTTCCTAGAGCAACACTATCTTACTAGCTAGCATGTTGCTACTTATCGATGCACTATCACTTGTGCAACTCCGCCCACAAGGTGTACCGCATTTCCATGAAGCTACTCTCACATGCTTACATCGAGTAAACCGTCGACATGTACATTCCCTTTCGTGTAGCCTGTCGCGTAGCAATCATGCATAGTATCGACTCTTTTGCATTATTGATATTGTCCCTAAGGCTCACTACATTAGAGAGACATTGGTACGCCCTTATGGCACAATCAATGAACATCCCATGAGCATGCTCTAGCTTACAAGTAGCTCACTTAGCACATCGTGTCCATAGATGGGGTGGTGTAAGGCTTGACACCATACCTCTCCCTAAAGAGCTTTTAAAGCATTTTTTCATCTTTAAGAAGGAAACATCATTTTACGCGAGAAGACATAAGTTTAAAATACTTCAATAATAATTATTTTATCAATTATCAAAGTATCCTTTGTGCTATTCATGACACAATGCCAAGACTTTTCAAACATATCTCTCCTAAAAAATCAAGAATTCAATGTGTTTGTGACTTATCCGACAATTATGGTTGTTGGAATATGCCTTTAATTGAGGAGTGTCATTGCTTCTATTTCCATACAAAATGACTAGGTTGTTGATAAGCTTGTGTGTCACTTTGAAAAACATGAAAATTACAATGTAAATACAGGATACAAGAGAGCTTTAATTCTTGTAGCTGAAAGAGTCGGGGGAGGAGAACTAAGAGGACAAAGTAGTTATAAATCATCAAATGAGCAATTTTGGAGAATTTATGTAGTCTTAAACTTCCAAGCAAGGTGAAGACTTTTGCTTGGTAGTATGCCAATAATATTTTGGCAACAAATGCTAATCTTAGTCGTTGAAGGATGCAAGTAGATTCATTTTGCTCCTTATGATGTGAAGAATTTGAAGTGCTAGAATGTAACTTATCTATTGAAGTTCTTTCTAAAAATGAGATTGTTAAATGAACTTGTTCCTTTTCGTGTTCTTGAAATCCTAGATTGGATGATAATGCTATGGAGCAATTGTAATGAGAGAGTTGATGATAAAGAGCTGTGGAGAAAATTAATCTTCATAATGTGATATGTGGTTTGAGTTTATATAATTGCTAAAAAAATGTTTTTGGCATTAATATCGTTAGCATATAGCTAATTCCATAGAACAAAGTGAAATTTCAGCTGAAAAGCTCTCAGCGATCATTTTTTTTTTTGTTATTTTCTTTTCTGTTTTTGGTTCTTTGCCATACGTCTAATGCTACACTGCTACTCAAGCTTTAAACGAACAAGAAGAGAAATTTAATGGATAAATGAATTAATGTGAGGGATTTATTATTGCCTTTAAATTCCTTTTTGTTTTCTTTTTTCTTCAAGGTTCAAAAAGAGTCAAACTACTACGTCCTCGACCATGTATAACGTATCCATTACCGTCCATCAATACGACGCACCCATCCTTTGACCCAAAAATAACAACATATGAACCCATCCAAATCCGTTTGTTTTACAGCATTATATTCTTTTTCTTTCTTTTCTTGGCTGAGGATATTTCAAGGATATAAGATTTCAAATATTGATATATATATATATATATATATATATATATTATCTTCATAGATGTGCTTAATTAAGATTATTCCTTTTTTTATTGTTATTTTTGACAAAAGACATCCTCTTTATTATATATATAACTTATTAATTAGATATAAAATGATAAAATAATTATAAAAAGGAAAAATTAAATAAAAGAAGAAGAAGGCAAGGCTACGAAGGCAGTACATGGGATAAAGTATAAACATATTAGTCCACCTCCTACCTACTGAAAATTAAAGTTCGACGTGGACGGTGCCATTGCCTAATGTTTAAGTTTCCAGACTTTGGAGTTTAGCCAAAAAGAAAAAAGAAAAAAGAAACTTTCAAACTTTGAAAAACCCACGTAGGATCTTGAAGTATGCCAATTTTATTTTAGAATTAAAAATATTTTTTCTCATTTTAAAATTCAAATAAATTCATACGGAGTTTGTTTTAATATATATATATATATATATATATATATATATACAATGACTAAAAAACCGGACTAAAACCGATTAATAAATATTGATAATTTAATAAGAATTTAAATTAGAAAAAAGATATTTTTGGATCTTAAAATAAAAATATAACCTCCAAGATTGTTTTTCTTAATTAGCACACCCCATAAAAATGAGATTATTAGAAAATTTGGAAGTCCCTTTTGCTTACTAAATGTCATCGAGATCGTTTCAAATCTATCTTTATCTCCTTCCCTCTCTGATCCCCACTGCCCAGCTTCTCAACTAAACTATTTAACTTCATAACGTGTACTCAAGGACAAAGAAAGCTCATCAAGTAACCTCCTCAAGTCACTCCTATCCCACCTTCAACTCCAAGACATATTTGCCTGTTTCTTCTTCACCTTATCATTATTAGCCTTAGCATTTATAAATAAGATAAAGTGATTAATGAAATTTCTTATCTTTATATAGAGAATCTCATAAATTTACCAATTTTTCTAATTCCTTCAAACAAATACCTGAAACCATCTAAAGCTGTAAAGACTCGAGAAAGTGTACACCAACAGTTCACATGCTGATCAGAGCTCACGATGAATTTGAGCCTCATCTTCTTTCTGATAACTCGTCTCTTTGGAGTCACAGAATCTCTTAGCAGAGCTAATTTCCCAGATGGGTTTACCTTTGGAACTGCTTCTTCAGCCTACCAGGTACTTCTTTCAAGTGTCCTTTATCTTTTAGCTTTCAATTCAGCACATCAAATCCTGTGGAGTAGTTTAACATTGAAGCTATATATTGTATGTGGTAGTTTGAGGGAGCTGTAAATGAAGGAAACAAGGGAGCTAGCATATGGGATACTTTTACAAAAGAACCAGGTATAAATTCATATATGATGACTGCTCTCACAAGATAATCAATGCAAACATTAATTGTTTTTTATTTGTGAAGAATAAAGAAACTATAGAACTAGCCAGTTTTATTCTTTTATCTTTGTACAACAGGGAGAATTTTGGACTTCAGCAATGCAAACACAGCTGTTGATCAATATCACAGATTTCAGGTGAATAGTAAAGATATGTCAGTATTCAGTAAGCTTCAAAAGGGGATAATCTAGTTTTAAGGCCACAAGCAACAGCTGATTACTTAAAAATTGTTCTTTTCCTTTCCTTCAAGACTTTTTTTTTCGGGCCAATTACAAGTCAAATCAAATAACATGACATTTAAACATGCATTTGTTATTTTAAGTCAACTTAAAAAGATTAACTTTCATTGCATGGCAAAGGGGGCAAGGAATCTTAAAGGATAAGAGAATCAATGATTTTCTTACCATGCTACTCTTCTTGATATAAAAATAATGACTTAACTATATCTCTAAATTTTTAAAGATTATTATCTAATTCTCAAATTTTTAAAATTTAGTACATAATTTATTGAACTTTAAGTAAGATTCAATTCTTAAATTTTTACAAATAGAGCTGAACTTAATTATTGAAATACATATTTATGATTCAAAATTAAGGGTTTTTTAAAAGTTTTGAGACTAAATCATACAACTTAAAAATTTAAGAACTTATATATAAATTTTTAAAAGTTTGAAAATTAGATCATATTTTTTAAAAGCTTAAACAATTACGTGTGAATTTAGTCAAAGTTTGGGATCATAAACTGTTGGAACAAATATGTGAAAAACTATGTAAGAACAATATTACCGATAACCTGAAATGAACTGCTTGGGTTGAGTCGCGGACTAGGTCGCTCCCTTTAAAACGTTTCGCGGCTCTGTCCAAATTTGTGCAAGCAAACACAGCCTCATCGTCCCCAGGATAAAACAGTCCAGAATCTTTTTTCTGTCTCGGATCTTCATTGCACTGATGAAGTTCGGAATTCTACACCTCTTAAATATTTATGTTGCTTGGAAATCTGAGAAAACAATTCTGAATTTTCTTTTCTTTGATTTTGCTATGAAAACCGTAGAACTATTTTTTTGAGTTGTTAAGTTATATTCTAAACTGAGGGCTATTGCCCCTATTTATAGTTGAAAAAATATGTGTAACGGTCATATAATTATGAAAATAACGGATACATAATTATGAAAATAATGGACACATAATTATGAAAATAACAGTCATAAAAGTAACGGTCACATAATTATGAAAATAACGGTCATAAAAGTAACGGTCACATAATTATGAAAATAACGGTCATAAAAGTAACGGTCACATAATTATGAAAATAACGGTCATAAAAGTAACGGTCACATAATTATGAAAATAACGGCCATAAAAATAACGGCCATATAATTATGAAAATGACAGTTACATAATTTATGAAATAACAGTCATAAAATAATAAAAAATATTTTTTTATTTAAATTCATTTCCAACATAAACAAGAAGAGTATTGGGATTCCAATGATAACATATCACCATCTTATTGAATTAAGGACACCAAAAAGGTACTCCAAAAACTTGACATAGTTTAGAAATCTAAATGCTCAATACATTAGTACGCTTCATATCTCTGTGTTTTTTTTTCTTTCCCAATATAGTTGCACTTCATATTTTGCTGACAAGAATAGAGATTGAATTTTGAACTTTACAGGATGATATAGACCTGATGAAAGATCTCGGAATGGATGCTTACAGATTCTCAATATCATGGTCAAGAATTTTTCCAAGTAAGAAGAGGAATTCTATAGAATCTATTTGTTTACTATATTTCATTTCATCTGCTTTAACATTGACCTCTTATGAATACAATTTCATCAGATGGAACAGGAGAGCCCAACCTAGAAGGAATAAACTACTACAACAGATTCATAGATGCCTTACTTGAAAAAGGTTACCAACAAATATATCATGTCTTCAGAATTCGAACTCTTTTCCCTATCATACATAAAATGATAAAATACTATTTGAAGGTCAAGCTGCTTTTTTTTATTTAATCAGGGATTCAGCCTTTTGTAACTCTATATCATTGGGACCTCCCTCAGAGTCTTGAAGAAAGATATGAAGGATGGCTGAGCCCACGTATAGTGTAAGTATCTTAGAACTAATATAGAAGTTCTTAAGGATATTGTTTAAGCTTTACATTAGCTTCAGTCATATAACAGAGAAGACTTCAAAAATTACGCTATGACCTGTTTCCAAGCGTTTGGAAATAGAGTAAAGCACTGGATCACCTTCAATGAGCCTCATGGTTTCTCTCTTCAAAGCTATGATTTGGGCATACAAGCTCCAGGAAGATGTTCTCTTCTGGGTCATTTATTCTGTAAAAAGGGAAACTCATCATCAGAACCTTACATTGTTGCGCATCATATCCTCCAGTCTCATGCTGCTGCTTACCGCAGCTATCAGCAGCTTTTTAAGGTATTTCCTCCAATATAGAAAGTGAATTTGAGGACAACGTAAAATTATGTATGTTCTCTTTATTAATATAATAGATTTCCAGGGAAAACAAGGAGGTCAAGTGGGAATAGTAGTTGATGCCAAGTGGTATGAACCTATATCTGATAGTGATGAAGACACCAAGGCAGCAAATAGAGCAATAGACTTCACTTTAGGATGGTAATCTGCTATGAATTTAATTTTCCTTGTTGCGTAGTATATGTTTGAAAAGAGTCCAACTTTCATATATAATTAACACATCTAACACAGGAAAGGTGCACTAGGTTTCTAGATCCACTTTTCTTTGGTGAATATCCTCTGTCAATGAGGAGGCTTGTGGGAAATAGGCTTCCAGAGATATCACAATCAATGGTAAAATTTCTAGTGGGATCCTTGGATTTCATTGGTATAAATCACTATACCACATTATATGCTCGGAATGACAGAATTAGAATTCGAAAGTTCATTTTGCAAGATGCATTATCTGATTCTGCTGTCATTTCAACGCGTAAGCTTTCAAAAACCACAATATATATCCTTTAAAAAGTGTTTACGCTTATATTATCAACAAATCAACTGATAATGTTCACACATCTTTTCAATTGAAGCCTACCGGAGTGGAACTGCTATCGGAGAAAGAGTATGTCCTGATCTCTCACTAAAGACCATAATGGAGTTATATCAGCACGTGCACACACACACACACGAGTATAATTGAGACATATGTTTGAGATGAAACTTAGCTCAGAAATTCTTCCTCCTCCAGGGGGCTTCTCGCTGGTTACACATAGTCCCATGGGGCATCAGAAAGTTAGCAATTTACATTAAAGATAAGTATGGGAATCCGCCAGTAATAATAACAGAAAATGGTAAGAAAAAAATTGTGGCTTTAGAAGAATAAATCCTAATATATACTACCATAAAAAATCTCATTGCTAGAACCCATGACAAACAGGTATGGATGATCCAAATAGACCATTTATAGCAATGGATAAAGCTTTGAATGATGAAAAGAGGATAAGATTCCATAGGGACTATCTTTCAAACCTTTCCGCGGCTATATGGTAACATAACTATCCAAATCAAATTTTAGCATATTTTCTTTTGTTTGAGGAGTCCTACTTCTTATATCTTTAACTGCCACATTTCAGAGTAATATTTCCCTTTTTGAGGCGTTGAAATTACGCATCATGTTGCCTAACATATATTTACCAATTAAAATCAATGCAGGGAAGACAACTGCGACGTTCGTGGTTATTTTGTGTGGTCACTGCTGGACAACTGGGAATGGAACATGGGTTACACTGTCCGTTTTGGACTATATTATGTGGATTATAAGAATAATCTTACTAGGATTCCTAAATCTTCGGTTCAATGGTTCAAAAAAATGCTCAGAGAAAAAGGTTTTCTGAGCAACCAGAACTGAAACATTCTTTTTAGAGAAACAAATAAGGAAATATTGTACCATCATTATAAATTAAAAGTTACTGAAGAAGATAAGAATTCAATAAGGTTTGAAAAAAGATAAGCAACTCCACTGTATCATTAAAAATTGGAATATACAGAATTGAAACGGTGATTTTTTAAAGGTGAAAGGGTCCCTTTTTTTTTTTTTTTTGATGATGGTAAAAGTTATTGGAGCTGTAATTTTGAAGCATATGATCCTTGAAAGCATAGGTGTAAATACTATCTAGGAAGAGAGAAACCTAATGAATGCGCCATTTCTTATAGCTCATTGTTCCTGCATAAATTGTTTACTAAAGAAAAGATAAATTGGACTGGATTTGAAGATAATGACGATCGATAGTACAAACATCCATCGGAATTGTTTCCCCAGATTTACTTGAGTTTAGTTTATTCTGAAAGTATAAACTAGGCAGCATTAATTATGTATATCATTCCAAGATAAACGAGATTAGATAAAGAAGCCATACCAGATTGAAAATGAAAATGAGACCCAACTGGGGAAGCAACGGAGACAGCGCACTGGTTCCTTTGTGAATGCATCAATTCGGCACTTTTTGTTAAAACGGAAGCCCCCTGTGCATTATTTGCTCTCGTTAACAATGATAGAGACTAGAAAATGGAGAGTTTGGGTAAACTTAAAACGCATGTGAAAAACACATTTATAATTTGATGATGTGCCAAAAGCTAATTATATAATTAGATATTAATTAAAAATTAGAATCTATATGTTCAAAATAAAAAAAAATTCAAGTACAATACGTAGAACTGGTCAGAGTTCAAATAGCCTTTAAATTATTATTTTTTCTTTATATTAGTTATTAACTTGTAATTTATATTTTTTAAATTTTATACCATATTCTCAAGTTACTAACTAAACAAGCAAACAACAATTAAAAATATTTGAATAAAACCTAACTTAATTTTTTCTGTGTATAATGTTTTAAATAAAATTTTTAAATTTAAATACAATATTAAATACATAGTTATGTATCTGCTATCCTGCTGCAACAAAAGGGCAAAAATCATGGTTATTATATAGAGAAAAATCATGGTTTTATTCTCTGCTCTCAATTATTATTCGAATAAAAATCAATAATTAATTAGAATATAACGATTTTATAATAAATAATCATATAATTTAATTAAATACATCAAATTTATTTGGTTATAATAAGATTTAAGTAAATAGTAGCAATTTAATTTTCTTAGTATTTTTAATAATTATTTTTCTTAAACAAATATAAATTTACATAATTGCAAACATTTTATACATATATATAACTAATATGGATGAGAGTTGGCGATTATATTAATAAGGATGATCATGTCGTATTAATAATATTAAATAGATTTATATAATAAATAATAGTTTTTTCATAACTAATTATATTTTATATTTTAATATTTTTAAAAATATATTTAATTTAAAAAAAAAATAAAATGTTAACATAATATTTAATATTAATTTTTATTTTTATATGTATATTACATGTTTTTAATTAAAATAAAAAGTATTAAAAAATAAAATTTAATTTAATTATTTAAAGTATACTGTGTTTTAATTTTAAAGGTATATTATTTTATATAAAAAATATTAATATATATTTAATTTTAATTAAGAATAACCATCTAATTACGTACATATTCAATTATACTTAATTATGCGATAAAATAGTTTAATTTTTTTAAATAATTATAATTTTAATTATTTACACAAAAATATTTATTGGAAAGCAAGTATATTTTATAAATAAGTTATTTTATTATGAGACAATTATTATTATTATTATTATTATTATTATTATTATTATTATTATTATTGTAAAATTGTTATGTTCCAAGTTGTAAACATAATTTTTTTTAACCCAAGTATATGGTGTCATAACGCTTCTTTTGCTTTATACATATATTTTTAATATGGAATTCAAATTAAACACAATTAGATTTACAAATCCGGATTATCCATTTTAATAAATAACTTCCACTAAGGAGATATAGTTGAACAGGGCAGTTTGAGTTTTAATTACCAAATATGAGTTTAAATTTTATAAAAAAAATTAAAATAAAAACCATTAAATAGGTGGAAAAACTTAGAAAATGAAACAATTACCTTTTTTTTCTTCTTCTATATAACTAAATGACACAATTACCTTTACTCTAAAATTGAGGTCAAAAGTCAAATAGTACCAATCTTTTAAGTATTACCTTATGGAAAGGAAATCAGGTGCGCTCCGGACCATAATGGTGAGATACTCCCAACCCACAAGGCGGTGTTAGGTCCTGCCATTATGTTCTAGTTCTATACATCTATCGTAGCATCTCCAGTTTCGACCGAACGCAAGGTTGTTATCAGATAGACATTACTCGAAATTTCAAAAACCTTTATTAGCCGGTGTGACTCCATCGTTTTCAATCTCTGATTACAAAGATACTTCTTCTTCTTCTTCTTTTCTTTTTGCTTTATTCTTTCGCTAAAACAAAGCTGTATTTGAGCAATTTGAGCCCGCCATTCTTTCTTCTTTCGCAATCCTAAAATTGTGTCTGTGACATTTTGATCATTGCCTATGAAGCGCGGCTACCAAGACACGCCATCCACTTCTCTCGGGCCACCCCAATCCAGGTTCAAATACAACCCAGAAGGTATAATTTTTTATACTAAAGTTCGACCCTTTTGTCCTTTCACTTTATTTCCCAGTTTCACATCGTACTTTGTTGATTTTCTTTTCTTTATGCTTTAGTTATTAACTTATTGGATCTTGGCCTATGAAGTTTGGATGGTTTGGTCGTTGTTTGTTTGCTGAGAAGCAAGCTGGGGAGAGAAAGGATTTAGAGTACATCTTGAGAGTTTGGTTATTTTATAGATTTTGGACGCAGGTTTATGGTTACTGAGCTCACTATTTGTTTATTTGATTGAGAGAAAAAAACCAGATTAAAGGGGAAGTAGATATATCTTCTATAACCTATCTGGTGAAGACTTAGTTGAAAAATTCGAACTTTTGCTTAGCATTCTTACATTTACTTTGAACCCGAGTATGACCCAGTGTTTTATATTGAGCTCTATTTACATTGTGGTTCTAGGGGATGCACAGATTTTGGAAGATGAAAGCACGAAAGTTTTTGCTCGTAAAGTGGCTGACCATTATAGTGCACGGACAAATCAAACTCTACAAGAACGAGAAAATAGTCCTATAATTCATTTGAAAAAACTGAATAATTGGGTCTGTATAATTATCTAACCAAATTCAATATTGAGCTACTATTAGGCTGTATTGTATCATTTTAATACGATCTGGTTCTAACTCCTATGCAACAGATTAAAAGTGTCTTGATTCAACTATATGCTCGCTCGGGAGATGCTGTTCTTGATCTAGCATGTGGCAAGGTATTCAGTCCCTTCATTTAATCTAAATATCATTTTCTTGCCACTTGAATATTTTTTTTTTCTTTAATTTTATATATGTGCTTCCTAGGGTGGTGATCTTATCAAATGGGACAAGGCAAGGATTGGATACTATGTTGGTATTGATATCGCTGAAGGCTCAGTAAGTTGTTAATTTTTTTAAATATTTAGCTCAGTATTGTACTATGCTTGACATAATATTCTGTCATTTAGGAGCTACTCTGATATTCATACTCATACATACTCTTTTCTTGACTTTCTTTTTCCTATTCATTGAAGCCATTCAGTTTCTGGCTCAAAATGCTTGTAATTGGTCCACAGATTATGCCAATCTGTGGCCTTCCTGCATATAACCAAATGTAAAATTTTATTCATTAAAATAATATTTGTGCACATTCCATGCCCTGCTTCTTTTTATAATGAGTACATGCCAAGTTTGGTCCATCATTGGTATTTCCTCCTAACCTGTCCACCACCTTACAGTTGTGCTTAACCCTTATTTTCAGATAGAAGACTGCCGTACACGTTACAATGGTGATGCTGATGGTCATCAGCACCGCAAAAAGTTCTCATTTCCTGCTCGCCTCATATGTGCAGATTGTTACGAGGTAGCCTCTGTTTCAATTGAGAACTTTTTCTTACAAAAGATTTTGTTTTAACATGTTCTATACCAATATTATCAGGTTCGATTGAATGAAGTTTTGGCAGATGATGCGCCATTTGATATTTGTAGTTGTCAGGTGAGTTTTGCATGTTTGTAGCATTTGAATGAGATATTATACAGATATGGGTATAATATGTTTTTGTACATGCAATATACGAATACATACATGCATTATTGCAAGTACATGTGTTTGTCTCTGTATTACATGTATGCTATTTGTCTTCTGTGTGTGGTGTGCACACCTTTTCTGCCTGTACAAATAACTGTTGTCATCTGTTTACTATGCAAGAAAAACAGTGCCTGGATAGCCTAAGAAGTTTGAAGATGATTTCTGTTTTTAGTACTCTAGCAAAACTGAATCGACAGAATATTGCACCCAACTTTGCTTGATATGTACATGTGTCTGACTTTGCAAGCTTGTTTCTCACAAAGAAGTACCAATATTTTTCTGTCAAAAAGCATTGAAAAATAATGTCATCTATTTTCATATGGGCAGTTAGATGCTTGTGTAGTAGTGTTACTATTTTATCCATATTCCTTCTTTTGATTCGTGTGTACTTCATTGATTGAGAAAGTTTGATTGCCATAGCTGACAGATCGAGAAACTCTCTCCCTGTTAAACCTTAAGGATATACCAAAAAGATTATACAACTCTCAATATGGCAAGACTTTTTTTTCTCTTTGACATAGCTCCAGTGCTGTTTGTTCTGATTTTTGTTATATCATGCCATAACCTAATACAGGAAAACTCATGAATATTGAGTCAATATAACAAATTTTGTAGTTTGCAATGCATTATTCATGGTCTACTGAGGCACGTGCGCGACAAGGCTTGGCCAATGTATCAGCATTACTTCGGCCTGGTGGTACTTTCATTGGAACAATGCCAGATGCCAATGTGATAATCAAAAAACTTAGAGAAGGTTTGCCTTATTCCTTATCTTTTTACCTTTTCCTCACCCCTTTCTGTTTAAGGGAATGTTAAAGAAACTGAAAAGATATGCAAAATGAACTGAAATGTGATAATCAATAAAGGCATTATTTATCCCTCTTCCCCCGCTCACAGGATCACGCTTGGTTTTTTTTTCTTGGACTGTGTAACAAAAGTATATATTAAAAAAAAAGTAACTTGTGAAGGGGCCTTTCTTGGAGTTGATTCTATTTATACCTTTCCCAAACCATCAAGTAAAACGCCTTTGTGCTTGGACTTGTGATTTGGTGGATAAAAGTCCCCCCTTCCCTACTTAAAGTCATATGGTCAAACCACTCAGGTAAATCTTTGAAAAAGAAGAAGTTAAAATGCCTTTTGAAGATGAGAATAGAAAACATAAAATAAATTGAAAAGAAAAGAAAAGAAAGTATTTGTGATTGTTGAGAAAAGGTCAAAAGTATTTGTGAAGACCTGGTTATGTCTTGATTTAAGGCTATCAAAGTCCAAAAAATTTTCCAACATTTTGTCTTCTGGTTATATGTTATATACTGATGGTTCGGTAATTATGAATCAGTTCAAGAATTGACCAGATAACTTGTTATAACAAGTTTTTTCCATAAATAAGAAATTAGATTAGTCTTGGCAGACTACTATTTATGTTCTTGATTGTAGATCCTTTTTTTATTTATTTTTTTCCCCCTCCGAATATGTAGCTGAAGGATTGGTTATTGGCAATAGTGTCTACTGGATACATTTTGATGAAGAGTTCTCGGACAAGGTGAAAATTCATTCCCATCTTGCAGCTACATGTCTTCTCTCTGCCCCCGTTTAAAGAAAAAAGGGAAACGAAAATGAAAAAAATATTCAGTCCACATCACACAAACTTTGTTACAAGAAATTTTGAATGTCCATTTAGCTAATATTTGATATTGTGACTCAGAAATTTAAATCATCAAACCCCTTTGGGATAAAGTACAAATTTCATCTAGAGGTATGTTTGTAATAAGTTTTATATTAATTTTTCGTTGATTAAAATAAATGATGTATAAATTAGTTTTTCTAATCTGTTGCTCATGCTGTGTGGCAGGACGCTGTTGATTGTCCTGAATGGATTGTTCCCTTTCATGTATTTAAATCGTTGGCAGAAGAGGTATGTCATCTTTAAATTTCTCTTATTCAAAATGGCTTCAACCTGAATGATACCATGACATGCTTACTCTGCTTTCTGCTTGTTTTTTGTGTTTCACAGAATCTTTGACATGTGGTCACTTTTTCATAAATACTAATATCAGTGAATACTGAATACCCTTTTTTCTTTGGCATGATATAATACCACATAAGAATGTATGTAGTTGGCAGTTAATGTTGGAAGGTTTGTCATTCAAACTAACTGTTGTCTCCCTTAATTTTGCAGTATGATTTGGAGTTGGTGTTTGTGAAGAACTCACATGAGTTTGTGCAGGAATATATGAAAAGACCACAGTATGTTGAACTCATGAGGCGGTTAGGTGCCTTGGGTGATGGCAACCAAGATCAAAGTAAGATATCTTTAATTTGGATCCTGTTTCAAATTGGCTTCCTTGTCTGCTCACAAAGAGAGAATGACTATTTGATTTCATTCGAGTTATAAATTTATTTCATTTTATTTTTTCGTCCTTAACTTTTAAATCCATAAATAATATACAGGCACCTTATCAGATGATGAGTGGGAAGTAGCTTATTTGTATTTGTCGTTTGTCCTCAGAAAGGTTAGCTTCTAATGTAATACTATGTAAAACTGATACAAGTGTGCCTGAACACGTGATATGAAGTGAGAATACAATAAAGAATGATTTTGATGGAAATGTGTGTTATTTTCAGCGAGGTCAGCCAGATCGGAGTCAAGTAAATGGTAGAAGAGACAAAGGGAAAATGCAAATATCAAAAGAGGACGTTATGGACATTGGTAATGATGATTAATAGAAAATCCATAAATGCCGCAAATAACTGTTTACAAGGTCTAATACAAGCATCCTTGTACCGAAAGGAGAGGTTTACACAATTTTGTAGTGGTAATACCAATTATTTATTTTGTCCCACTTTTTCAAAGAGGATAACTATTTATAGTAATTTTCGGACTTGAGGCAGAATAATTATAATTCAACCTGACCTCTTCTGTGCTTCTCTATTTTGATTCCCAAAATCATATCCTTTAAATGCACAAATCAATAATTGATCAACTTTGAAGCTAATAGTTAATCGTGACTTATTGTGTCGCTCCTATAACCTTCGTAAATTTTGGAAGACATGTTGTTTGAACAAAATTACCAGTAATTACCAACCATTATCAATTATACAAGGTTTTGCGCTCTAGTATGGATCAAGTACCATATATCTCAATTCAAATACAATCAACAGTGTTCTTAGTAGGAAAAGTATCTTTTATGGTTTGGTAATTCTCTGTGCTCAAATCAGTATGACACTTCATATCTACTGTTAATTTTGTTAGCTTATTTTAGGACATAAAGTGAAATCTCACATGAATATCCATTTTCTATACAAGTTCCCCATGATAGAATCTACAGTCGTTTGTAGCTTTGATGAGCCAAAATCCACAGTCACCGTGGCTTTTGTTGGAAAAATTGGGTATATTTTACCTATTCTAAGTAATTACTATTCACTTATGATTTAAATGAATAGAACTTAAGTTAACCCGATAAAATAATGTTATTGGAAATATAATGCTAAAATAAACTAAAACAGCTATTGAAACAGAAATATTAAAGCAGAAAAATAATAATACAAGAAATTTAACGAGGTTCGATATAAATGTTACCTAGGTTTTCGGGCGTCGTTGACCACTTTCACTATCTCCAAATGGATGAACTCCAAAATTACAACTAATTGGGCAAAATTGAGCTAATTAATTACCCTTACAAAAGAGAAGAAGATTTACACACTTTGGGATGTTTACAAATGGTGAAGGAGAACTTTATTTATAACCCCAAATCCAACACCCATCTTCATTCCTAACCAACATGAAACTTTTCTAATTTTTTCGCTAAGGAGCAATATATAACAAATCTCCACCTTAGCGACTTAGTGGTTTTAAATGATTTTTCAATTGTTAGATCAATCCACGCAAAGTCACTAATTCAGATTTGTAGGATGTTAATCAAGTCCAGACAATGTTTGAACTTGATTCTTTACCACCTCGTCATCATATCTCGGGATTCTCTCGTACTAATTTTCTGAACTAGTACTCCACCTTCTTCAATAATCTCTCGCACGGAAATGATAACGAACGGCCAATGTGCTTTATGCGTGCATGGTAGACTTGGTTCTTTGCTAAATGAATAAGCACTTCCGACTATCACAAAACACCTTAATATGTTTTTGACCAACTCCCAAGTTCTTGAAGCAAACCTCGTAACCAAATAAAGCTTCCTTCATTACCAGAATCGGCTATATACTCTCTGAAGTAGTAGCAAAGCAATTTGTGGACCGCAAGGTAGACTTCCAACCGACCGGTGCTCTAGCAAGAGTAATCACCTAACCGGTAGTTGACCAACGTTTATCTAAATCTCCTGCATAGTCAGAATCAGAATATCCGACTACACGTTGACCGATGGTGTTATCATGCTGAAATACTAAAGCAACATTTACAAAGATTTATAATATCTTGTAGAATCCATTTCACAACCAACCAATGTCCTTTACTAGGATCACGTACATGTACCGCTTACAGCACTAACCGTACGTGAAATGTCAGTCTTCAGACACACCATTGCATACATCAAGCTACCAACCGCATTTGCGTATGGTACTTTTTCCATATATTCTCGTTTCGCATCATTCCGAGGAGATAATTGAGCACTAAGCTTGAATCATGAGGAACTAGCGGAGTACTTACAGGTTTGTCCGTTCATTCATACCAAAACGTTGTAGTATCCGTCTTCAAATATTGACTCACGGGTCAAACTAAGCTTCCCCTTCTTCCCGTCTCTACTTATCTCCATACCGAGAATCTTCGGCTTCTCCCAAATCTTTCATCTCGAACTCGACTTAGTCGAGCCTTCAACTTTTCAATTTCTATTTGACTCTTCGATGCAATCAACATATCATCGACGTACAATAAGAGATAGACGAAAGACTCATTTCAGAAATTGAAAATACACACAATGATCGTGTGTGGCTTTTGGGTATACTTTTTGTTGCAACATAAACCGATCAAATCGTTTTGTACGATCGCCTTGGAGATTGCTTCAATCCATACAATGATTTGTTCAGCTTACAAACCCAATTCTCTTTACCAGTAACAATAAACCCTTCCGTCGAGACATATAGATTTCTCTTCTAAGTCACCGTAGAAACGCAGCTACATCAAGTTGAACTAGTTCCAAATCAGAATTGTGCTACCAAGGCCAACAAAATTCTAATGGAAGAATGTTTTACAACTGAGAAAATACCTCATTATAATCGATTCTCCTTCGAGCGTAGCCCTTAGCCACCAACCTTCGCCTTGTAACGAATACCATCTTTGTTAGGAAATCCATCTTTCTTTGCATACACCCATACGCATCCAATTGGCTTTCGCCTTTAGGTAGTTGTGTCAACTTCCCATGTTTTATTCTTCCGAATGGACAAAAGTTTCTTCATCCACGCTTTCCATCTTTCAACTTCGGGCTTCGATTGCTTCTTTATATATGGAAGGAACATCATCATGCACAATCGAAAGTGCACAAAGCACCGTATTCTTAAACCGAAGCAGGTAAGTCTTCAAAATCCTTGTATCGAAAGGTACCTTGACATTTTGTTATCGTGGCCTATCAACCGCAGCTTTCTTCTTGTTGTGGAGTGTTCTTGGGTTAAAACCTCTTCATCCGATTCATCTTCACAACGATGGAGGATCAACTTAAATGCCTTATCTTCACTAACTCGGATTAACAATTTTGCTTTCAAACTCCACTTGTTTCTGAGTTTGCTCCACCTGGCTTCTAAAGTGCCATCAATCTTCTTAGTTACCTTTCTCAACAATGCAGATTCATCAAAGGTAACATCTCTGCTAAAGATTATCTTTTCGTTTCAAGGCACCATAGTCGATATCTCTTAGAACTAGAAGCGGATCCCCAAAAAATGGCTTTCTGCCTTGGGTCCAACTTTGATTCTGCTTACATGGTAGTATGCAATTGAACCAAACACATGTAAGAAATCGTAATCTCTAGCAGGTTTTTCAGACCATACCTCCACAAAGGCTTTGCCTTCAAGAGCGCGATGGTAGACGGTTGACGAGATGACATGCATATGTCACAAATTTCTCACCAATATTGTACGCCTAAACCAACATTTGACAACATACACCGAACCTTTCAAAGAAAGTCCGGTTCATACGTTCGCAACTCCGTTTTGTCAGTGGTGTTTTTCGAATAAATAAGTGTCGCACTATCCCTTCTTCTTCACAAACTTTCATAAATGGATCATTTGTGTACTCAATGCCATTATCGACCTCGTGACGCTGATCTTTTTACCGGTCACGAGTCTCGATCATCTTCTTCCACTCGAGAAAAATACCTAACACTTCATCCTTTTTCTTCATGAGATACACCCAAACTCTTCTCGGGAGAAGTCATCAACAAAAGTGACATAATAATGTTTGCCACTACATGGATGGAGTTCTTGTTGGCCCCATACATCGGTATGGATGTAATCCAAAATGCTCACTTTTGTATTATGAAGAGTAGTGCCAAAGCTTACTCTTTTTTGCTTCCCCAATACACAATGCTCACAGAATTCCAACTGGTTCTCGCACCTTTTAACAGCCTCGCTTTAGTAGAATACGTAAAGCTTTTCACCAAAGATGCCCCAAACGCATATGCCACAACTTGGTAGTTTCTAAATCTCTTTCTTCATCTCGAATCGTCTGTACGTGTTGTCCCTAATAACCGTACTACCAAGGTAGTAGTACAGTGTTATTCTTCCGAACACCTTTCATCGCCACAAGTGCTCGAGTAACCTTCAATGCCCCATTTTGTATGGTCATAAATGGCGGTTTTGATTCTAAGACTCCCACAAAGAATGAGATTCTTCTTCATATCTAGAACATAATGAACATCTATCAAGACCCCGGTTGAACCATCTTGATTCTTCAAACGAATCAGACCGATTCCCAAAACTTTGCATAGATAATCATTACCCACGTGAAAACAACTCCACCGTCTAGTACTTCAAAGTTAAAGAACCACTCCTTGTAGGAGGCATATGGAAAGTACATGCCGAATCAAAATCCAATCACCGGGATGAGATGATGTCGACGAACCAACCAATGCAAAATACGAATCAGCTTTCGGCCACACATCGAGATTGCACTTTTCCTTTCTTTTGCGACTTCGGACAATTTTTCTTCCAATGGCCTTTCTCGTGACAAAAGGCACATTCATCTTTACCAAGTCTTCCTTTTGATGTAGATCTACCTCTCCTTCCTTTATGTTGCTCATGGGACATCCTCTTACGACAATGCCTCTGCTTCTTTCCTACTTTCTCTTTTATCTTTCTTTCTAATTTCATAACTATACAAAGCAAGACAAAATTCCTCAAAAGACACTTTATCCTTCCCAATGAGTAAGCTCGTAGAAGATGATCAAACTCATCGGGAAAGCGAGGCTAACAACATCAAGGCTAAATCTTCATCTTTAAAAGTTTCATCCATATTTAACAAATCTGCTATTAATTGATTAAAAGTGAGAATGTGGTCGCTTATCAGAACTGGATGGTATTCAAACCGAACAACTTCTTCAACAGAGCCGATTTTGTCCACTCTTCTTCATGAACTTGTTCTCTAACGCTTCCACAACTTACTTCATGGGATGTCTCCTTCACGAACGTGTACTTTTGTTCTCTTGAGACACGAACGGATTGTACCACATGCCAATCGGTTGATATTTTTCCACTCTACATCTACTCCATCCGGTTTCTTCTTCAATGAAGCATGTCTAGACTCTTGTTGAAACAGAAAGCGTCTAAAACTTCGCCTTGCCACATGCCAAAATGACCTGCCCATCAAACTTCTCCACCTCGAACCTTGCATTCATCACCATAGTTCCGTTTCGACGTGGATGATTGGCCTTTGTTTGAAAGAAATTTTTCTTCCACCATTTCTTTAAATTACAACAACTAGCAACTATATTCCAATAGCAAACAAACGGAATACAAACAAATGCCTAGGTAGAAAACCTTCGGCTCTTATACCAATTGTTG
This sequence comes from Hippophae rhamnoides, assembly GCA_033030585.1. Classification (NCBI taxonomy): domain Eukaryota; kingdom Viridiplantae; phylum Streptophyta; class Magnoliopsida; order Rosales; family Elaeagnaceae; genus Hippophae; species Hippophae rhamnoides. The sequence continues at coordinate 43,408,935 of CM065433.1, forward strand.
GGAAAATCGGGTATATTTTCCCTATTCTAAGTAGTTACTATTCACTTATGATTTAAATGAATAGAAGCCTAACCCGACAAAATAATGCTATTGGAAATATAATGCTAAAATAAACTAAAAACTATTGAAACGTAAATATTAAAAGCGAGAAAATAATAATACCAAAAATTTAACGAGGTTCGGTATAAATGTTACCTAAGTCCTCGGGCGTCGTTGACCACTTCCACTATCTCCAAATGGATGAACTCCAAAATTACAACTAATTAGACAAAATTGAGCTAATCAATTACCCTTACAAAAGAGAGGAAGATTTACAAACTTTGGGATGTTTACAAATGGTGAAGGAGGGCTTTATTTATAACCCCAAATCCAACACCCATCTTCATTACTAATCAATGTGGAACTTTTCTAATTTTCTCACTAAGGAACAATATATAACAGCTTTGATGAACCAAGGTCTACTGTCGACCGTAACTTTCATGAACCAAGATCCACTGTCCACTGTAACTTTGATGAACCAAGGTCTACTGACCGTAGTGTTGATATATTAGAGCTGAAGTCCACCGTTGACCTTAGCTTTAAGAAGCAGAGGTCTAAACTTTCCCAATTGATCCTAGTTTGCCACCATGAGCTAACGTTATTCAGAGGTGCATTAAAAATTTCTAGCCCCTTTGAATCTATGACCAATAAATTCAGCTTCTCTGAATCATCTAGACGGGATGATATAGTTTGAGATGACACCAGAATCTGCATGGACATTGTACTGAACAAATATAGCCTCTAACACGCCACTAACAGAGAAAAAAGCTTGTTTTGGAAATATTGACAGGAAGTGCATTTGTACATTTATATTAGGGAAATTAACCCAAACACATGAAATACTGAAAAATTGGTCCACCGATCATTCAAGCAAACAATAAGGGCAATCGATAAAAACATGTTTCAATCTTAAGAAACTGATTGCAGGAGCAAATCTATTTTCAAAACTCAAAAAAAAAAACTAAGTGATGCATATACATACTGTACAGAAACCAAGCTTTATTCAGCATCAGAAACCATATATATTTTTATAGGTATATATCTATTGAAAACCATATTTTTCATAGTCAGTTCGACATATTCCGGAGGAGGCCTAATAGATATGGAAGATTGGAATCTAAGCACGCTTCAACAAGATCACCATAATAGCCATCATTGCCAATCCCATGAAAGAAGCTCCTAGGGTCGTCCTATCCATATGAGCTGATTTTGGATCTCCACTGGAATCCGAAAAGACTCTAAATATATTGTGAAGAGAACTTTTAACATTGGTCACCATGTCAACCACAGTCAACTTGATGTCCTGCAGTAAATCCTTGAGCACATCTCTGGACTGCTTCGCAACTGATGAATCTTCACATTTCTCAGAGGACTCTGGACCCTTCTGATACTCGAATACTGCAAGGAATACTTAGTGTTTAAATCCAAGCAAGGAATTGGTGTAAACAACTTTATAAATATTAAAGAGAACAGAGCATAAAAGGCATTTCATTACTGGTCTTCTGTTGTGATTCAAAGAACTCCTTAACATCAGAGTTTTGCAGCATAGCGTTCCAGACATTTGGGTCACAGGCAATTGAAGCTACAACATTCTGGATATGAACCAAGGATTAGCAATTACTATGAATAATAACATAATTCAGATACACAATAAGAGAGAGAGAGAAGTTGAGAGAATTTTTAATGTTGATAATTTAAAGAAGAAATAACTAGAACACTGCTCGCAAGTTCAACTTGATATTATGCTTCAAATCATAGTATAAGTTGTGCCACAAAAATCCTAAACATGCCTTTGCACAAACCATAAACCTCCTTTGTTTTCTCATGTACAAGAAAGGTCAAGAGTTACCTGTGCAACAGTGTTCTGACTGAGCACCTTAAATGCTTGAAGAGAATGTTTGGGCACTGAAGTAGTTATTGCAGTTTCACTGACAAGACAGGATTTGGTCTCTGAGTCAGTATCCGAAGAGAGGGACATCCCACACACCTTATCAGCAGGAGATGGTTCCTCAGTTTCAGAGCATTCAGTTTTAGACAAATACACCCTGAAACATAATTTAGTATGATATAAAAGAAAATATATCTGAGGAAATGATGAACAAACTCAATATAACAAAAAAAGAAGCTGATTTATCATGAGAGCAACCCAAAACCTATGAATCTAACAATTACACATCCATCACGGTGCAAATTCTATTAAGTCCAAATTCAGGCCAACAATAATGGAATAAACACAACCCATCCCATATCTTAGTCAAGACGCATAAGAAAAAAAAACCATTAAATCAGATAAGCAAAACCCGTATCAAAAATCAATAAACAAAATAAATCCATCAAGGATCAAAATATAAAAGAAGCCAAAATCATTAAAAAAAAAAGCAGAGAACTGAATAGTTAAACATACTTATCAAGAGCATCTTTCAATTCGGAGGTGGCTTGCTTGGCTTCTTCTAAAGTCGGAACCCCAGCAAAGACGATCCTAGGCATGGGCTCACCAGCGGACATCACTAATTCCTCTTCTCCAGCAAACTCCCAGTCATCCGAATCCCACGTTAACGACTTCTCGACCGGGAAAACTTCGGTCGTCAAAACATTAACCGAGGAGGACGAAGTAATGGCGGCCGATGCCGGAAATGAGGCCTTGCACACAGCCTGCTCCACAGGCGGCACGGACTGAGAACCTCGAAGGCCACCCTGGACCAAGCCACCAATTCCGGCGATTTTAGCTGCGGTTCTCATGGCTCCTCCGCCTCCCATGATTGTGTTTGCGTGAATTTTATGTGTGTTTTATTCTTCTGATACCACCTACTCTTTGGGTTTTGGTTCTGTGAAGAAGAGAGCTTGACTATATATAGAAATGGGGTCCACCGCCTTAACTAAAAAGAGACAACGCTTGGATTAATAGGAAACTAGCGTCGCTTGGATTAATAGATGAATTAATTAATCATACATCCAATTTTATAATACCCCATATTTTTAGGAAAATACGTTAAGATAGACCCACTTAAGTACTTTTATTCTCACGTGACACTCCACTTACATATTTACGTAAAATACCAATTTTATGCTTATTGACAAATTAGGGTTATAAACCATCTTTCTTCTTTGTCGTCTCTCCTTTTTACTAGACGGTATATGAACATTAATCAAACAACATGAAAACAAGGAAATTAACGACTTTCATCTTATTTTCATTAAAAATATATATATAATTGAAATAAAACCAAGAAAAATTATAAAATATCATTTATTAATTGTCTCTGTTACATGCCCAAAGCACTCAAAACAGTGAAAAGAAAATAACAAATTTTCACCTCAAAAAATAATAACTAGATAGCTCATGCAAATAAAAAAAAAAGAAAAAAAGAAGCTATTAACAATATTAAACTTATAAGAATTAGTAAAGGATAATAATCAATGTAAATTGTGAGAACTATCCCAATACTCCTCCATCGGTCACCTCTGATTGAAAATTGCTTGAATCCATAGGAGAAGATTGTGTAAGGGCTGCATCAAGAAGAAAATACTCTATAAGTCAACTACATTAAGGGTAGGTAAAATCTATAAATTGGAAGGTATATCAAAAATATAAACATTGTCATTTATTTATTTGATATTTTGAATGTGAAATGTGGAATGTGAAATGTGGAATGTGGAATTTGGATTAAGATTTATTCTAATGATAATTTATTAAAGGATCATATATTGGGTTGGATATTATCTAATTTTGTATAAAATTGATTACATATTTCAAAAATAAATTTTATGACTTTTAATTGGATTCATATCTTCCACATATGTCTAATTGCATTGAAAAATAAAAAAATTTGATGCACTTATTATTTGCTTAAATGATCAGTGAATTATTTTTAACATTTCATGTATTTAAATTAATTCTCTTAAATAAATTAATGCACTTAGTGCCAATATTTTGAAAACAAGTTTTTTCTTCTTATTTCTAATTTATGCACAATGCTCTTATTAGGAACGTGTATTTGAAATTTTTTTTCAATCATGGGATGTAAAATTATATATTTATATTAGCTCTGTAATTTTTATTGGATATTTGTCTAATTATATTAGATTAAATTAGACATTTATTTAATTAAAAATTGATTGTGTGCAATAATTAGATCCAATAAATTGGAGTGAAATTTGAACAAGTTTGAAATTTTATCATTTTGAGTTATGATTAACTTTAACAACTCATATAAAATCTAATTGTTGTAAACAATGTTAATCGTGTGTTAAATTTAGTTATAATAAATAGAATCATTGGTTGGTAAAAACTTGAATTGTTAGGTAATTATTTAGTTTAATTGAAAATGATAATTTTTAATTTTATTTATAATCAAGTGTGAAACTTATTATTTTTCGACATGGATATGATATCGAATCATGTAGTATTTAGTATCCATTATCCATATCAATTAGTGTATTTATTTATTTTTAATGAGAATGCAGAAAGGATAGCCAACAATGAGATGCTTCTTAGACTTATGCTATGTTAAAAAGTAATTGTCCTTGTGTTAAAGAGAAATTCCGATGAATATTTAAAAATCTTGTTGGAGATTGTTATAAAGTTCCTTAATTTAAGTAGCAAAACATGTAATCAAACAAGGAGCTTAATTCAATGAGGAATTTAAGGAACCATTAATTTAATGAGTAATTCAAGGAGTGAATTTTCCTATAAATAAATGTGTAATTGTAATGAATTAATCATCCAAAGTTTTCATTCCAATTGAGAGAAAAACTTAGAGAGAAAAGCTTTTGTGAGAAAAAATTGAGAGTAATTTTCAATGTAATCGGCCGTCATGTGAGTTGTAGTGTTGTAAACACCTTGTGTAATTTCTCCCATTTCAGTAAAAAGCATCTACAGTAAACAGGCCCGTAAACGTAGCAAGAGATTACTAACTCCCGTTATCAAATTTATGTGTTATTTTTCTATTCTTTCTTTCTCATAAATCTAGTTTATCGGGAATTTGCGTTATTTCCCAACAACTGGTATCAGAGCTATTGGTGGTAATTTCTGTCAATTTTTTGCAAGGTTACTATTATGTGAATAGTGAATTACGTGAATAGTGAAATTTTGTCGACGATATTTATTCGCTGGATTTATGTTCTAATACACGGTGGTTTACGAAATAGTCGAAACGATCCGAGGAAGTCGCATTCGTTTTGAGCAACGGCTGCTGCATTTGGATGAAGGAAAGGTGAAACTCGAGAAATTGATGGCACAAATTTCGAAGTTTTGGAAAACGAAGATAGAGGATTATCTCAGATCAAAGAAATCTATATCAACCTCTCTCAGGGGAAGAAACCAGTTATTGAGGAAGAAGATTGGAATCTTAGTACGCATGCATGCCTTCTGGAAAGTTATTCGATTGACGATATATCCCGTAATGTTACCTTCAACATAGCAAAGGAAAAGACCACGACGCGGGTCTTACGGCTCTCTCCAATATGTAATGAGCCATCACCAAACAAAGTGCACTTCGATGAGCGCGTTTGTTCAATTTGCATGAACGAAGACGGTGGCTCAACATCTCAATGAACTCAACACAAATACCACAACCCCCGGTTGAAGTTCATGGAAATTGAATTCAATGGAAAAGTACGAGGATTAATACTTTTGTCTTCTTTAACAGAAGTTGGAATGCCACTCAATGATCGTAAAGTAGCTTGTCAGAAAGCAATAAGTTGTACTGATGATGTTCATGATCCGTTCTCGGTAGAGATCCGACGTAGAGTCGTATGAATCGTCAACTTCTTCGGGCCATAGACAGAGTCGAGGAAGAAATTCAACCAAAGTGGAAACGGACGTGGCGGAACGGACTACCGAGGTAGATCAAAGGACGTGAGGTCCAACCAGAATCCTAATAATTCCCATACCAAGACTATCGAGTGTTGGAATCAGGAAGAACCGCACTACAAAAATCAAGGCAAGAAAGGTAATCAAGGACAAAACAAGTAAAGGCAAGAGGAAAATGTTACTTCCACCTCAAGGAGAGTGATGTGATATGCTCTTTGGAGAGCAAGGAAGAATCTTGGTGTTAGGACTCGAAAGATCGTTCCACGCTACTTCACAAAAAGAATTCTTCGAGAAATATGTCCCCAAACCTTGGAAAGGTATATCTTCGTGATGATCAACCATGTGATATTATTGGCAAAGGTGTAGTGAAAATTAAGTTGAACAGATCCGTTTGGGAACCGAGGATGTCGTGCATATTCCCGATCTCGTATGAACTTAATCTCGCGCAATGTTGCCAAATGAAGGCTACACTACGATCTTCCACGTGATGATTGGAAGATTTCAAAGTGCGGTGTAATGACAATTGCTCGAGGCAAGAAAAGCTGGCACTCTTTACATGACAACAGAGGCACGTTGTTCAATTACGCTTGCAACAAGCAATGAAACACCAAATCTACGGCTGCACTGAGACTAAAGCCATGAGTGAGAAGGGGATAGATTATGCACTCAAAGCGGAAAACTTCCAGGTCTACACTACGGAGATAGACATTGCGAAGATTGCATACTTGGGAAAGCAAAGAGAGTCAACTTCTTAGACAAGTTGCAGAATCCCAAATAAGGAAATACTGTGAGCTTATTCACTCGATGTTTGGGGACCAACGATCGGCCTCATCTATCGCTGGGAAACACTACTTCGTGACTTTCATCGATGATCACTCTCGAAGGTAATGGGTTTACTTTCTAAAGCGTAATGTCCGAAGTATTTCGAGGCTTTCTGAAGATGGAAAGCTACGGTGGAAAACGAGACGGGTTTAAAGATCAAAAAGCTCAGAACCGAGCAATCGGTGAATACGACACCGGATTCAAAAATTTCTCACATGAGTACGGGATCGAATGGAAAGAACTGTACAGTGATTACTACACACAATAGAACAGCCGTATTTAACCGAACGTTGACAGAAAGAAAGTGTAAATTCGTATACTGATCCGGCTTCACCACCAAGGTAAGAACAACACGGCAAAGATACTGATCAACCGAGGCCCATCTGTCTCCATCGCAGAATACCAGTGGAGGTACTTTAGCGGAAAAGAGGTGAAACTATTACATCTAAAAGTTTTCTATTGTAGCATTTGTGTATATCGCTGATCAAGGCAAGAATAAGCTTGATCCCAAATCCAAGAAATGCACATTCATCAAGCACGCGTGAGGACGAAGCTACGATTCGGGATGACGAAAAGAAGAAAGTTATCCGTAGCAGAGATGTGATTTTCAACGAAAGTGATGTATAAGGACATGCATAAAATAGACGCCGCTTAGCACACCAATCATTTTCGCCTATCCAAGGATCACCGCCGCAGGTTGGGGAGAGAATTCCTGGCTAAGGTTCCTTACGCCTCAAACCATTGGAAGTTTCGATGTACGCAATGGTCTCAGACGAGACCGCATATCGTCACGCAATGGGAGCTTGTTAGCGATTTATGTCAAATCCAGGGAAAACACATCGGGAAGCAATCAAGTAGATTTTGAGGTATCTCGCGAGACCACAAAAGTGCTTGTACTTTTAATAAAGGAGAGTTAAAAGTACAAGTGCAGTACGTAGACGCAGACTTCGAGGAAGTTGATCATCGGCTAAGCACCACCGGTTATATATTTACCGTCGAACTACAAAGTTAGTCGGATGTCACAAATACGTAAAATTGTCACTCTATCCACTACGGTAGGCCGAATACGTAGCAAAGAATCGGCCTAGTAAAGAGATGATACGGCTTTAAGGTTTGTTAATCGATCTGGGATTCAAACAAGCAGAAGAATGTTCTGCGTAAAGTGATAGTTAAAGTGCGATACACATGAAGAATTCAAGATTTCATTCTGTAACAAAGCATATTGACTTCGTTATCACTTCATCGATCTCTATTAAAATATGACGTGTTAATACCTTATAAGATTTAAAGAAGCAAAAATCCAAATGTATATATTAACAAAGGTGGTTACCATTGACAAACTCAAGTCAGGCCAACTTCGCCGTCTCTGTAGTAATAAAGACTAGAAAAGTCACTGATTTATCGAGTGTGAAGACAGATTGAAATCGCCTTCAACCGGAGATCAGAGACAGTTATAAAAACTCCTTAATTTAAGGAGCAAAAACGGAGCAATTCATGTAGCATTCATTGAGCAAAATAAGGAGCTTAATTCAAGGAGGAATTTAAGGAACCATTAATTTAAGGAGTAATTATGTGAATTTTCCTATAAATAGATATGTAATTGTAATGAATTAATCATCCAAAGTTGCTCATTTCAATCGAGAGAAAAAGTTTTGTGAGAAAATCGAGAGAATTTTCTCGGTGTAATTCGGGCCATGAGTGTAGTTGTTGTAAACACCTTGCGTAATTTCTCCCATTTCAAGAAAAGATCTAGACAGGTCCGAGACGTAAGCAAGATTGGCCGAACTCCGTTATCAAATTTATGTGTTATTTTTCTATTCTTGCTTTCTCATAAATCTGACTTATCGGGAATTTGCGTTATTTCCCAATAAATCTCACGTCTTCAAAATTACATCAATATATAAGTGTCGATAAAATCAAGGTTTCCTTAGCATTAATGGCTTGGCTTAGCAAGGGACCCTATTTTTGATAACCCTAAATTAGGGTTATAAATTTTTTATGATGGGATAGATTTTTATATAAAATATATTATAAAATGGATGTAAATAATAAAATGAAAAATGAGGAATAGAAAAAAAGAAATTCTTATTTTACAATACCAAAAAAGTCATAGATGTGAATTACATTCTCTTCTTCATTCTTCTAAATTATATTATTCATTTTAATAAATGGATTAATTTATTTATACTTTATATTGCTTTAAAAGTTCAGTTAAGTAAATTTTATTTTATAAATTTATTTAAATGAAAGAAATAAATTCTAAAAATATAAATTTTATAATTATTTTATAAATTATTCTTATTATTTTAACTTAATTTAAAACAAGATTCTATTAAAATTAAGTAGTATAAAAATATTTTATATTTATTATTACATAAATATTATTTTTATCCTTATCATCTAAATATTGTTGATATTTTATTCTTTATTTGCTAAAAGTTTTGTTTTCATTATTATTATAAAATATTTATAATTAACTTAGCATTTTACGATTTTTGTTTTATTATAAACATATAAAAATTAATAAAAAAATGATATTTAAAATATAATTTGAATTCTCATTCTCCACTAAAAATTTCTAATATGTTACACAAAAATTTTAATTTAAAATATGAGAGAAATTTTAAATTAAGGACTGGGAGGAGGTCCACTCCAAACAACCGTAGCTTAGCTAGATAACGGTATTCGTGAATGATAGGACGTTAATGGAGTTGCTGGATGAGAGTTAACATGAGGGCCCAATATTATAAAATCACTATAATATGGGCCAAGCCAACACAAGATAACAAATTAACAACAGACTGACCACTCGGGCATTTTAGAGTCGAACCCCTTTTTCTTGTACAATGCATGTAGAACGTTCACAGCTAAATCTTCCTTTTGGTGTAACCATTGCTTGATTAGTTCATAAATTCATTACTTACAATATATAATTCTACTGAATTTTTATTTTTTTTAATGTATTATACTTTCGTGCATTAAGCTCTGACATTATCATCTTTATACATAAAATATCATATACTAAATTAAATTATTTGTTTCAATTACATACATCTTCGATATTTTAAGGGGAATAAAAGAAAAAAAACTTTATATATTATGTTGATATATATATATATAATAAAGATGTGATCTACAATAGTTTAAGGAGACATTGAAGTTGAGAAATATAAAAAAATATGTTAGTTAAATTTTAAATAGATGAGTTGCCATAACATCTCCCAATAAATGGTTTATTTTAACTTATTTGTATATTTGTACAAAACCTAAAAAATATTTAGAGAATACATCGCGTATAAATTTAATTGTAAAAATAAAAAAATTTAATACCGTGTGAATAACTATAATAAAATTTATTAATTTTAAAATAAATTATTATAAAATGATATGTGATTTAGATTAAGTTTGAAAAGTTAAGTCCAAAACTATTTATCTATTTGTACTTGTATATTATTTTCCTTCAAAGTGTTAGGTAAGATCCTACGTAACTGTATCAACACCAACACCAAAATAAAAATAAATAATAAGATTAAATAAACAGTCTTTCCAGCTTGACATTCATTTAACTTTTATAACTTAGCTCATTAAGCACCATTAGAACCTTGACATCCATAAAGGTTTTTACTTCAAAATGAGAACCAATCATATATCCACAACAAGAGCGAGACTTGTTCTACACTAGATTAGGAAGACCAATCCTTCCATGAAACCATCTAGTGACCTTCCCTCTTAAGACTTAACCAATGTCTTAATGAACAAAGTCGTGTATTGACAATGAAGAAGGAATTACAAGCCTTTCACTTACAACAACTATGGTCCAAGATCCAAATTGACTTGACGAGACCACTATCTTAATAAATTGCATTATATAGAAAAGGGAACGATGCTCAATGCTTATCATACATTTACATCGACCAGTATTCAGGATAATGATAGTGGAAACCATTAGCTCAATGAGTTACTTTCTATGCAAGGAAGGAAGAAGGACTTAGCGCACATTTCATACCCATATTTACAATAACCCAAGATCAAGGTAGTGGTAGAAGAGTGTAAGATCATTGTCTCAATGGATTGCATTTTATGAGAAAGGAAATGGGGCTCAATACCCATTCCACGGCTACAGTGATTATGATCCAGGATCACAACTGGCTAATATTACCTCAATGGATTACTTCATACGTGGGAAAAGAAACATGGTCAAATGTCCATTCCATACTCATAGTTACTGTAATCCAGGATCAAGGTAGTGGCATATATACTATTAAACCATTATCTCAATGCATCATATCCTACGGCAAAGAAAGTAGGGTTCAACACCCATTTCATGCCTACAGTGACTGTGATCGGGGATCAAGGTTATGATACTAACTTATTGTCTTAATGGACTTAGTCTTATGTAAAAAATGGAGCACGGACACAACCCCTCCAATACCCACAATGACAATGATCCGGGCCAGACATAAGGATTATAAAAGGTACACTAGGGAACGAAGTGAGGCATAACCTTCTTCGCACCCATGAAACTCATTTCCAAAATTCAACAACATTCATAGAACTTTCAAGGAAAATATGGAAGCCACATATCCATGAAAATAAGGTGCAAATAGTGGCTATTTCTTACTATACTCAAGAAGCCAACCAAGTAAAGTGGTTGGGAGAAAAGTGATAGTTTAAAAAAGATAGAGTCCAGACCACCTACTTTCAAAAAATATCTTAAGAAACATAACCAAAAAACCTTATAGGGACTTTGGAAGTCTACAAAAGATAGAGTGAAGAGAAAAAGAGAGAGTCCAAAAAAAGATAGGGTTTAGAGAAAAAGATGATTTCAAGAAAAGCCAAATTAGGAAAAATAAACTTAAGAAAAAGTTGGAGTTGGTAAAAAAAAAGTTTAGATTTTGGAGTTTGGGTAAGGCGTATTAGGAAACATAGCAGTGCTAATAAGATAGGATAGTCGTATGCACAATCCTACCCTAAGATCCATGTACGGCCAAAAACCATTCACCATAGTCGCAGTTAATGGGACCTAATTAATGACTCAAATGATGAATTTCGAACATTGGGATCCAAACTACTGATGAGCTACCCAGTTTCCCAATAGCCTAGCCATCTAGTAATCGTGTAGCCCTTGTCTATAAGTTTGTGCCTCCCACACGTGTCATGCTTCACTTCTTGTGAAACTTACTAGTGCCACCCAATCACCTAACCATTTATTCACAGTTCATCATGCATTGCCCGTGCTTGTTCCTACCTCCATTGTGTTTTTTCTCATCGAGTGTCGTCTTGATCCTTTGGAGTTCATCCTTAGAACTCACGCAAACCTAATCTTGGATAGTTAAGACTAGCCCACTTTAGTTTACTTTTACAACATCTAAAAAGTGTTGCATTCCCCGTACAAACCAATATTTACATGCCCCACAAGAACTAAAAGTGTGTGTCCTTATAAGACCAATTTTAAGTATGATCTCTTAATAGCATAAAAATAAATAAGCGTGCCTTCCCATATTACAAAAATTAATCGAGTATAGGCCCAAAGTCTCTAAAAGAGCTAAGTATGTACAAGTAAGTCAAAAATTGCAAAGTAAAGTGTGGAATACAAATATGAATATCCAAAGTGAAATATTGATCTCATTCAAAATTTCAAACCCTTATGGAACTACAAAGTAAAGCCAAGTACTAACATTTTGGCTTGAATCAAAAAATAAAAGTATATAAAGTAAAGTGTGTATCCTAACTCCTAAGTCTTGTGCCGATCACCCCGGTTGGCATCCTCTGACAGAACAACGATAACGGGTACCACATCTAGTACTCTTTGTGTCTGATTGGGTTTGGGTCTCTTTCCCAACATCAATAGAAGTTTGCATTGTTGCTCGTTTGGGCTATCATCATACTCAACTACAATACAGGTGTAATATGGCAATTTATGTGGAGGAAAATCCAATTCTGGATAAACTTTCCTAAATCTTCCCTTCACGAACTTAAAACCATGAGCCCAATCAACTCGAGTGTCAGCCTTCAAGTCTTCAGAATCAATATAGTCATTCACTGCTTCCTTTGTTGTAGTTTCAAGTTGTTGGGACAATTCATATATATCTATGCCCAAATTCATCATCTAAGTGTCATTTCTAGCCAATTCTTTATGAGATCTTCAAAGAGCTATCCCTACAGCTACACGAGCTTCCTTTGAAGTTGCAGGAGCCTTTTTGCACCTTTTTATGCATGCCATGCTCCTCTTAAAGTGTTGGCATCATGTTGGTTTTCCCCTAGAGCTCGCTTAAGTTAAGCTAAGGCCAAATCTCTCTCAACCATGATGGCAAGAGCAACCTCAACTATGGGATCAAAAGAATATTGACCTTTAGAAAGGAATTCCTGAACAAGAACTTGTATCTTCCTATACTTATCAGACAACCTCACAGCTCTAAGTCTAGTTTCCTCAACTATTCTATCTCATGGGGACATAGGAGAAGTGATTGGAGAAGGAGTAGGAAAGGAACGTGTCTGTGGAGCGTTATCCTCAATGGAAAAGTCATCACTTAAGGGAGAAATTGGGACTTTATATGTCACCTCAACCTATGTGGTTGCCTTGACATGGCAAATGATAGCTTGACGTGCTCTTTTCTTCCTAAGCACACGACCATCTCTTTTCGGACCTTTTCAATTAGAAATTGACTCGTGAATTGAAAGGAGTTTATTGCTGGGCCTTTCTGTTAAGAAATGTGCTGTGAGTTCATCTATACAAAACAAAGTTGAAACAAGTAGGTCTTATGGAGTCATCAATCAAATAAAAAAAATGAGATTCAAAGAACACTTACCTTTGGGAAGAGGATCTTCAAAAGTATCAGGAATAATTGAATTGAACTCTAGCCCCCAGTAGGAAATTCTCTCAATAATCAGAAGTCTCTCACAGCTTTGCTTTCTAAGATGTAGAGCAAACAATTGATCAATAAAATTCATCTCGCCATTAAATTTGACTCTCCTTCACCGTATTGCACCAAAGAAGGAGGTAATTAGTAAATTAAAAACAAATCAATAAAGTGATTTCAAAGGTATAAGTTGTATTCATATAAACAATTCCCACGAGAAACAAATTTAGTGGGCATAGTATCAAGTTTAGGACATGCAACATCATAAGCACTAGTCGCAATGAACCATGAAAGATGTCAATCCTTATTGAACTTTGGAAAGTCATCAACAAACCTATGGTTTTCATTTGGCCTCATCCTGAACCATCTACCACTTAAAAAATATATATAGTATAGAGAACGAAACTCACCCAAAGTAAATCACATACTATTATCCTTCTACAGGATGTAACAAACATAAGAATTCTCCAAAAATGAGGAGAAAGCTATCCTGAAAGAATCTCAACTCTACAAAGAAACTCATGTATCGATGAAAGGAATAAGAACCTAGAACCATCAAGGAATTAATCAATAAAAATGGTGATCCTTCTCGGTGGGAATTACTAAGGATCACACATTATCTAGGTAAAATAATTCCAACCATAATGAATTTTAAATATCTCCCTTAGCTTGTCCACTACAGGTTTAGTATTGAGTGCAACCATTGAATCAACTTCATATTAAACTCTACACTGGGATTTTGAATTCAAAACTTCTTTAGGAATATCTTGGCTAGAAAATAGCCATAAATGTCAACAGGGTCACGTCGAATAGTTGAGTCATAATACAATTTGAAGTTAGAACCGATACTGGAAGCATCACTGAAGTTGTAGTCGTTGCTGAAGGAGGAAAGAGCAACCTACACCACACTATCTGCATGAATGATCGATTGGTCGATTGGACCTCCCTACCTTCGATCGCGATAGGGTGTGGCTCATTGGTCTTGTCCTTTATTAATCGATGGCACGATTGTCTATCCCAGTCAGTTCATTATCTTAATTCATACTAGTTCTATTGTTCTATCCAATCTTGACAAGCATATAGGTCCTTCCTACCTTGCCTCTAATGGTGCAAGTCATTTTCGTTTTGATATCTTATTCGTCATTTTGGATTTATCTACATCTCAATTTTGTTTGGATTCCTTTTTACCGTGATAATGTTTATGGGTCTTATTTTATCAAAGTTAAAGTAGAGAAAAATAAACTCTTAAGGTCTTTCTATAGACATAGTATAAAGAGAATGTAGCAATAGTTAGCAGTTTAATGACATGTTAAATTCATGAAAAAGAATCAAAAAATATTTTTATATTAAAATTATTTATTTGTTTATATTTATTTTTAAATTGAAACTATCTTTTTTATATTCAATGTAGGTGGTCATTTTTGAATTTATTAATTGAGAATAATATTTTAATCTTTGGATTATTAACTTGTGATATATATTTGATAAGAAAAATCAATAACAAATATAATATTATATCTTAATATTTTTCATTGGTACGGATGAATTTACCTAAATTAATTTGAGACTTTCTTTATTTAAGAATTAAAATCCAATAAATAAAAGGGAATTTGGGAATCTGATCCTTCTCTTTTTCAATGAAAATTTTGATTTTTTACATCCACCAGACTCCTTTTTGTATCTAACTCCTATGCAATATAAATACCGTTGGTGACTTGGTGTTCACTTCGGTCCAATAAACTCTACTTATGAATTAATTATTTAATCTTCCAATATTCAATAATTCATGCTCATTTAAACGTGTCAACATCACTAACGGCGTATATTATCTCTCTTTTTACTTATAAAACATCATATTTAATCTTTTTTTCTATACTCTTATAATCAACCATAACATTACCGACAGACATCGTTATTATAATAATATCTTTTTATATATATTTTTTATTAAATTATCACAAAATTATTGATAATATTATTTAAATAATATAACAGCTTAAAAATTATTTAAATTTTTAAGATAAAATATCTTGAATATTATAAATATTATCGCTAAAATTCGTTAAAATGTGAACAAAAATATTAATTTTTGATTCATTTTTTTAATAAGATATATATTCTCTTTTTTATTTGTATTATATTTAATATACATCTGAATATTATTAAAAATAAAAAATCAATAAAATTTATTTTTATACTACATATATATAATAATTACAATTAAATATTATACTTAATTATGTTAAATATTTTAACTATTTATTTTATAATATTTAACAAGAAAGAATACATATTTTTATTATACAATAATTTAATTAATTGATAAATTAATTGATTAATATAAATATTTTATATATTTAAAAATACGTATACTAAATAAAAAATTAGTTTAAAATATAAACAATTAATTGTTCTAATATTTTATAAAGTTTTATAACTTTTTTTCATATTTTTTATAGAGTTTTTAAATTTTTTGTGATTTTTCAAAGTTTCTGTTAACAACAACAATATCTTGAATATTTTAATAAATATTATATCTTAACATCTTCACCTATATCAATATTTCAAAACTTGCTTGTGATTGAGTAAATAGATTTAGTAAATGTTACAAACTCGTGAACTAATTAACATTGATGATATTTTGTAAAATTTATAAAATTTAATTATATAAAAATTATAAACAATATTCTTATTTTTTTTGTTTTTGAGGTTCTTTTGAAAGAAGAACTCTCTTCGATAACCAATCGTTATTTATTTTTCGTTTTGAATAAATATCATCAAAATTGTGTTATCATTTTTTTCATTGCATATATATTTTAAAATTATGGTGATAATTTCTTCAAATAAATTTGATTGATGGTACTATTAAGTATATTTTGTTGAATTTTGTCAATTTTTTTTGTTAAATCTAAACATATATCTTGTATTATTATTATTTAAAAGTTAAAGAATTTAAATTATTATTATTATTAATTAAAAGAGTAGGTTAAATGGAAATTAGAAAAAATATTCATTAAATTATAGATATTTTATTATATTTGAAAATAATTTTAATAATTTAATATATTAATTTTTTGAATTAGATATTAAATACATACTTTTATTTAAAATGGATGAAACTTATAATTATTATTATTGTTGTCGTTGTTTTTTAAAATCTTCATAAGTAACGACTTGAGTTGGTAAGGCATCGAAATCAGATATGGCCCTTTTTTTGTTTTGAGAAACATATCAGATATAGCTGGCTGTAACTGATTCTAATATTGCTTTTTCTGGTAAATTGACATGTCAAGTCAGTAAATTAATATCTAAATTTGTTTATTAGTCAATAATTATTATAGCCAATAATATAAAAGATGACAACAATGTCTTGACAAGCTTCTCACTACATTTGATGACCAATGGAGATGAGAAGGTAGAAAAAGCAATTAATTAAGAAAATGTATTAGATTTTTTTTTTATTAATAAATAGAGTCTGCAATTTGACTATGATTATTCAGAAACAGACATCAGGAATACGACCTTTCATAACACAATAAACATGAAACGACAAGCACAGAGTTCCTACATATATAAAATTTAATTTAAATTCCAATTTCTTATTTTGAAAATTCGATAAAGAAAACGTATAAGCTCCACCGATAATATAAAAAATAATTCAACTATATATAAATATTTTAAGAGAAAATCAAAGAAAAGAAATGGTTAAAATATCATAATATATATATGGTCTGTAAAAAAAAAAGGATTTTTGTTACCTTGTAAGCTCATAAAACGAATCAAAAACTTGAATAGCCAGCCATACATTAAGATAGTTGAAGCGAAAAAGTTTATTGCAAGACACGTGCTTAATAATAAAGCCAAAATAAGGGACATAATTTACAATGATAGGGTCCACCCTAACATTATTTGAGGTCCGTGTGGGTCCATTTATTGGCCCACATATTCCCGCGTAATACACAAGGCTTTATTAGTTCTTTATTTTTATGTATGTATATTGATTAAATCAGTATCATTAATGAGTAATTTTCTTAAACAATTAAAATAATAATAATAATAATAATAATAATAATAATAATAAATCTATAAGAGTAAGAAAGAGTTGTCTGTACTACAGAATAATGTTCTCCCGTGAAGGGAGGTTTTCTCCTTTTGAGTGAGTAGTATTATTCTTGTTGTTATCAAACATGCAAACAAATACATGTAACCGACACTCAAGCATATTTGTTTTCTTAATCTACCTATGATTCTAACCTTCTAAGATACTTCTTCTACAAAATGTACACTTCTTTTACAAATAGAATGTATTAAAATAATCAAATTTAGTAATTTAATTATAAATAAATAAATAAAATTATTATCCTGTGTATTTTAAAAAATTGTGACTTAATAATATTAGGTTCATTTGGGTACATAAAAAATCTGGATTGGGTTCTTAATATTTAACACAGTATAATTATTCCAAAAAACCTTGTATTGTTTTCAAAACCATTTGATAACTCTAGAATAATAGATTTGAGGCCCAGATTATCAAATTTAATCTAATCTTTATCGTTAAATTAAAAAATTAAAAAATAAACAGAATAGGGAATTTGACAAACAGGTTAAAAACTTATACTACCTTAATCATGACATCTGATTCCAAGAAATCAAAAAAAAAAAAACTTTACCATTTCTTCCTCAAAATCTAGCCTGATACCATTACCTATTTATAGAACTTTAATTACATTATTACAAAATGACATTACATTAGAAAAAGTACAAAGTTAAAACAGGTTTGGCTTGGTTTTATCTGAGCGCCTCAAATCCTTCTTTCTCTCTCACATGATTGTTCAATACAACACCTGGAAAATCACATTATTAGCTTCCATGTGCAAAACCCATAAGGAGATTTTAAGAATAAAAGTTTAAAACTAAACAATTAAGGAAAACCCAGCTAATGTCATTTTAAAAAGGAAAACCCAGCTAATTACTAGCTAGCTATTGACCAAATTAAAGTTTGAGAATTTCCAAATTAAGCCGCTTGCTTTCATATGCTTGCCTTCTAGTAACCACTAACCAAGTAACGAGAGACATAGAGGGCAGGGTAAAATATGAAAAGACCAAATTAACAAAAAAAAAAAAATTGGATGTGCTATCGGGTTTCTGAGTCACCAATCTTTAATGTTTCTTCATTTATCGCCATCACAGAGTACAGATGTTAAAATCGAAAGCTGTTTATAACAACCAAAAATAACAGAAGCTCACATGCTTCCAAACTGCTAACGACAGAAGTTATAAAGTGGTGAAACTTCACGGTTATCACAAGTAAAACATAAATGAAACAAGATATAAAAATGACTGAAAAATTAACATTAACAAAAAATTTAAGAAAAACGGAATAAAAAACTATAATAAGTGAAAATTAGAGTCGACTTAATCCAGTCATAGAGACTCGTTAGAGAATCGAAATTACCTTGAGGCTTGCAACTAGGGGGGTCCTCAAAAAGCGATAAAGAAAGCTGTTTGTGAGCTAACCCAATGTCAAACAGAATGAGGCCTGATTTGGGATCATCAACGATTATATCTTTAACTGGAAGCCATAGAAATAACTCTTCTTGGCTAAGGCCCTCAACTCCTATGAGACTTCCAAAGCTGAGGTTGGCACTCACTACGCTGTCAAAGATTACCCTGTTTTCGTATTTGGTCAAACATGGTCCATAAAGGTACACTTCTAGGCGACCATCTTCAAAGAGGGTATAAGACTTGACCTCTTTTGGGAGGAGACCAGGTGGTAAACCTTTAGAGCGAAGAAGGTCGTGAATGGAGGACGAGGAAGAGGAGGAGAGAGAGAATATTAGAGAGAGAAATAGCAGAAAGTTCCATAAAAAGACTGTGGAGTGGTGGGTGTCAAAGCAGGTCATGGTTGAATGTTTTAGACGAGAGAGAGAGAGAGGGAGATGATTATGGGACAGAAGGAAAGTTAAAAAGACGGTTTTAAAAAGGGACACGGAATGATTAATTACTATAATGCCCTTGGTTGGTAATCCTGGGGCCTTTATAATAATTTTGTATAATTGTGTAGATAAGAAGCTTTCGTTTTATTATAATACAAATTTATATTCATATTAATTATTATATGTTACGTAATTAAATTTTTTTTAAAATTATTTAATCATCTATCACATCATATTTAATATTTAATATAAATATAAATTTATTTTATTTTAATTTTACTCTTATTCATATATCATGATTTGGTTATTATAGTGTATTGTTGCTTTTTTGATATAGTAATAAATTGTTTCTTAAAGCTCTACCTAGACGATCGTATCCTCGTATCCATAAAAGCATGTGATTACTTGAAGTGGAATTTTTATAGATGTTATTGTTTCAAAGACAATTAATGTGGAATTTAATTGATTTTCCTATTTAATAAAAACGAAACGAAATCATAGTGCTAAAAAAAATATGGAAATGCCTTTCTTTAAATGTAATCTTAGGAAAATAAAGTAGCTCTCATGGGGGGCTAACCACCTGCTCTACATGGCATTCATTACCTAAATGGGATGGCAAAGTTAATGGAAACAAAATTAATATTTATAATATGTTTATAATGATATGTATTTGCTGTAATTATTTGTCATTAAGGTATGGTCCACGTAATCAGCCAATGAAAAATGGTTGTTAGTCACACTTCATATAGAAATAGACAGCAAAAGAGATGTATTTATGAGTATTAACAATCAAGTCAAGTTGTTATACCATCCAAAACGTATATAATTTATAAGCAATTAGAACTAAAGCAAGGGTTGGCAAATAAGGGTAATTTGGGGAATCAACTACTCTAAGAATAGACAGATGAATTACATGTATTTATCGATTGTAGCGGCTGTATCTGAAGTCAAAAGGTCAGAGACTGAGTTCAGGAGGTCCTAAAACAAAAACCATTTCAAATAAAAATTTTATTATATGAAAAAAAAACTATTTATTTTAATTATATATATTAAAATAATTAAATCAATATTCTAATATTATTTCAATTTAAAATTTAAAATTAATATATATATATTTAGAGAATAAACATTCTGATTGGTTAAATCATATTATAGATATTATAATAATAAAAATTATTATTATTATAAAAATATTTAATTAATAATCATTTTATTCAAATACTAAAAGTAAAATAAATATTACGTGTATTTTTATTTTAATAATAAGAAAAATCATCATTTAATATAATTATCTTTTAATTAGTGATACTATAACTCCCTCTTAATTTGGGGTGTGATTCTATGATTATTTTGTTGGATGGGAAACACATGAATGCCATTAACGATTTGTGCGACAAAGGGACACAGAAGATTGTTTTAAGTAATTGGTATTTTTAAAATAAAAAAATACTAACGTAATAATAATTAAATATTTAAAGACTTTTAAAAATAAAAATATTGTTACAAAATTAATAAAATCTGCTTAGCAATAAACATATCCTTATAATTTAAATTTTGCATAAAATTTTATGTTCTTATATTTTTAAAAATACAAATATTATTTTAATATTAACAAAAAAGAATTGTCCAAAAATAAGAATACAGTTCTTTTATTATAATTTTTGCCGCTGAAAAAGAAGTCACGGAGTGAGCCACAGTCACTGAAGCTGAATAACTAAAGCTAATAGGCTATGTTCCTCAGGAAAGAGAACAGTATACCGGTTTGGGCAAATATTATGAAGAATGTATTGAATCATTTTGGATTTACCCGTGAGCTGTGGGTAGTAGGTGTCCCTTGGTACGACAAGTGGACCAATGAGTAACCGGTTACTTAGGATTTCAAGTTAATCTCATTACGAGTTTTGGAAAATGTAGAATTGGAAAAGTAGGCAGCAGATTCAGCTTAGCCCACGTGTGGGCCATGCATGGTTGATTCGCGCGCGCATGTTATGTTCGTGACCTTTTTCTAAATTATGGTTGTGAAGTTTTAAGATTTTTTTTTCTACTATAAGATTGCTCGAAAATTATATAAAATAATATTAATAAATTTTTTAATAACAAAAAAATTTATCATTAATGTTAAACAAAGTTTAATTGATCATAATTTTTTATTTAATATGTTTAATTAATCAATATTTAATTTAATTGGTGTTTAAGAATATAAAATTCTGTAAAAAGTTTTTTTTAATAAAAATATATAAGTTCAATAAAATATATTATTTTTATTTTTTATAATTTTAAATTTTTTTAATTTAATTTCTATAAATCTTTACTTATAAGTTATTATGATAACAAATATAGATATAATATTTCTTTCAATAAAAAATAAAAAAATAGATGGAATTAAAAAAAATAGTAAATAAGGTATCGATAAATTAGAAGAAAAAAAATGACAACAAAATGATTTATAGATTTTTTTTATTTTGCAAAGAAGAAATGAGGATTTTTTTTGTTTTGAATTTCACCCAAAATATTAATAGATTTAATTGTATAGTATATATATATATATATATATATGTTCAACTTTTACTTTTAACATTCTTTATATGCTGTATTTGTTTTTTTTTTCACATAGTTTAAATAACATATATTTTTTTGTGTGCCTAAAAAGATTATACACATGTTTATATAAAATAAAAATGATTAAAAACTAAAAACATGTAAATATTTAAATAATATAAAAATTGGAGTGATATAAAAGTTATACCCTGACATATTTTTGTTTCTACTGAATTAATTACCTAAACAAATTAACAAAAAAATAATTAATTAGCAGTAGGAAACATTAGTTTATAATCAAAGTGTGTTTGTGTAAAAAAGTGAGGTATCATTGTATGGTAAAATGAACGTATCTATAATTGTTACTTGTCACCCAATTTTGTTATTAAATCTAAGGTTAGAAGGACAATGTACTCTTTTATAAATAACTAGTATACTTTTTTAAAGAAAAAAAAAGGAAGGGTAAATGGCCATAATATATACTTATATAGTATCTTACTTAATTCATTTATTTTGAAACATTATCATTTAATAGTTTTAATTGTAAAAATTATGTTAATTAATCTTTTTAATTGTTATAAATATATTAATTAAAGATAAATTTTAATAGTTTTTATTATTTAATAGTTTTTATTAATCACATGATAAAATAAAAGAAAAAAATGTCTTTTATTTTCTTTTTTTAAGTTCAAAAAATGGTGGGAATTGAACAAGTGAAATGTTAAGTTAGTTTTTGTTAAAAAAGATGAAGATAATAAATGATCAAACTATTCTTTTAATGAATCTCATCGACGTTGAAGAATAAAAAAATATTAAAATAATTATGCTATAATCATATTTGTCTTCCATAATCCATTTTTTATAATTAAAAATTAAGAATTGTAATTAGTATATTTTGTGAGTGTTCAATAAATTTATATATTTTTTAATATTATGAAAAAATTAAAATATTTTTAATGAATTTATTTACCGGTAAGAAAAATCAATAGCTCTGTGAGTACAAAATATATAATATTTAACTCTAAAAAAATAAAGTTGTCTCGTATGATGTTGAATTCATATTTTAAATAATTGCCTGAACTATCACTCTTGTTAAAAAAAAACACTATATATCTTGCCACCAAAAGAATCGATCAATCACAATCTAAAAATAAAAACACGTATTAAAAAAGGAAGAAAAAAGAGTATTTAAAATCAGTTATATTTTACGAAAATATATTTTAATTACTTACATTTTAAATGGGGTAGAATAAATTGATACATTTACAAAAAAAAAAAAAGTTTAAGAATTTATTTTGTAAATTAATAGAACTATGTTACTTGGTTTCCAAGTAGATAAATGAATTAACAAAAATTTATTAATTTATAAAATAGATTTATATTGTTTTTTTTTTTTGTAAAAATAAAGAAACTTGTCCTATTTTACCTAATAAATAAAGATTCAAAATATATTTTTGTTAATAAACCCTTAAAAATATGAAAATACTGTGTAATGTGTACTAACACAACTATTTTTCGTTAATTCATAATTTATTCAACAATACGATACTAAATTCTAATTAACTTAAAAGATAAATAAATAATTAACATATTATTAGTCTGAGAATAATAAAAATAATTAGATAATCTTATTTTAAAAATAATGACATCTATTTCTTAGTTTAGTTCATAAAAGAAAGAACATGCATCGAAGTTCATGCCTTAATAAAATATAAAGGAAGTGAGAGGCTGGAAGAGGTGTAATCAAGGGGAGCTAATCATTTTTAATAACCTAATCATCTTTGGGAATAAATAGTAGTAATCCTCAATGTCTGCATGCGAAAAATCTGCCGTAGACAGCTCACTTCATTCATAGGAAACTTTTTTCTCTTAAACACTCGGGAAGTAAAAATTATACATTATTTTTAAAATATATAATAATCTAATATTTTTAATTAATAAAATTAAAAATTAATATAACTTTATTTAAAAAAAATATCAATACTTAACGAGGAAAAACAATATCATTATTAAAAAATATATCTTAAAAATAATGAATAATACTTTTTAAGATAACCCCTAAAATGTTCAGATGATACTCACAATAAAAAAATATAAAAAATTAATATTTTTTTTTTAAAAATATCAATATAAGAATAATTAAATATTTTACTATATAATTTAAGGATAAATATTTTGGGATCTCTTTGATTAAAAATATTGCTTATTTTTTAAATTAAGAAATATGTTTTTAGACCTTTTATTTATATAAAAAATGTTTATTAATTCTTTTACTTATAAAAAAAATGACATAAAAACTTTTAGTAATATTGATAATTTTAAAAAAAATTAATAATAAAATAATGGGAAATATCTCTCGTATTTTTTAATAAAATAATTTTAAATTTTTATAATATTTTTATAATTAAATAATATATTTTTTAATTTAATAAATTAAATGATATATTTTATATGAATAGAAAGATTTATCTTATAATTTAATAATTTAATATTTTAAATTTTTTATAATTAAAAATATTACACTTAACATAAAAAAGAAAAAAGAAAAAAGAAAATCCGTAGCTACCCTAAAGTTAAACTCATAATTTTCTATTCATCCGTGTATATTACGAATCCCCGTACTTTTTTCACACTTTCCTTTATTTTTTTACTTTATAGCTTTTTTTCTTTTTAATGAATACATCATCAAAAAAAACAAAATCTCTATTGAATCCAATTTCACAAAGCTAAAACTGTTACAGTAACTTCTTTTTTTGTTTGTTTTAATAGTAAGAAACATGCTCAATAATTATATATAATTATATTACAAGTTGAGATGCTATAAATATATTTATAAGAAAAGATTTATATCAATTAATTTTTTATATAACGAAAGGTATTATTTAACTTTTTATATCTTATAAAAGATATAAAATAATAATAAAATTCATTATTTATTTAATATTTTAATAATTTTGTAAGAAAATTTTATTGTTCATTCAATATTTTAATAATTTTTATGATAAAATAATCCTATTTGAACTGCTTCTTGTGTAGGTCTTTGTTCAGCTGGAAGCAGAGGAGGAGGATCACTAGTCGTCTTTCATATCTTCTGCTTTGATATTTTGATTCTCTTTGTATCTTTGGATGATACACAGAGTAGTTGCCAGGAATTATCTCACCATTAATATATATATCATAATTTAAACACATAGTAAGACTGTCTGCTGAATAATACTCCTATTTAGTGTTTTCTATTTCACCAATAAGGACAAGAGAACCAACCTCCGTAATCCTTATTCTTAATATCAATGTATGAATCTGGTAACACCCAAAGAAACCCAGGAAATTCTACGTTAGAAAAAACACCAATTAGCTCAAACATATAGACCAGGCAATTTACTGTAGAGGAAATTAATATAAACCTTGAACACTTCTAGTTTATCCTTGCATATGTTATTAATGCATACCCTTGACTTTTCAGATGTCAAACACCATTGGACTTCATCGACAGCAATTCACAGAGCCCCCTTTAAATAATCCTCCCCTTACATTCCATTCCATGAACCGTAATTCGGGATATCTTTGAAAGAATCCCCCTTTGAACAGAAAGCAGGTCGTGACAGAGCGACATAATTCAATCCAAATAGTTCATATTGGGTTAATTAATATCTGAAAAGAGCTTTCCAAGTCATTATTTAAATTAAACTTGTTTAAGTTGATTTCATTTCCAGGTGTCCAAATGTTAATCAGCAAGTCGTTCCCTGCATTCATGACAAAATGATATACTATTTACAATTACTGTTATCGATCTGTAAAAGGTTTGATTACTTCATGCTTCACTCCAGAAGTTCAGGAATTGAATTCTCAAATTAAAGTTGTAGAAAAGAAAACAATGTTAGCCATCAAACTATCATGAAAATAAACCATTTTTTTCTTTCTGATCCCCTAAAACAGATAAATCATGTGTTATTAGGCCAACTCTGTGTTCGTATCTGTAATTATGTATGGGGAAAACTCAGTTGTAAAGTACAAAATTGTGTATGGCACACCTATCAAATGAATTGGGTTGAAGTATTTGAAAAAAGGTTAATAAAAAATTATTTCAGGAATCATAATTCAACGGAACAAACAAAACCCAATATATATATCTTTCAAAGTAGCAAGCAAAAATAAAAGGAGTTCAGGAATTTAAAAAAAAAAAAAAATTGAAAAGGAGAGCTAGGAGGAAGGTGCCTTCCAAGTACAGTGGCGAGAGTGTTGAGGTAAGTCTCAAACATTTGCTCTCGAGTGGGAGAAGGGTCTATGGGGAACTCCATAAAAAGATTGGCTTCCATGGCCATTTCAGAGGCTAAGAGAGAGAGAGAGAGAGAGAGATGTTCTTCACCCTTCAGAAGAGCAGAGGTAATCAGGAAGCTAATGAGAGACTCTACAGTTTCATGTTAGGGATCGAAAGAGATTGATATTTTTGATCATTTTACAGTTATAATGGGCTTTAAAGTTCTCGGTTTCCTTTTTGGGCCTCAAATAAATGGACAGAATGTAAATACTAAAAGGAAATTCTAAAAAATGCATTCTTATTAGTACATTATCCATATGTTTTTTCTTTTTTTTTCTTATACTTTATTCGACCATTTTAAATTGTCAAAAATTAAGGATGTTAACTTATTCGGTAAGAATTAAAATTTATGATAAAAATTTGATTTTTACAAGGTAGGTTTGAAAATTACCCTTTTCGTACCGCATATCTCCTAAATCCCATTTTTTTTTAATTTTTTTAAATATATTATATTTTATAAAATAAATGTTGATTAAAAATAATATTTTTATTGATAAATAAATATTTTAATTACAAAAATTTAATATTTAATAAATGAAACATAAATTATTATAACAATTATATTTATAATTTAAATTTATTTGATTTAATTATATGATAAATAAATATACTATATTTAAATTATTATAATTTATTTATTAATGTTGAATATATGTTTATTATGCTCATTTGAAATTGAAATTGTTGAACAACTTTTCATTCGATTTAATTACTTAAAAAAAATATAGCTTCTATGGATGGAGAGGTATAAATTTACATCAATTTCAACATTTAGATATAGTTTTTTTTTTATTTTTTTTCTAAAACTTTGTCTGCATCGATCCACAAGATTCATTAATAATGGATAAGGCATAAAAACTTGAATTCACTCCTGCAATTACTTTTAATTTTTGTGGCTATTAATTGACTGATAAGGAATGTTTTAATATTTTGTAAAATTATAGCTCCGAGTCTTGAAACAATTGTAACTTTCTTGTTTAATATTTTTCAAGAGTAAAAAATTGATTATCATTGATAAGATATCTATTTATAGAGATAATACATATAATTATAAACAGATTGTCGAAGATTTTATTGAACCTGCACGTGGTGTTATTAAGTTTAATTTTTGATGTTAGATCGATGTAAAGATGACAAAGGAGCAATTGCAGTTGTAACAAGAGATTAATATGAGAATATTACTGGTAACTAGAGGTCTGGAAAGTGGAAGAAGTAATAGCTTTATCTTTAACTATCGACCAAGTCAAAATAATGCAGAGATTAAATATAAATTAGCAGAAGCGATTATAAGGAATTATAATTAAAATTTATGAAAGAATGAGACTAAATATCCGAGACTGTGTATTGTAATACTGAAAACATTTATTAATTATATAATGGGAAATCATAATTAAAATTTATGTAATGACATTTGTACCTCTAAAACCTATAATTATATAGCACATAAGATAACAAAATGATCTTTCTTAAATCATAAGGAGGATAACTTTAATGTTTTAGATCGATATTCTTCCTTGGATTCATAAAATTATAATTATTGAAACCTTATAATAAATTTTATATATTCTTGTCTTCTTAAAAAAAATATGGATGTATAAGGTAAATTATTGAATTGTTTGATGGATTTTTTTTCTAAAAAATTTGCTCCATGTCTATCGTAGCAGTGCATTATAAATATCAGCTATAGTTATTAACGCTAAGAAATGATAGGGTTATGGTGTTCTCAAAATTTTTCTATATAACCATTTCATTGATTAAACTTTTATATTAACTGAATAACATTATTTATTTTATGGATAAATTTTTATTTTTAACTTCTTTTACATAATATTCATATATTATTTTATAATTAAAATATTTTTTACATTTAAAAAAAAACAATACATATATTTTTATAAAGTAAAAGCATATATTTTTTTAAAAAAAAATTAAAACAAATATATAAATAGTTGAATTATATAAATTATTGCATGGCTAACATTTGATTAATGTATTGTGCCTTCCGCGACAAAATTTATAAAGAATCTTAAATTTAATTGATTAATAGTGGACCCAAAATGATACTTTATAGAGGGCAGGACAAGCGAACATGGGAGAATCCTGAGTCCAGTCAAATTAACTAAGTTTAATTGAATTATATAACTTATGGAGTTTCATTGTGTGAAAAACATATATAAATTTTTTTTTATACGGTATATAATTCTTTTTAATATTATAATAAAATAAGCTTAAGTTTTTTTAACGAAGTAAGTTAAAAGTAAAATTAGTTAAATAATTTTTTTTTTAAAATATTCTTATTATTATCTTATTCTCATATTTTATTCAAAAACAAGTTAAATATTTTATTAATTATTATGGATATTATTTGATCTAATAACAAATTATATTTATAATAATAAATAAAAAATAAATATACATTATTGAGATATAATAATTAGGTTGTCTATGCACATGAGAATTAAATTTGTTTAAAATGTCGTAATAAAATATTTAATATGGTGGATATTTATACTTAATAATGAAAAAAATAAAAAAAAATATGTTTAATAATTAAAAATATAAATATTAAAATAATTCTAAATATAATAATTTTATAGTTTAACGTTTAAAATTTATGGTTAAAGACATATTTACTTAACGATAAGGAGGGATAAATGTTTCATTTCAACTTTAAACAAATAAATTTTTAGTTATAATATTTATAAAATTATTAATAAATTAAATTAAAAAATATAATTATATCTAACTTCAATTTTAAATTTTAAATTTTAAATACTAAATATATAAATAAAACTCATTAATTTGAACATATTTTATCTAAAAGAAGATACATATAACATATTTTTTAATTAAAAATTAATTAATATTATTTTTTATTGTGTATATATTATCTCTTATGGATATAAATCTATTTAAAGTTTAGTGATGTATTACTAAAAAGTTAATATTTTTCATATTATTTAAAATATTTTTTTTAAATTACTTAACTTATATTTTTGTTTATTTGTATTAAAAATATTTAATAATTGTATTATATTATATAAGTCAAGGAATATACATGATACTTTTATATAGAAATATACGCGTGTCTTTATATAATAATTACAAATAAATTAGATATATATTAATAGATACGTTAATAGATATATATATATTTAAAAATTTAATTTTTTTTTGAGTAAATAGTAAATATATTAATTCAAATTTTTAATATCTCACACGTGTAAAAGTACACTATTAATGTCGAGGATTGCCACGCGTTAGTAGTTGGACCATCGCCTTCAGTGAATCCAAAGATTCACTGTGGAGTTTGGCCCGTTGATTATTTGCTGCCTACTTGCCTCATTGTTATGTTACTGTTATCTAACTCTCAAAGGTGCATTTGGCTTTGTAGTTATGCAGCATATATATATATATATATAACTTATGCTATTTGTTATTTTAAAATGAATATCGTCTGAGTACATGAATTCCTCTTATCGTTTGAGTATATGAATTCCTAGTCCAATCTTTGACTCTCTGAAACAGTTAATTACAAGCTAAGAAAAATTATTCGTATTGTATAAATATAACAATATTTTGGGAAACATGCCATTGGGTATGTACGGGATTCTGCTGTATGTAATATCTTAAAAAATAATTTTTAGATTAGATTATTTATTTATTTTAATATCAAAATATAAAATGAAAAAAAAATGTATTCTAAAATAATATTTTTAATAACGAGAGAATTTAATTAACACAAAATCCTATTAAGAATAAAGTAAAAAATAGTTATTCTCATCCATTCTTTTGTATGCTTGTATTTGTTGGAGTGTGCAAAATCGGTTTGGATTCCCCTTTTAACGTTTCCTTTCCCACTATTCTTACTTTTTCATCTCCTTTAAAAATCGGATCTAATAAATAAGATAAAATTAATATTTAATCATAAAATATGACCTATTTATTATACATGATGCTTGAGTCTTGTTTCATGACCAGGCCTTAAGCCTCACTATTTTAAGCACAAGAAATACGATCATTAATTTAAACTTACAATATGATTGTACTCAAATTAGTTAATATTTTTATTGTTGTAACATTTCTAACACATACGTTTATGTGTATTTTTTATGTATAATAATAAATATATATATAAAAATTAAATCTTGAGATGAATAAAAGATTAAATATATAGTTTCATAGATGACATATAATGTAAAATAAAAAATAATAATTAAACATGTTCTAAAAATGTTAATTTCACAAATTTTTTAGTGTTAAATTGAATTTATATGCACATTTTTAATATCTAATGATACATTTAATCAGGATGGAGGAACTAGGATTATGGTGGATCATGACCCTCTCGTCTTGATAAACGTTTCTTGTAATATATATGTAATTTAT
Source organism: Hippophae rhamnoides (assembly GCA_033030585.1). Taxonomy (NCBI): domain Eukaryota; kingdom Viridiplantae; phylum Streptophyta; class Magnoliopsida; order Rosales; family Elaeagnaceae; genus Hippophae; species Hippophae rhamnoides. The sequence goes on from CM065433.1 coordinate 43,439,649, forward strand.
TTATTTATTTATTTTGGTAAAATATATGTAATTTATCGAGAAAAGAAATTAGACGATATCCTATCAACGAAATTTACCCTTGTTGCCACTGTTAGGAAATTTACATAAAATGGTATAATCACAAATTCTCCCTCCCAAGATCTTTCTTTGAAGAATATTAAATAACAGAGAAATAGATAATACACAACACAAGAATTATAGTGGAAACTCCAAATTAGAGAAAAACCACTTTCGTTGTCAAAAGACAACCAGAGAAAAATTCACTATGTGGAAAATTGATACAACCACACTCTCATTAATTTTCTCACATACCCAAAAGACAAGAGCAATTACAAGCTCGAGAGAATTTTCCCACAAAATTCTCACTCAAGAACTTCTCATATAAGCTTTTCTCTATTTTTGTGATGATTATCAATGAGGAAATGAAGCCATATTTATAGCCTTCAAGTTCTCATTTCATATGCCAAACATTTCTTCATTCAACAAAATTAGGCTACCTAATTTTCTTTTTCTTTATTCAAACAAGGTTAGGCACTCCATAATGACAATATGGTAAGCCACCTTTCATGAATTTTGTTCTAAATTAGGCATCTCCTATTTTGACTAACAAACTTAATATTATTTTTAATCAATCATAATAATCTCCACCTTGATTAAAAATAAACATGGTTACTGCACTACAACAATCTCATTCCAACGGTAATTCTCTACATCGAGAATTATCATACTCCACGTAAAGAGTACACCGGCTTAGAATTAATCACCAATTCTAAGAATTTCACATCAGGTACCATGTCGAAAAAAAACTTCTTGAAATTTATGGTGCAACTCTCACACTTGGTTTTCCCGAGAGTTCATCGCCCATCGACATCCTTTCCTGCACGCGCTTGCATCTATACGAGCCAATGCAGGGTGTGCAAACTTGTGGACCCGCTTACCGATGGCACACCTCTTTAGCGGTATTTAGAGACTAGCGGCGTCTGTGAGGATGTACACGCTCTTTTCAAAGAAGCGTCGATATAGTCTTTGAAAATGACATCTTATTAGTGTCACCGTCGGTATTTGAAAGCAGGATCAATTTAAACCGCCTTTGGACATTTTAACTTGAGGTGCCCGGATTGTCCCACGCCCAAAGACTTACTTCTTAACAATTTTTCATGAAATTTTTTTTTTTTTGTCATTTACTAATCTTGAGTTTTTGGTAAATATTTCTTTCACTGCTCGATCTTTTTCTTGGAAAACAACTTTCTAGTAACTTGAAAAAATTATTTTCTCCTTTCCATGAATCAAGATAGGTTTCATGTGATCATAGAAGATGGAAGAGACCGGATGAGCCTTAAATATCTTCATCATCAAGTTTAACTCCGATGGTTTCTAGTTCGGAGAAATACCATTGAGAACAACTAGATGGTCGTAGACGTAATAGTTCCTTCATTAAATGCAAAGTATGAAGCGCTTCTTTCAAATACACCGATTTGAAAGCGCCTTTTGCACGATACAATTCTTCAAGCTTTTCCCGAGTTCTTTGGCCATAGATATTCCACGCACATTTGCGAGAATATTTTTGGCCAAACAAAGCCAATTGCACTTTGCGACTCTTAGATCGAGATCTTCCAAATCTTAAATCACTTATATTGGTTTTTGGACTCGATACCAAGAATTTGGTTTCCCCTTTAGCGCCTTGTGTAACCCATATTTGATCAACAAATCTTTGACTTGTACTTGCCTGACCAAAATTGATTCTCCCATCGAATTTCTCAATGTCAATCTCACTCCCGACATTTCTCCTTCTTTCTTTGAAATTGGCTCATACAGGTTGTTAGGAAATTTGGATAAAATGGTATAATTACAAATTCTCCTCCCAAGATCTTCTTGAAGAATATTAAATATGAGAGAAATAGATAATACTGTACAACCTGAATTATAGTGAAAACTCAAATTAGAGAAAAACCACTTTCGTTGTCAAAAGACAACCAGAGAAAAATTTACTATGTGGAAAATTGTTACAACCACTCTCGATGAAATTTTTCTCACACCCAAAAGACAGGAGTAATCTGAGCCGAAGAGAATTTTACGCCTGAAATTCTCTCACTCAACTACTTCTCATTCAAGCTTTTCTCTATTTTTGGGATGATTATCAATGAAGAAATGAAGCCATATTTATAGCCTTCAATTTCTCATTTCATATGCAAAACATTTCTTCATTCAACAAAATTAGGCTACCTAATTCTCTTTTTCTTTATTCAAACAGGCAACTTCATCTTTGACAATATGGTAAGCTAACTTTTATGAATTTTCTTTTAAATTAGGCACCTCTTATTTTAATTAATAAATATAATATTATTTTTAATCAATCATAACAGACACGATGATGATGAAACGGATTAATTAATTAAATACCATGGAAAGTATTGAAGTTTAGGTGGAATAGTCAGAAGCAAAATCCACTTACATGAAGTTTCTAATTTGCAACGACTTTTGAGTTTCCATTTTTCATAACTCCATACAAGCATGGGGATTGATAGATTGCGAAAAGAAATTAGAGAAGATCGAAAGGTTCTAAATAAATTTTTCTTTTTTTTCATTTAATGAAAACAGTTTAAAATAAATTCATATTAAAAATACAAAAATAAATAAAAGATATAAAGGTTTATCTGTTTGTAACTGGATGTACGTACCTTAGATACATATGTAAGGTAGAATTTTCCTTTATATTCTTACTATCAATTGTTATTCGACCTCTATAAAATAATTCGTGGTACTGAAAAAATATCAAGAATGTATTTTTTTTTATAAATTTCTCTAACATTTAAAAAAATATTTTTAATAAACTAAATATATTATCATAACTCCAATTAATAATAACATTAATTTTTTCCATTCACATATTTTTTCCAATTTTTTTAAACTATTAAGATATCATTCAAAAATTATAAAGTAAAATTTATTTATTATATTTATTATTGTCAAAAATAAAAATCTACAATAATAAAGTAAAAAAATACATAATAAATGAAAATTTTATTTAAATTAAAAATAGTTAAAAAAATAATCTTACTTTCTTTCATGAATCAATAAATCTTTACGGGTCTTTTTTAAATTTTTAAAAACATATTTATCATTTTTATATATTATATAAACTTTCTTATATTATCTTTTATATTTATTGATTAGAAAATTAATTAGAAGAAGAGAAAAAACTTAAACTTTTTGACGATACTTTATGAAAAATTGTAAATTTACTTTTGATTTATTTAACATAATTAAAAAAATCATTTCTCATTCAACAAACAATTGTTTATAATAAATGGATAATTTATTATAAAATAAGATATAATTTATTTTTTAATATTTTTAAAACTTTATAAATTAGTTAAAAAAATTATTTTATTATTAACTTCGCTTTTAAAGTTTTATTTTTCTATTGATACATTTGGAATTATACGTTATTAATTTTAATTAAATTTGGTCTTTAAGGTTTTTAAAATATTAAAAAATAATAAAAAATTAAATAAAAGAACACTCTTAAAAATATATAATAATGAAAATAACATTATTATTAGATGGGATCCAATGGAAGAATGTAACAATTTTACTACATTTGATCACTTAAAATAAGTAATAAAAATATTATTTATTGTATGTATTATAATTTTATTTTCCTAATTTATAATTTTGTGTATTTACATATTTTTATTTTATAGAAGAAAATAAAAATAATTATTTTTATTTTATTAATTTAATATAATTTATTATTTATTATAAAATATAATAAATTTGTTTTATATAATTTACCTTTAAAAATATTATAAAATGCTATTTAATATTTATAAAAATTAAAGTATATCTATAATATTACTGAAAGAATAAAGATGATTTGTAACAGCAGTAAGCCCACAAAATCTGTTTTGATGTGAAAAGCAACTAACAAGTCCAAGGCATCCGCATAATGTACGGTTACTTGCAGCCTTGCATTTAACAAAAAAAAATTTAATTTAATCTTTTATGAATAATAATTGATAAAAAAAAATTAGTTGGATTTTTTAATAAGAGTAAAATAAGAATTATCCAACCTTCTTTCTTATATTTTTCATCCATGGTTACTCCATTACCATTTCTTCTCTTATTAATGAATTTTTTTGATATCCCTAATTATGTTGTTAATTACGTGTTTATTGGATCATAGAGTTATAACGCCTTCAAGCAGACACAAAATTTATGTAAATCTAATGTGATTTGGTCAGGTAAATCTATAAAATAAATAAAGGTTCCAACTTTTTAAGAATTGGATCAAAATCCATCTATCAAGCATTTACATGTAGGTAACTATGAGACAATTCATGGAATTTGAATTCAAATAATACCCAATTCCCAAAAACCCAAATGGGATTTTAGTGGATGACATGTCTTCTAATTTTTTTATTAATGTAAATTAGTTGATGTTTTTTAAATTTTATTTTATTTATTTTGGTGCTCAGAAAATATTGAATCATCTGGGATATCTCAGTTGTGATATTTAGAAAGAATTTAATTGGTAAAGCTCAAGATATCATCACTCTTGTGATGATTGATCATAAAATTGATTATGAGAACAATTTATTATATAACGACGGCCCTAAAAATAACTAAAAAATGTAAGATATAAGTAGAAAAGTTGGATAATTCCTACTTCATTCCTACCCAAAAAGCTCCAACTGAGTTTTTTTTTTTTTTTTTGTCCATTGATGTCTAAAAAATATTAAACTCAAATTAAAAAAAAAACATGAGTAATAATAAATAAGAAACTTTTTCATATGATAAGCAAGAAAGAAGTCACGTGCATATAAGACGTGCCACCCTTAAATTTTCGATAATATCAATATTTTTTAGAAAGTTTATTATTTGAATATTATATTTTTACTTTTATTATACTAAATATTTATTTATATTTCTTATATATTTTTTATTTTTATTCTACCGTTATATAATTTTTACTAATTAAACTCTAATAAAATGATAAATGTTTAACATTTTTTCATAAATTTTACAAAAAATTATATCAAATAACATTTAAACTTATATATAATAAAAAAAGTACCCAAATAATATTAAATTGTTCAATTGGATAAAGTTAAGTATTAAACGTACATAAATAATCGTAGTTAAATTTAAACGGTATCCAATTGAACGACGTTGAATTGGATTATGTTCAATATGAAATGATATGTTAGACTTTTTTTAATAGTTAAAATATATAAACTTGACATAATTATGTTATTTTTGTGATTAAAAATTTTAAAAGTGTAATTTTTTTTAAATTATACTAGTTTAGTTTTCCTGACATTTTATTAAAAAATAATTCATTTTACCTTTAAATAATTTATCTAAATTGTATTAAACAACATATAAATATATAAATATTCATTATTGTTTCTAAAGTATAACATTAATTTTATCTCTTTTTTTTCTTTTGTGTAATTGAATCTTTTAAATGTTTTTTATACTTTATATTGTTTAATTTCTTTTGATTTTTTTCGTATGCATATATATTAAATTATGTTATTTAGTTTTGTTTAAAAATAAATTTATCTATATTTGAATTTGGATTTTAATTTCATAAAAATATACATTTAATATATAATATTTGTGATATAATATTTAAAAATATTAATATAATTATTTAAATAATATCTTAAAATTAATCACAATTACGTCCTAAATAATCCTGAGTATTAAAAAAAAAACTTTTTAAAACATCTACAATTTGTAATTTAAAAAAAAAATTACCGTAAAAGTACCGATCCAAAAGACAAGTTAAAAACAGAATCTTATCTTCTTCATCAGTACTGTTCTTTGTTCTTTTCACCGGTGGACTACGGCTATTCGTAGTTTTGTCTGGCAGGGTGAGATTTTTTGATGAGATATTATTAGTTAAGATTGTTAAAACTATTTTTTATTAATTTATAATAAATTTTCATATAATTTATTATTATTTTTTCTTATAGTTTTTAATACTTGTTTTTTTTTTTAAGAAATCGAACGTGACATTTTTGTTTGTTTGTTTGTTATCAAAATTTTAATTCTATGAGAAATTGTAAAAAGGAAACAGTTTCTGATCCATTCTACTGCGACTGTATCTATGTAGGCACATCAAGACAAAAGTATCAATCATAAAGGACTATTTACATTAATGACACTAATATTATTAGGATCTATATGAGATTAATTTGTGCACCTGTTTAAAGTAACAATTAATTGCCATAATTGTACTAATTTTCTTGGATAGAAGCTATTAATGGGGAAAATTCTTTATTATTATTATTATTATTATTATTATTATTATTATTTAAGAAATAATACATGCACATACTCTCTTTTTTTCTGATTTAATCACGTGAATTTAAAACCATACACAATCATGACAAAAATTATTTGAATAAATAATTCAATTTATAACCGTTATACGTATAAAATTGATTATAAAAAATAATAAATGTGTAATTGTATAAAAATAATTGTTAAAAACCAAATATAATCAGTTCGGTTTATTCGTGTAAGTGTAACTGTTGGGAAATAACGCAAATTTCCGATAAGTCAGATTTAAGAGAAAGCAAAAATAGAAAAATAACACACAAATTTGATAACGGAGTTCTACTAATTCGCTTTACGCCTCCTGACCGCTGCATCTTTTTAACCGAAGTGGGAGAAATTACACGCTGCTTACAACATTCACAACTCACAACCCAATTACACCCAAGAAAATTACTCTCAATTTTTCTCACAAAAGCTTTTCTCTCTAAGCCTTTTCTCTCAATCGGAACGAACACTTGGATGGTTAATTCATTACAATTACACATATATTTATAGGAAAATTTACTCCTGAATTACACCTTAAATTAATGGTTCCTTGTAATTAAGCTCCATGTTTTACTCCTCATTTCGCTTCCATGTTTTACTCCTTGCTTTGTTCCTTGTTTTGCTTCCATGTTTTGCTCCTTGTTTTGTTCACATGTTTTGCTTCCCACTCGCTCCTAATTAAGGAGCTTTATAACAATAATCTCTAATCTCCCCACTTGAAGACCGATTTTAACTGCCTTTCACACTCGATCAACGCAAAGCAGCTTTTCTAGTCTGTTCACATTTAACACCAATCAAGTTTAAGCACAACTTCGCCATTAATAATAACCACCTTTGTTAACATATCCGCCGGATTTTTGCTTCCTTTGAATCTTCTCCAAAGATAACACATCATCTTCTAATGTAGATCCACAAGTGATAACGAAGTCCAATATGTTTGGTTCTAGAATGAAATGTCAATTCTTCGCCAAGTTGTATTGCACTTCGACTATCACTACGCAGTAACATTCTTCTCTTGTTTTAATCCCAACTCGCTTAACAAACCTCAAGCCATATCATCTCTTTACTAGCTTTAGTTACCGCTACATACTCACCAGAAGTGATGTAGCGACAATTTTCTCAGATTTTCAGACATATCCAACTAACAAATTTTAGTTCCAACAAGAATATATAACTAAATGCTTCTTCTGCGATCAACTTCACCTCCAAAGTCTCCAGATCTACGTATCCTTGTACTTTTAACTCTCCTTTACTAAAGTACAAACACTTTTCTCAAGGCTCGCAGATACCTCAAAATCCACTTAATCGTTTCCCAACGAAGTTTTCCCGATTTGAAATAAATCGCTTAACAACTCCCATCGTACGCCAATGGTCCTGGTCTTGTACAGATGCACTATCACAGTACATCAAACTTCCAACGGGCCGAGGCATAAGGAACCTTAGCCATGAATTCTCTCTCTTCCTCCGTCTCGAGGACCGATCCTCGATAGGCGAAAATGACTAGTCAAGTGGCGTTAACCGGCTTGGCATCGTCATGTTGAATCTATGCAAAACACGATTGATGTACTCGCTCGAGATAACTACAAGGATCCTTTCTTCTTATTTCTTGTGATTTGCATTCCAATAATCTTTTTCCGGACCCAAGTCTTTCATGTCAAACTCCCTCGATAATCGATGCTTCAATCTTCCGATATCATCCATATCCGAACCTCGCTACTAACATATCATCAACATAAAGTAGTAAAATGATATAACTGGGACCTATATCTCTCAAGTAGCAACAATGGTCAGCATTGCACTTCCGGAAACCTTCCTCAGTGTACGGTATCAAACTTTCTCGTACCATTGTCTCGGCTTGTTTCAAAGGCCATACAAACTCTTCTTAAGTCTCGCACACCATGCTCTTCTCTTTCCCCTTCTTTTCGAGAAACCTTCCGGGCCGGTACATGTATATCTCTTCATCTAAATCTCCACGAAGGAATGCAAGCCTTCACATCCAACTGTTCAAGATGAAGATCTTCGATGGCTACAATGCTCAATACCGATCCGATAGTATTAAGCTTCACAACTAGGAGCAAATATTTCAGCCAGAAGTCAACCTTCCTTCCGTTGAAACCCTTGACAACTAGGCGGGCTTTGTATCTCTTGGAACCATCACAAGTCTCTTCACCCTAAGACACCCATTTGTCATGGAAGGCCTTCTTCCCCATGTGTAACTCGCCTAGTTCCCACGTCGTCGCGAGATGAGAGATTTCATTTCTTCTTTCATACAAGCTCCCACTTGTTGGAATCTCGAGTCCGACAAGCTTCATCGTAGCATTCAGCTCCCTCTCCATCGCCGCAACATATACTTCATGATCTCCCGTTAGGCACACGAGGTCGAGAAGACCTTCTTAATACGTGTGAGTCGAGTGTCATGGCGTGGCCGAATGTCCGTGCACGTTTGTCCAACAAGTTCCTCCGTCGAGGACTTATTACAATTGGTTCTCCTTAAGTGAAGTATCCGGGACATCATCTCGCATCCGCAAATACTAACTCATTCTCGCCCGAGGCATCGGGCGTCTATTTTACGTATGCATGTCCTTATACATCACCCTTTCGTTGAAAATCACATCTCTGCTACGGATAGCTTTCTTCTTTTCGTCATCCCAAATGCGGTAGCCAAACTCATCCTCACTATAGCCAATTAATATGCATTTCTTGGATTTGGGATCAAGCTTATTCCTGCCTTGATCACTGATATGCACAAATGCTACACAATCGAAAACTTTTAGATGTGATAGTTTCACCTCTTTTCCGCTCCATACCTCCTCTGGTATGGATGCTTCTGGCTCTTTCTGTCAATGTTCGGTTCATACGCTCAGCTACACCATTGTGTTGAGGCGTGCCTGGCACAGTTCTTTCCATTCTGATCCCATGCTCATAGCAGAAATTTTTGAATCTGGTGTCTTCATATTCACCACCAATTATTCATGAGCTTTGATCTTTAAACCCATCTCATTTTCCACCATAGCTTTCCATCTTCCGAAAGCCTCAAATACTTCGTACTTATGCTTTAGAAAGTAAACCCATACCTTCCGAGAGTGATCATCCATGAAATTCACGAAGTAGTGTTTCCCACCAATACGATGCATGCCGTCGGGTCCCCAAACATCGTAGCTGAATAAGCTCTAGTCTTTCCTTCTTCTGGGATTCGCAACTTGTCCGAAAGTCACTCTCTTTTGCTTTCCAAGTACGCAATCTTCGCACATGTCTATCTCCGTGAGACCGTAGACCGGAAGTTTTCCCTTTGATTGCATAATCTTCATCCCCTTCTCACTCATATGGCCTAGTCCTCCTGCCAAGGCATTTGGTGTTTCATCATTGGCCGCAACTATAATCGAACAACGTGCCTCCGTTGTCATGTAAAGAAGTGCCACTTTTCTTGCCTCGAGCAATCGCCATTACACCCTTTGAAATCTTCCAATCATCACCATGGAAGATCGTAGTGTAGCCTTCACGGCCAACCGCCCCACCGAGATTAAGTTCCTTCGAGATCGGGAATATGCCCGACATCCTTCGCTCCCAAACAGATCCGTTCAACTTAATATTCACTACACATTTTCCAATAATAGCACATGGTTGATCATCACCAAGATATACCTTTCCAAGGTTTCCTGGGACATATTTCTCGAAGAATTCTTTTGTGAAGAGCATGGAACGATGCTACGTAGTCCAACACCCAAGATTCTTCCTCGCTCTCCAAAGCAGCATATCAATGCGATCATCTCCTCCCGAGGTGGAAGTAACATTTGCCTCCTCTTTACTTGTTTGTCCTTCGGGCATTCTTGCACTTATTTTTGTAAGGTTCTGCTTCTTCCACAATTCCAACACTCGATAGTCTTCGAGCTACGGGAATTATTAGATTCCTAGATTCGGACCTCCCGTCTTTGATCTACCTCGATAGTCGGTTCTACCACGTCCATTCCCTTTGGTTGAATTTCTTCCTCTCGACTCGTATGCAAACCGAAGAGGGTTGACGATTCAATTGCCTCTCTACGCTCTGATCTTTCACCGAGAACCAAATCACGAACATCGTCAAATTTCAACTTATCGCTTTCCCAACGAGCTACTCACAACAGTGACAAGAAGCATTCCACCTTTCTCGTGCAGAAGACAAAAGTATCAATGCCGTACTTCTTCATCGACCACTCTTCCACCGAACTCAACCGGGTTGTAAACGTGTCGAGTTCATCGAGATGTCGAGCTACCGATGCGCCTTCCGTCATCCGCAAATTGAACAAGCGCCTCAATCAAGCTGCACTTTGTTCGAGGGTGACGGCTTCTCATACATATTGGAGAGAGCCGTCATAAGACCCGCCAGTGGTCTTTTCCTTTTGCTATGTTGAAAGCAACATTACGGATAACGTTAATCGAATAACTCCGGCCTCGTCTGCTGTAAGATTCCAATCTTCTTCCTTCATACCGTGGCTTCTTCCCCGAGTAGAGATTGATATAGATTTCTTTTGATACGTATAATCCTCTTCTCGCATTTTTCCAAAACCCGAAATCTGTGTCATCAAATTTCCTCGAGTTTCACCCGTCCTTCATCTCTGCGCGCCATCGCTCCCACTAAAATCGACTTCCTCGGATCAAGTTTCGACTATTTCTTGCGTAAAATTGGACAAATCACTACCAATACTCGATACCAATTAGTGAAATAACGCAAATTCTCGATAAGACAGATTTAGGAGAACGCAAAAATAGAAAAATAACACACAAATTTGATAATCCGAGTTCACTAATCTGCTTACGCCTCCTGGACCGTTAGCATCTTTTTTACTGAAAGGGGAGAAATTACACAAGGTGTTTACAACATTCACAACTCACAACCCAATTACACCCAAGAAAATTACTCTTAATTTTCTCTCACAAAAGCTTTTCTCTCTAAGCTTTTCTTTCTAAGCTTTTTTCTCAATTGGAATGAACAATTTGGATGGTTAATTCGTTACAATTACACATCTATTTATAGGAAAATTCACTACTTGAATTACACCTTAAATTAATTGCTCGAATCGCCTCATGTAATTAGTTCTACCGCTTACTCATCGGTTGCCTCCATATTTTACTCCTTGTTTTGTTCCATGTATTGCTTATTAATTTACTCCTTAAATTAAGGAGCTTTATAACAATAATCTCTAACAGTAACAATATAATACCAATATTTTTTTGGCCAAACCGAAAATCTATTCATTAATCACGGTAAAAAAGATCAATATCTGACAAATAACAAGTCCACTCCGTAATAAGAGATATTTTACCTTTTTCTTTCTTTCTTTTTTAACTTATTAAATATAAGCTATATATATATATATATATATGTGTTAAATAAATAATCATGATCTGCTCACTACAAAAAATAGTCAGATCAGTTAAATCAATAACATCAACCTGCATACTCAAACACAACTTAGCTAGAGGAGAATCAGCAACATTATCCCCAGCAATTAAATCATAGCTTTGTTGTATACACAATATATATATATATATATGAAATTTTATTTATTTCCATGGCTATGTTGCGTTCACCAATCTGAATCAAGGAAAATATTATCATTAAAAAAAAAGTAAAATATAAATAAATAAAAAGACACTTTCCTTTTTCTTAGGAAGGATATGTACAAACTTTGAAAGAAAGTAGTTAAGAAAGAAGTGACTAATTTTCCTTTCTAGTGCGTAAGCGCATAAGACTTAGTGGGCAGGACTTTTGCCTGGAATTCCCTTTTTTTTAATATCAAATAATAATTGATGTAGTTCTAATTTATAAATAAAGATAAAAAAAAAATTTAATGAGTTTTATATTCTTTGATTATTAAGATAAAATACCTCAGGACCTCATATATTTTTTCAGTAATCTTCATACATAAAAACCATAGGAAAAAAAAAGAGAGGCAAAGAAAGATATCCAAAGAATATGTATTAGTTTTATTGAAGATCTAATTATTAAAAAAGAATCAATCATATTTGAAGAACAGTCATAATTGAAAGAAAAGTATTAAATGAAAAATAGGTGTTTGACATAAAATGGATATTCAATATCCACTTAATTTTTAAGTTTATTTCTATTACCAGTAAAATATAATTTTTAATAAATTTGTAGAGAAATTATTTATGAATTATGAATTATGTTGCTCCAGTCAAATGATACACTTCTAAAGTGAATGTATAAACTATAAGCATAAATAGGATTTACCTAAAATTCAAAATCAGTTAATACCAATTTCTCTATGGTTTGAATTTCTTAGTCAATTTTGTTTATTTTATTGTAATGGATTTCTAAGTCATGAACCGCTTGAATTCAATAATTTGTTGTGTCCGGTGTTGACCCAACAAAAGCCTACATAATATTTAAATAAAAATAATAAGATGAGAAAAAACCGAAAATGAAGAGGAACTGTTTTGTACAAGATCTAATTAATTGGGAGTCTCAACCCTCAACGCATACTAAACAACCGCTAAAAGCTTAAAAAAAAAAAAGATTACAGAGGATGATTATTAAAAGTTGGAGTTGACCACTAATTAAATTGGATTATGAGATATTTACTAACATGATAACAAAAACATTATTTTAATTTTCCATTAAAAGCTATCAACTAGATCACACAAACTCCCCCTTCACTTAATCATGGTTGTTCCATTGTTTACATCCAGGGACCCACTTGGGGCACTTAGGACTAAAATAATTTGACACCACTTTTGAGTTCAAAAGTTCAACAATAGGTGCAAATTTAACGCAGCGTGGGGTCTTGTACTGGTTAATAGAAGCTCCCAAGCTAATAGCATAATCCATCAACTTGTCAAAAGTCCCAGGTTCTACAGTCTTGATTTCAAGGGGCCCAATTGATTTGTCTGAGACACGACCTTGGCGATACACACTGTTTAGAGACTCTTCCATGGTCAAGCAACAATCTTTAAACACTGATGGTGGAATTTTGGTTGAGCCATTGACACTAATTTCCCAGTACAGTACATAATGACCTGGAATTGTTGAAGTATCGGCATAGCTTGTGTACTCCGAGACAGTAGCATCAAATTGCACCAAATGGTTCACAGCATTCTTCACAGCGTTTTGGAGCTCTACTTCATCTGTCTTGTCTGAATCTATACTCAAGACCACATTTTTCCTGCAAATGAATTGGAATTGTGGGGCTTTGTTCTTGAAACCAGAAACCCTTAGTACATCTCCTACTCTGTAACGATACAGACCTAAAACACAACACATTATCAACATTCAGCCCCAGTAATTAGAACCCAAATCATCGGCTTAGTTTAATCCAAGAGAACAATAACGAAACAGAACTTACCAGCATAGGTTGTGACAACAAGTTCATATTCTTGTCCGAGCTTCACGTCGACTAGATCCACCAATTGTAGTTGTTCCTTCTCATTGAATGACGTGGGCATGGGAGGTGAATATGTCGTGATCCCATTGTTTCTCTGAATAGGAAGGAATTCAAAATAGGCCATAGTGGGAATGAGAGTGTAAGAAACTTCACTTGGTTTGCAGAGAGGATTGAGGTTAACCCCAAAATAGCACTCAGAGGAGGCATACATAGTGCAAACCAAAGGCAAACCATTACTGTAATAGTCCAAAGTGGGAATGTATTGTGACATTGTCCCTGTAACAATAACATCCACATATTTGGTGTTTGGCCACAGTTTTGTTATAATTCCTTGCCAGGATTCATTTCTACATTGGCTTTCAATGAAATCTGCAAGCTTTGGTTCAGGTTTGAGAATTCTCATAACAGCCTCTCTAATAAGAGGGTCAACAATTTGGGAGTTAATGGTACCATTTCGGATATCGTTACAAATCAGAGGCCAATGTTTTTCAAGGAAACGTATAGCACGAATAAAGCCAGAGGCAAAAACAGCACCAACACGTACAACTTCATTGTTTAAGAAAAGGCCACAGAGCAATTGGGAGTACATGCTCTGGTAAGAATCAGGGCAGAGAATGGTCTCATTTGGGCTGGTGTAGTTTGTGTAAGGGTCATAGGGTCTCTCTTTAAAATGGGAGCTTTTGTAATAGCTAGTTAGAACTGGTCTAGCCACTAGACCCCCAGGGGTTTTAGCCTCGGACTTTATGAACAAAAAGTACATCCCTTTCCCTTTCTCTAAATCAGGAACAAACTGGCTCATCACTGGCATTAATAAGCTATAAAGAAGTGACCTCCTTTCCATCTCCTCTTTAGTTGTTGGCATCAACTTTCTTTCCCCACCTGATGTGCCAGAGCTAAAAAAAAAAAACAAACCCAAAAAACTTATTTAGCCAATTTATCAAAACAACCACTCAGAAGATATATAACTCTAAATTAAGATGAGAATAAGAAACATCAATCGGTACCCACCTTGTCAAAAACTCAGTAATGTGATGGGAGCATAATATTGGGGAGGTGTCACCATTGGCAATACGGTTGATATCAGACTGGATATTCTCATAGGATATTACGGGTATGGTTTTCTTGAAGGTTTCGGGATCAGTGTGACCATTAAGGCCATGACGTTGCAAATACTCAACGTGAACATTTCGGGAGAGAATTTCATCAAGAACCTGTTTTTGAACATCACCAGCGTTTGCTGTGACATCTTCAATAAACTGAAGGGTCTTCTTGTTCTTTTCTACTAGATTATAATCTGCAGTTTTCAATATTGTGTTCTTTGGAGCTTCAGGCATGGTTTTTGCACTTTGGAAGAGAAAAAAATTAAGAAACCAATATAGATTTCAATTTTATGAAAGATCGAGCGAAAGCAGGAGACAGAGAGAATTATTAATTACTAGTTAGTTATAAAGGAGAAGGTATGGGCGTGGGAAAATAACAAAGATGTATGTGGATTTATATAGAGCAGCATATATAACAAGATGGCTCAACTTTTTCACGAGGTAGGTACATGGTTTTCATGATAACCATTATTTAATAAGATGGTTTATTAATTATAAATGTAATTTACGTTAAGAGATTTATTTCATTTAATACGTATTATTTAGTTTCTAAAATTTTATAAAAAAAAAATGAACAAATTTTGTCGTTAACTTAATATTTTGATAATTTTCATGAAAAAAGTAGAGCATGTATCATTAATAAAGCATAGTTGGGATCATTTAATTTTTTTTTCTTTCACTAACATCTGTTTTTTTTTTGGCGCCAAATCAAAGTCAAAGTCTTTATAAAAGGAGAGTGCCATTTCTTTTTTCATATTTTGAACTAGCAGCAGCAAGCAAAGTCGTCATTCCCTATCCATAAAATTACCAATCAGATCTCTGATCGCCATCCCACAATCCTCTAACCACCAGTCCTAGCCCTCTACTGCTATCTCTTTAATTGGATAGTTTTTCTAGATAATTTTTATAAAACTGTCTAATATTAGTCTCTCTCTCTTTCTCTCTCTACTATAAATCATTAATGGAGATTCAAAAATAATTTAAATTGTATCAGTAAAGGAATAAACTCTCTGAAAAATTGGATTTATATATTTGGATTTATGTGATTCGAATAGAGATGAAACAAATATTTGATTTTTATGTTATTCAACTAGAGATGAAGAAAAAAAGAATATATGACTATTCGGATAGAGATGAAGATAAGGAAAAGAGGGTGGGTTACGGTTATGAGGTTTGGAGGGAGTTGGGATTAGAGAGGTGAGCTTTAAGATGAATATTGACTGACCTTCCCCATTGGGTTCTTTTTTTTTTTTTTAATTCTTTAGTAAAAGTACCTTTTATTCCCTCCTTATTCACCAATAAAAAATAATATTATTTTATTTGAGAAATTAATAAAAAAAATAATATCATTTTAAGATTATATGTTTAATATTTGTTATATATTATATAAAATTCACGTTTATCTAATTAGATTTGATGCACCAAAATTCATTCACAAAATCACACGTACCTATATATTATTTTTAAAAAAAGGAGCAATTTTTTTTCGATACAAATCGTTAGAAGATGATATCTAACGTGATGACCGGATGTTTCAAATTAATTTGTTTGAAACATTCAATCATAACCTTGTAGTGTTGTCTTTCAATTAATTTTTTTAAAAAAAATAATTAAGTTATATATAATTTATAAAAAAATCTAAAATATTTACTTTATAATAATTATATAGTATAATTATAATAACATAACTATATGTATTACGTATTCTACTAGCTGCCTGTTTGGTGAAAGTGAAGGAGGAAGGAAAAGAATAAAAAAGAAAGAAAAAGAATAAGAAGAATCTAGCTGTCTCCCATTTGTTTCATATAAAAACCGTGTACGAATAGTAGTTCGTTACTCTGCCTTTCATTTGGTTATTACGTGAGAAGGTGAAGTTCTATAATAAGCTTCAAGTCCAACTTCTAATTATTCGGCAAAAACTCGGCAGACTACGGCATTTATTAAGTTAATTAAATTAAAGTCAGATTGATAATATTATCCTTTGATTATTCAGAATATAATACATTTTTTTAGATAAATAATAACTCACGCAATTCACTATACCTTTAAATACGATTATATATATATATATATATATATATATATATATATATATATATATATATATATATATATTTGAGAATATATATTTGAGACTAGTAAGCTTTTTTTTTATTTTATTATTGTTTTTTAACTTTTTTTTTTATCTTTAACATCCATGTGTAATGGTGGCAACGATCCTTAATTAGATAATCTGAAGTTTCTTGTCGGTACTTGGTAGAGTTATTTTTGGAATATATATCTAATTCAAAATAAGTGAGGCAAAAAAGTCACGAAATTGGTATCTCAAAGAAATTATTTTAATTAGTTAACTTACACACGATTAGAGTATTTTAGTCAAAAAAAAAAAAAGAAGAAGAAGAAGAAGAAGAAGAATACATGCATACACAGATAAAAAAATGAGTAGATTAGTTTTGGTTTTAATTCACGATGTACGTATATATTTTTTTGGAATTGTTAGTTTAGTTTCATACTAATATCCACATTTTTAAAAAAAGTTATACTTTGTTGAAATTTTTTTTCATATGACTACCACATGCTATTTAAGTGAATTATATTTTTAGCATTTTGGTTTTCGCCTTGCAACGAAAACAATTATTACCCATCATTTTTTACTTCTTAATTACATATTTTGATGTTTTTTTTTTTTTTACTCATTTCACATTTTCTTCAAATCTCTTCTTTTTTAAGGATTATCCTACAATATGTGAAGAAATTAAATTCTAAAAACTACAAATTTTTGTTTACAATATGTAATATAATTCAATACGTAAATATAACAATTGTTATACAATATCCGAGTATGTAAATTGAATAAATTAGACATAACTAATATATAACCAAAATGAAGTTTAACACTTATAAAAAATGCTTATATGAAAGAAAAATAAGTGAAGAAAAATAATAGAGAACACAAATAGAGAAGAAAGGTAAGAGAGAGAAAGGGAATGAGTGGAGGGAGAGAATAGAGAAAGAGAGATGATTGAGAGAAATAAAGGTAGAGTAAAAGAGACAAAAGAAGAGAAAAAAAATATTAATAAAATTTAAGAGACAAAAAAAAATCCTTTAAAAATAATAAATGTTCATTAGTCAAAATTATTTTGAATTTCTATTTTGCATTAAATTAATATATTTTTTAGATAAAGGTATCATTAAAGTATAAATTAATAATAAAAATAAAAAATGATATCACAAATGAAATTAAGGTACTACTAAAATAACTAACCTTATTTTTTGCTTGTTCAAAAATAAAATACATATATATAAACAAAATATTTTTTTTTTTTGAGAAAACTTAAAAATAAAACTACATAAATAATTTTATCGTATAAAAATCGGAGTGATAGTTTTAACAATACATTCATCTAAATACTACAAGAATAATTTTTGGTAAGAATTCATAAATTTATAAGTGTCTTCTATACGTGAATGGAAAAAATAATTTTCATTCAGGAAATTCTTACCAAAGTTGCATAGTATAATTTATTTAGAAATGATATAAAATAATATCTTAAAATTTAAAAATAACATTTTAATAGTATTAAATAGGGTTCAATTGGTTAGTATTTAATGCTGAATGAATTTAATTAATTAACAAGAGTTTAAATTGAACGAGTCTAATTAATTAATTGATCAAAGTTTAATTTAAATGATATTCAATATACATATTTTAAGTTAGAGATTTTCTTTGTAGTAAAAACATATGGGTTGAATATAATATCAATATGTTAATTTTGTGATTATCAATTTTAAGTAGTATTGTAAATGTTATTTTCTTAATTTTATTTTATAGATAAAGTTTCAATTTTAACTCAACTCCCAAATTTATATGTTCAATTATTTATACATGATAAACATGTCAACACATCTTCATTAATGCATTAAACACATATTCAATATTTCCTGAAATATTTTGAGCATACATATTTTGTGGATATTCTCAACGTTCTTCAATATTAATATTTATTAATTTTTTTAATATTTATAGTTATGAAACATATTGAAATAAAAAATTAAATTTGAATATATGTATTAACATATGTTCAAAATGTATAAAGATAATGAAGATACGAACATATATTGTTTTTTTAGAGGTTCAAAAATTAAATGAGTTATAAGGGTTATAAATAAAGTATATCATTTTTTCTTTCTTCTTGTTATTTAATGAACCATTAATGGTAATTTCTATATCTTTTGAAACATTTATAATATTTTTAGAAATTGAAAACATAAAAACAATATCCTATATTTTTACTACAAAAGATACATCACAACACAAATATCCATTTTAAATCTCATCAATTCGACTATTTAAGTTAAACTTTGACTAGTTAGATTCAATGTTAAATCCCAACAAGTTAAACTCTAGTCAATTGTATCTCATTCAATTTTGTTATATTATTATTTTTTTATTATAAATTTTAAAAATATAATTTAATAATATATGTACTGCTTGTTAATTTTGTATTTTTACAGTAGAGTAGAAATTGATGATGTTCATTATTATTATTTCTTGTCAACAAAAAAACCTTTATTGTGGTAAGCAATGGTTATACTATCACAATTCTTTGGTTAAGTTGTACGAGTGTAAGCACATTGAGCTCAATACATGCGTTATGGATATGCATGAAAAACATGCCTATAACATCATTCGAATACATATTAACTAAAATGTGGCACCAATTTAATTAACCTATCATGTGATATTGTTACTTATTTGGTGCTAACTTTTTATACTAATATTTTTTGATTATTGGTTACATTTGTATAATGTATTTATATAACACATAAAAATTGGATTTTATATACGTACTTACAGACAATTGTAAAACTTTACAATGGTTATCTATCGTAAAATTATATATAAATATTATTTGGGTAAGCAAAATGTAAGGATAAAAAATCATGTTAATTCGTATTTTATCGTATTTATATTATATTATTATGTCGTATTAGTATTAAGTATATCATGTTGAAGTATTAGTTGATTCATAAAAAAATGCTATCTATATATAATAATACAAAATAACATGAAAAAATAAATAATTATTGTATAATGTCATAGATTGATAACCAGCAAAAAGTAATTAAGCATTAAAAAAATAAGTATTTCACATTTGACCTAAAAGGAAAATATATACGTATTTTTTTATTAAAAATAATGTTATATTATACTATACATGTTTTCCCTAAAGAAGCTATATAAGTCTAGTCATATAAATATTATATTTACATAATTAATCAATATGAAATCATATACCTATCGAGTTGGAACTAGAGATTAAAATGTCGCCAAAGTGAGGCGCCACTTGATATTATAGTCAAAATGAAAGCAACCTTCTCCTTTAGCTTACCAAAATAACAAGTTTTCCGAACACAGATAATATATTTGTATTAAAATGACAAAACAACAAGAAGAAATATTATACATCAATTGCATAAGCTAGCAAGAAGTTTCTGGAGAACTTTAAATAAATAAATAAATAAATAAAAGTCTACGTTTTGAGTCATGTTAGAGAGTCTATTCCACTTTTGACATCTTTGACAATGCATTATACATGGGAATTGAAACAAACCCATAATTTTGTTGCCATTTTTAAATATAACTCATTATTCAATTATTTTAACTTTTAACTCTGAAAATATATGTTTTTTACATTATTAAAAAATATATAACATATTTTTAAATGTATTAAATATATATATTTTACATTATAAAAAAATATACAAAGTGGTTAAAATTAAAACTACTATATTCATTATAACATTCAATTAGTGTATTTATATAAGGCATAGAGGAGGTTAAAATTAAAAAATATTATCTTCATTATAATATTCAATTGGTCTAAATTTATATTTAAAAGTCACGAAGAGCTTCAACCCTTTATAATATTCGGTGCCTAACATACACCGGTAATTTGCTAATCATGTTTTATGTCAAAACAAGTCTCAATCATCGTGGAACACGAAGTCTGACGAAGCCATACAGTGCCTTTAATTAGTTAGCTTCTATTGAATGAGAGGCTAAAATAATTCTCTGGTTATCCTATCATTGGGTTTGCATCGGATAACTTCTGTTTGCGACATTAATAACTAAACGAAAGTGTAATAATATAATTAGAAGATTTTAAATTTGCTGTTTTTTTTCGAAAATAAGATAGTTTTATTAATAAAAAAGAATTGTGTTTTATATCTAGGAGTAAGCAAAAATTTACGAAAATATCCAAAATAATTACTTTGTAATTATAACGATAAAAATATAAAAAATAACGTGTATTTTTAAAATAATAATGATGCAAACAACAATAAACAATGATACAATTATATCCAAAGTTGTATGTGTGTTTATCATTATTTATAATTACGTGTATAATTATAATAAATTAAATATTTTGAATATTTTTAAAAATTATCCGCACGTTATGTCATAATTAATTTATTAATAAAAATAAATTTATACAAATAAGGTGATTACACTGAACTAATCATAGCACTCAAAAGCGATGACCACAATAACACAATTGCAACATTTTATAATGTAAGATATGTGTTCAACATACGTATCCTATTAAGCCCACACCCTGTGGGACATAAACCACTCAAATACTTAAACACGTAAGTTCTATGTTTATTAAGAGAGAAAAGAGCATAATTTCTATACCTATTATTTGTTTGGAGGATCATAAGTGATACAGGGTTCTTAGAGATATTTTAGAGAAATAATAACTCCATTCAATGGGATACATAGGTCTATATACATACACTCTTCATCCACCAAGTGTGGGCACCCCTATGAAATAAGCACGTCAAACTTTGGATGAATTAAAAACTGATCTTCTATCATATTCTGATGTCATGCTCATATAGATTTGAAATACATAGGTCACTTTGTCCCTTACAGAGATTATTTCCAACCATTATAGAAACCTCGGATCAATACTACCTTGTTGGACAACACCTCGTACATAACTCTTCATAGGTTCCTAGTTGATATATGCTCCACAGATACGTACCTTGTTGGTACCTCGGTTAGTCCTCCAAATATGTAGCTCTAACAACGTATAAATTGTGATAAAATGTACTTGAATATAATTAATATTGAATAATAAAATTTGGCTAAATTATATTTAATAAAATATTTTTGACTAGTGTTAAGTTATTAAATGTTGTAATTTGAGTGTGTTTACAATATTCTTAATATAAGATATTATAAATTAAAGTTACGATGATCAATCAATTATAATAACATATTTATAATTAATTGAACGTTGAAATGAAACAATACTTACATAAACTCGATCTTCTTAACCTCAGGTTACACATGTGCATTCAATGGATCATAAAGTAATATTGGTGCTAAAATGGTTAAAAAGTTACAAACATCCAATGTCATCTTTATTTGATTTGTAAATTAAATATTATACTTAAAATATAATCTACTTTAATATTAAATAAATATTTTGAAATGTTTAGAAACATATCCTAATAGATATGATATTAACCACTTATTTATTGTCAGCCTCTCTCCGTGCAATCATTTACCAAGATATTATCAACATTGCTAGGATGTTGATTTACATGTGCCTAACTCTATCCCTGAAAACGCGCTTACAAGGCTGAGGACTGTCTAGGCTTATAAACAAGCTCTTATGCTGATCCTTGGTCGATGTGGGACTCCTCAACACTCCCCATCACATCGACTGTGTCGACGGACGGTGATGGTCTTATGGTTGCCACGGGTGTAAGTGTAGGGTAGTTATGTTGAGGAGTTCCACATCGACCAAGGATCAGCATAAGAGCTTGTTTATAAGCCTAGACAGTCCTCAGCCTTGTAAGCGCGTTTTCAGGGGTAGAGTTAGGCCCAGGTAAATCAACATGGTATCAGAGCAGGACCCTTGGCAGTGGAGGAGAACTACCCTACACTTACACCCGTGGAAACCATAAGACCACCACCGTCCGTCGACACAGTCGATGTGAAGGGAAGTGTTGAGGAGTCCCACATCGACCAAGGATCATCATAAGAGCCGGTTTTATAAGCACAGCTCCTCACTTGTAAGCGCGTTTTCGGGCAGAGTTGACCGGTAAATTAACACGTGGTATTAGAGCAAGACCGCCGCGGTGGAGAGAACTACCCACACTTACACTCGTGGCAACCATAAGACCTCCCCCATCCGTCGAGACAGTAGATGTGAGGGGGAGTGTTGAGAGTCCCACATCGACCGGGACCAAAGTAAGAATCGGTTTATAAGCACAGGCGCCTCACCCTCGTGGTTGCCACGGGTGTAAGTGTAGGTAGTTCTCCTCCACCGCCGGCGGTCGCATCTCGATACCACCGTTGATTTACCTAGGCTAACTCTACCCCCGAAAACACGCTTACAAGGGTGAGGCCTGCTTATAAACCGCCTCTTATCTTTGCCGTCCTTGGTCCATGTGGCACCCCTCAACCCTCCCCCTCCCCTCGACTGTGTCGACGGACGGTGGTGGTCTTATGGTTGCCACGGGTGTAAGTGTAGGGTAGTTCTCCTCTACCGCCAATGGTCATGCTCTGATACCATGTTGATTTACCTGGGCCTAACTTTACCCCCGAAACACGCTTGGGTGAGGACGCCTGTGCTTATAAACCGGCCTCTTATCTTTGGTCCTTGGTCGATGTGGGACTCCTCAACACTCCCCCTCACATCGACTGTGTCGACGGACTGTGGAGGTCTTATGGTTGCCACGGGTGTAAGTGTAGGGTAGTTCTCCTCCACCGCCAAGGGTCCTGCTCTGATACCATGTTGATTTACCTAGGCCTAACTCTACCCCTGAAAACGCACTTTCAAGGGTGAGGACTGCCCGGGCTTATAAACCAACTCTTATGCTAGTCCTTGGTCGATGTGGGACTCCTCAACATAAGATCTATAAATCTAGATGTTTGTGACAATATGTTACGTGCAGTACATCTTTTATAACAAGACTTAATATAATAATTTAATTGATCAATAATAGTACCATAATTGAAAAACATAAATTATAAGAAGTGAAAAGAACATACCTAAGCAAAAAAGAAATGATAGAACAATCTAGTACTCTTGTATGAAGAAAATGAAGTAAACACTCAATAGTTGTATTTATAAAACTAATCGTGTCTTGTTTGATATCAACATGAAGAGATACATAAGATCCATCATAATTGCTAGTCTCATTATAAAGCATCCTTAAAAAAATATATTTTTACAAATGTTTTGCATTACTAAACAACTACATTATTATCTTGAAAGTTTTGATAGAAGATATCTTTTCCTTTTGTTGGCAACTTTTTTGCCTTCCTTTCTCTCCTTTTGAAAGTTGTCACTTTCTTCTATGGTAGGTCATTTACTACCTCTATATGTTTATAATGATCAACATTATTAGAAGGTAGCATAAACTAGCTACATGTAAATAATAAAAAGGTACCACAAGGACTTGGCGAGGACTCTTTAGTTAATTTTTGTTTCATTGGAGTTCGACTTTCATCTTAACTCCTTAAATAATGGAGTTAAACTCCTTTCATTAAAGCATGCAATCTTTTGAAAATGCATGTATATTTGAGTAATTCATACCAAAATGACTTAGGCTCTTCTTAACTAAATTTATTACAAGAAGGAATCATTTGTTTAACTAACTTAAATATTTGGTTGGAGCATTTATCAAACAATGTATTTTGTGGCTTTTTAATTTTACAAACTTACTATCGGAGACATTTCAATAAAGTCTTTAGAACCATCATAAAACGACTTTTATGCATCTTTCATACAACTTTTAAATTCATCGAGATCTTTGTCAAATTCGTCTTCAATAATATAAATCATCTTAATAACCTCATTCATATGATTAAGTTTATAAATCTTTCGTGAATTATCATCTTCGAGAAACACTATTTTCCTTATTAATAATATCCAAATGAAATAACCAGTTTTAATAACCTTGGTCAATCACACTTTTAAAAATATGTTCTCTTATAACATTTAATTTTTATTTTTAAATGTACTTTGTCACATTTCATGTAAGGACATAGAATATCATTTGGATGGGATGCATTTTTTTGAGCTCCTTCTGAGAAATTATCTAGCTCGCTTAAAAAATTCTTTTAAATTTCTAAATTTACGCATCCAAAACTTATCTATTTTTATATATACATTAAAGTTAAAAATCATTACATTATAAATAAATATTCAAATTATAGAAAATTTTACTGCATAAAATCAATATTCTACTAATTTCAACCAAATCTAATATATAATATACATATTTGAAACTTACTACCATCTAAACAATTTATAACTTACAAATAATAAAAAATAAAATATCTATACATATTTCAACGGACTCTTTTTTCATAAATTATATTTTTTACATTATAATTAAATATTTAAAACTGAGTACAATATATAGTTTTATTTAACACAAAATCTATATAAAAAACATAAAATAAATAAATATAAAAAAACATATGTACGACATTAACAAATAACAAAAATAAGTATAAAAAAACATATATACAACGTAAACAAATCCTCCATAAATAAATCTTCAGGAAACAAAGTAACAATATATTCTTAAATACAAGAGTAAACATATAAAAGACTTATAATAACTATCATACATGAAATAAAAAAATAAAAAATAAAATAGATGTATAACTCACTTGACTTGGATTGAAGTGGCGTGTGAAGAAGGATGGATGTGTTGGACCGTAGCCGACGCAAAACAAGACAACAAACGACGAACAACAATGGAGTAGACTGTAGTTGGTCAGTTTCAAAAATTTGGTATTCGCGATAGTGATTGCTCAGAGAATAACGTAGAAAGAGGGGTGCTGATAGGGTCTTTAAAAAAAATCGTCCATTTTGAACTAATGAAAATAAAATATTGACTTTTTTTCTTTTTTTTTGGCTTTAAGCTGGTTTTGAACCAGCAAAATTTTTTATATTAAAAAAATATTATTTATGCAATAAAGTTTAGCCAGTTCGAACTTGCGAAAAAATAAAAATATTTAGTCGATTTTTTATGAACCGACGAAAACAAAGTATTGAAACCGATCCTTTTTTGTAATAGTGTGTATAATATATATATATATATATTTTTAAAAGAATTAAAAATAATATTATATGAATAAAGACAATTTTTTTCTTAATAAACTAAATATGGTTCTGTATTACTTAATTAACTAGCTGAATTTTGGGATACATCCTAAAGCCTATCATCGGGGTTAATCACAAATTTTTAAATAAACTAAATAAGCTTTTATATTATTACTTTAAAAAGCATTATAAAAAAAGCTCGAAATCTTAATTGTTAATTACTCTTAATATAACGTCTAGAATCTTAATTGACTTTATATCAATTGTTTATAATAAGTGATGCTGTAGGGTAATAAAATAAGAAATTAATGTAATTATATTTTTTTCAATTTTAAAATAATAATAATAATCAATAAAAATTCTTACATAATAAAATAAAGTCATCGTTAAAAAAAATTATATATTTTTATTATTAAAAAAATTGATATTTAATATTATTCAACTAAATATCATTTAAATTTAATTATTATAATTTAATTTATTTAATATTAAATATGGTGTTATTAAAAAAATATTAAGATATTATTTTTATAATTATAACCTATAAATTTATTCATTTTAATTTTCGAATTTTTTTATACCGATACATAACGCAGTATTCAATAGGATAAGTTCCGAATAGAATCTAAGTTGGTTTATGGACACATCATCATCATATCCTCCACCACTAGTTGTACGCACGTGTCAAATCCCCGCCAATTCTCTCCATGTCCACCCAATTCCGCCATTATTTAGTAATAATGTGGCAGCTTTGCACGTGAGGTTGAGTTGACTAGTCAATGTCCGACCGGTAATGTGATCTGATGATGGCTAGGAAGCAAACACAGCCTGGTTGAAAAATATATAACTAATGAGAAAGCTTATTTGAATAAAATTGTTGATTTGCAATACATATAATAATTAATAAGTTTAAATATTAAATCATTATATATCATATCAATTATTATTAAATAAATATTGATAATTAATATGAAAAGTAATTTTTTAAGATAATCAAAGATAATGATATTGATAATATTTTACAGTAATTTTTATTACAAACATAATAAAAATATCACCATAAAAGTCTCGATAATGGAAAAAGAGATGACAGTGGACATTAATTAGCTGAATTGCCGGTTGGGAGGAAAAATAGGGAAAGGGCGGCTACACCGATGCGGCAGGTAGGACTGCATCGTGCTTGCTGCAGGTGAGGGTTTGAGGGGAATGTTGAGTGTGGTTGAGACGGAGAATGTGTGGTAAACGCCAATAGAGTCATATATCGAGTTTGGTCAATGGTTTTGTAATTGTTATTGTGTGGAAAGAGGAATTATTAATTTGTTCTTGAAGATGCTGAAGACATAGTACACGCCAAATTTACGATAGAGTAATAATAAGGAAATAATAAAGCAACATCTTATATTAATAAATAAATAAATAAATGATTATTATGCGATAATTTGTTATAAATTAAAATATTTAAAATAAATATAAAATTACAAAATAAAGTAATATTTATGTGATTGATAGATATGTTTTTTTTGAAATTTATATCATATTTATTATTTAATGTATATTTTTATTAATCATAATTTTTATACGTAAATAATGATACTTATAACTACTTATTTAAATAAAAATAATTATACATTAACCATAAACTACTAATATTTTGATTAATATAATATATAAGATAATACAATAATTTTTATTAAAAACATAACTTTTCGTTACATTATTAAACAATAACAATTAAATTAATAAAGATTATCATGTCATTTTTTTAATTAATGTATAATTTCCCTTTGAATAATACAATCTAGCGATATTGCTAGTAATAATAGATAAAACGAATGTATAATTTTTTGATTAATTTTATTTCTCTTTAATAAATCATAAATTTTAATTATGTATTTAATTTTTATTGATTTATAAAAATAAAATTTGATATTATATTTTATGTGATTTACAAATATCTATAAATTATATAATTTATTTTGGATGAACATACAGAAAGAATACAATAATAATAAAAGTACTTAGAAATTTTCACATTTTTTTCCTTTTTTTCCAACATTTATTTTTCTCTATCATATTTTCATACACGTCAGCTGGTTGAACAAAACTAATTATATTTCGTGTGGAAGACACCTACTCTACACTTTTATCATTTCATCGTTGACTTTATTTCCTAATATATTTTTCATTTTATTTATCAACCTAATTTAAAAAATTATAAATTATTCAATTAGTTTTATTTTTATAATTCTTAAAATAATATACATTTTACCTTATAATGCATACTTATACACTATAATTTTCATGAAATAATTATATATTGTTAGTATATTTATAATTAGATTCAAATTCAATTTTTTTAAAATTTAAATAAATAACGTGTTATTGAGTTATAAACTAACTTATATATTATATTTTTAAATATGTCATATAAAAAAATATGTTATAAAAAAACTACATAAATGAGAAGAATTAAAAATCAAATTTCATAAGGGTATATACTATGGACTTAAATCTACCTATATAAAAAAATTGTAAAACTTATAAATATAGTAACATAAATCAAATTAAAGAAAATTTTGAGAAATT
Source organism: Hippophae rhamnoides (assembly GCA_033030585.1). Classification (NCBI taxonomy): domain Eukaryota; kingdom Viridiplantae; phylum Streptophyta; class Magnoliopsida; order Rosales; family Elaeagnaceae; genus Hippophae; species Hippophae rhamnoides. Next base: position 43,468,194 of record CM065433.1, read on the forward strand.
TACCATATATGTTGCGTACACTAACGTGAATTTGAGAAGAAAAAAAAGTCACTATCAAGTCCCTGTTCTCCATTATCTGTCCCCCATTACCCACTCTTCTACAATTCATTATTTTTATATCAGTTAATGGAAAAGCTAATTATAATTTATATGTTATGAATTGAAAATCATTAATTATAGGGAATATATATATATATATATATATAATTTTCATTCTGGCATTAAAACAATTAATTTTATGATTTTGATTCAACTAAACTATAAGGTACATATGAACACCCAACTTATGTAGTATGAAAGTCGTTGTTTTATTACCGTATAATTTTATTAAAAATTTGAGATAATATAATATAATTTTTAAAAATTAATAAATTGTTTCATTATTTTTATTAATATATAATCTCAATTTATATATATAATTAAGACGCTAAAAGCAAATAGGTTAGAGATGTCATGTATTATTTGACCCTAATGCACCAAAATTATTTAAAAAGATACCATTAATCTTTAATTTTTTTCTTAAAATAATACAAAAATTAACTAACAAAATATTATAGTCTTTGTTTATATTTCATTTGAATAAAAGTGACCTCATTTATATCAAACTTATATGTTCCTATTCATCTATATTGAACTTCATGAATTTGATTTTTTATAAACTTTAAAGTTGAACTTCATGAATTTGATTTTTTATAAACTTTAAAGTTGAAATTCATGAATTTGATTTTTTATAAACTTTAAAGTTGATTTCATGTATAATTAAGTAGACAATTCTATTTCTATCTGATCAATGACTACCTAATATATTAATGTTAAAATATATCAAATGGACTTGTTATATTAAACTTTTGAGAATATTTAAGTTTTAAACTATTTTTGCTTCAATTTTTATAATAATATTAATAAAGAAATTATTTACAATTTTTTGGTATTTTGATTATTATTTTTTTTATTAAAATTATGTATTTATATATTGCTAGCATTTTCTCTTACTATTGCATCCTACCAAGACAAAATTTCGGTATGCATGACAGGTTGAAATTTGATCGAGATGCATAAGATTGTATATTGTCATGTATCAATTAAGATAAACAAGAAAAGGAGCCAGTGATATAGGGTTGAAAGTGATGGAACTGGAATCTTGATATTAACTGATAAGATATTATAAGGAGGACATGAGAAATTAACGATCTTAGTTATATATATATATATATATATATTACTTACTTGCAAGCAACAAGTTATTAATATAAAGTTGATAATTTGCAAATAAAGCCAACTACCCGGTTTGACAAACGAATTTAGCCGGATGTGATATAATTAATTAAGAGTATTAAGACTAGCTTTTCATAAGTTTTCATTCGTATAATTATCGTAGTATACGTAGTTAAATAACTTATAAAAATTAAAAATAGATTTATTTTATTAAAATATTTGATAACTTATTATACTATAATTAATTAATACGATAATAAATATAAATATAAATATAAATTTATATGATTTTAATATTAATCAATCAATTAATTAAAAATGCTAAGAAAATTAAACTATATGTGCGCAATTAATGGGTATGAAACCAGTACTAATGGGCAAGAGTGAGCAAAGAATACCAAAATGATTCACTAAACTGGCTAATAATATCAACTATATGCTGCAGCTAATTCCAGAAACTAATTCTAAATTAAAATAGTTATATATGGAAGACTAATTAATTTAATTGATAAAAATATTTTCAGACTCGCTCGCTTATATCAAAAATTAGAAATCTCAGAACACAGAAACCTGAACTGATCTCTCTCCGCGCCAACATGTTAATATTGGTTTTAAAAAAAAAGAGTTTAAGAAACCAAAAAGTGGTCCCTAACTAACTATTAATATCAGGTATAATACTTTAGGTGAAACCGTCACTTACAGCACAAACAAAACATTTTAGTGAATCAATAAAGTAACCATTATCACTGTATCGCTAAGCCAGGATCTTGCATGCACTTTATGTTTCACCCCTTTGTAAAACAATGGCTTAATTTAATTAAATAAGTAATATCTATAAGTCTCTCTTTATATATTTATTTAAGATTATCAGAAAATATATGTATTTTAATCACGTAATTTTTATAATAAATACATAAATCATTCTAATATATTTTAATCATATAAATTCATAATCATGTGATTAAAGTGTTAATTTTCTTTATAAAAATATACATTTTTATACTTTAATCGCATAATTTATTCACGAAATTATAAAGTTATACGATTAAAGTATCACAATTTTAAAAATCAAATGTATGATGTGTTATAGTTTTAAAAATCAAGTAATTTATTTATGTCTTTTAAAAATTATATGATTAAATTATCTTAATTACACAAAACAAATAATATTTGTATAAGTACCAGGACTTGAATGCCATGAACCTTTACAGAGTTGTCGTTTTTAGCTAGAAAATGCATTTTGTGTTAATTATATTAGCCAATATTATTGATATGTCTAAGTATCATAGACTTTTTTTTTCTATATTACATTAATATCATTATATATCTCAATCATACAATTAAGTGTGAAAACATACGGTAATACTTTTCTTTAGCAATATTAATTCCTGCCAAGCAAGCTAGTTTGCCGAATTATTAGTGGAATCTTTTTTTACTTCCCAAAACCTCCACCATCCCCGGCCGAGGTGGCAGGGGAAATAGCATAAGTCAAGTGGTAAAATGGTGATAATTATAAAATATACATGTTGAAAATCAAGAAAAATATGTATGAAGTGGCACGTTAAAAACTATAATTCTTACATAAAGTATAATTTTTCTGTAAATAATAATGGAATATATATTAAAATATTTATTCTATTTAAGTGATTGTTATTGTTAGAATAAATACAAATATATAAACAAATTTAAAATTTAGCTGATAAAATTTTAACTTTATTTGCGTGTATTTGTACAAATAATCATGTATTTATTGCTTTATGTGTGTATATATATATATATATATATATATATATAGTTCACATGCTTTTAACCATTATAATTTACCTATAAATAGTAATATATGTCACTACTTATTCCGAAATTAATTAAGGAAGCTTAAAGATCAGCTTTTTCCTGTAAAAAGAAATTATATAGGAGTCTGAGTTCTAACATAAGTGCAATTTGAGCTTGGTTAATTGCTCCTACTCGGTGCCATATTTGATCTCTCTTACTATTCATTAGCCTTCTTTAAATTTGCACAAAAAAATAATGTTCATTTTTTTATTCATTAATTGCATGATGGGTGGAGTAGTACAATCTCAGAAATTAATTAAGCACTTTTGTGCTTTAAATTAATTAAGCATACGATGAATGATTTACGTAAATGTGCAGGTCCAATGGGGTACATATTGTTTAATTTGTGTTGCACAATTTAGCTTTTGATTACTTTTATAAAATATAACCTATGCAAAAATGATATTATCAGCTATCTAAAAAGATAAAAGAAATAAAGAGAAGATTAATGTTTGCTGACTTAAATAGTATGTAAAGGTGTTAAATAATCAAATTAACATAAAGCTATGTGTTAGTTATCTATAATGTATATACTATATTTATAAATTGTATATAATATATTCATCTATTTAAAAATATACATAAATTAGATATATACATGTTAAACTGTTATTTTGATACGATTCAATTATGTGTAATATAATTACATGTTAGTTGGGGATTCAAATCAAGAATAATGATTTAATATGTGTTTCAAAACCCCCCCTTTTTTTTAGATGAGATTTTTGACTTTTTTTTAATTTTTTTATTTCTTTTTTTTTGTTCCCATTTTTGTTTGATCATTTTACTTTTTTCTTATTAGTATTAAAGGTTTTCTTTAAAATCTAAATTTCATTTTCAGTTATTTTAAAGTCTATTAATATATTTTGTTTTATTACTTGTTTAATTTTTTAGAAAGTTTAATTTATTTAAATGAATCCATTTTGTTCATATTTTAAACTATTATAAATGTTTGTTATTGAATATCTTACTATATAGAGTACTAAAAATGAATGATTTTCTTCGTTCATTAAATCTTATATTTTAAATTTGTGAGTTAAATTTAATATTTAATTTAAGTTTTTATCATTAATGTTAAATTTAAACAAAGGGTATATTATGAATTTTAATTTTTTATATTCTAAGTTTTCATAAATAATTTCTAATAAAACATATTTCCTATTTCTTATTCTATTATATCTAGAAGTATTAATTTTATTGGGGTATTTTTACATTCTGTAACATATATTTTTATTAATATTTGGATTACTTCTAAATTGATGTATTCAATTTTTCTTTCATTATTTTGGAGAATTTTAGATAATTGTTTTTTATCAATTAATGGTATGTCATGCTCTCTTTCTCTTTCTTTTTGCATTTGTAATATTAATGTTTATTTCTTTACTACTTATTCCGTAGTAAATGATATATTTTCTTGAAAAAAAATTCTTATTTTAAAGAATAATGAATCTTTAATCTTGCTTTTTGTATTTCTTCAATTTATTTGTGTTAATTATGATTTCTTGTAAAAAAAAAATCTTAAGATATTTTGTGTTTTCATTTCTATTATTTCTTTCATTTTTATGTATAAAAATTTAATATTCAATTCCATTAACTTTAACATCTTTGGAAGTATTTATGATATCTTTAAAACATTAAAGATATTTACGATATTATTTTAAAACTCTAGTATATTTTTGATTAATATCCAATTTTTTTTTTACTCCATCAGAAACGTAAAATTCACACTACAATAAAAAGCTACCGCATATCAAATTGTAAATTTAAGAGTCCTCCAGCTAAACTGAACATATTATTCAATATAATTATACATTGAGGGTATTTGTTAATTCTTCCCATCATCCCTCCACCGATTGGAAGGGAGCTCATGTGTCAACTACTTCCACTCCTCTCATTAAACCACTCATAATTAAAGCTCGAACTCCCTTATTTTCTAATGATAGTTCTTTAATAATTTGATATACGAATCACTTTGCAACAAATTATAGAAGAAAAAAATGTTGCTAAATTCCTTTGTTTTTTTTTTGTGTGCTTTATGTCATGCTTTTCTTTCACTTTCAATTGAATTTACGTACAACCTTCATGAAGGAGATCATTATCGATTGTATTTTTGATGGGAAGGCGTGGGGGTTCTTATCCATTGACTGTTAGAGCAGTAATATTGTCTGTCATGTGCCCCAGAATTTAAGGAATACTGTTTATTATGCATAATACTACAACTTATTCATTATTGGCATTTGGCAAAGTAAAAATAATGATTTGATATCAAACCTATAAAGTGTAAGATTTTTACAATTACTTTTTCCATAATTAATAGCATGCATGCAATGCTTGAAAAAAAAAAGATTAAGTAATATAATTGATATGAAATAACTCTAGCTAATAATTATAAATAACATCTTAGTTTCTTCGTGTAATAAAGTCAGTACGTACCTCAAGGTGTCCTTACTCCTAAGAATTACCCATAATTATACAGTAGAATAGGTGCTGACGTCGAATTGTTTTTCATTATCGGTTAATTCTAATGCTTTTCAAAAAGTCACAAAGACAGATGCTGATGACGAGCACATCTACAAGACCATGGAGTTGATTAGCAAATCCACATGTTTTTGTTTTTATTTTTATTTTTGTTGGTGGATTTGGAAATTAAAGTATCCAACTCCAAACACCTATATATATATATATATACCATTTGAACATTAAGTTAAAAATTTATAGGAACCTTGAATCTTATTAAGTTAAAAATTTAGTAACTTATGGTACTTATAATTTATAAAAATTATTTATCTTTTATAAAGTGAGATTAAAAAGTTGTTTTTTTTTGTATTATTTTGTGAAATTCATTTTATGTGATCAGCACCTTTTGTAATTGATAAAATTGCGTATTTATTTTTTAGGATGAGTTAACAAAACACTACTTTGGCTGGGTCAGTGAAAAGAAGTTTGTACGATTATCATAATCAGAAATATTAATTATTCATTACTTGGTATTTATAAGAATTTAAAAGGATAAAAAAAATGAAAGGATAAAAAATTTCATAAAAAAATGAAATGAAATCTAGCTGAAAAGCAAATTATGATGCCTACGGAATTCAACTCAAAAGATTATAGGCTTTGACAAAATTTAAATTTATTAAAATTGGGTTTCTAGCTGGACTCAGCTTAATTTTATAGAAGTAGATGGGATCTCAACTAGCTAGTGACATAATCTTGCCTCTATTCACTTTTCAAGATATGATTAACTTAAGTTAAAAAATATCTGTTTAACATGATAAGAGAGAAGCTTTTTATGTACTGTTTTGAAAAGATGAACTTTCTGTAAAAATATTTAGTCTACTAACCATAATATAAAATATTTATGGTATATATATATATATATATATATATGTTTAATAAAATCTTCACATTAATTAATTATATACTTAGATTAATAAAAATGAGCTTGTCGGCTACTTTTCAAGGCTGGGATTGGTAGAGGTTGTTATGTAACGTTATTATGTGCGTGGAACAGGAACATTTGCTATATATTATAGTTAAGTATGTTGGAGAAAATAAACCATTAAATTATAAACTTAAAAAAAAAAAGAAAAAGTAGAACAAGGCTCGACAAGATGGATAAGAAAGAAATGTGATCATCAATAAAAGTCAATAACAACATATAATAACTTGGCTTTTTGTCTGAATCTAAAGCAACGATTCAGAATGGTTAAACATAGGCAATTGCTTTGCTCTTATTGGTGTTATATAATTACGATATAAAAAAATTAATTTTATTTTAACGATTAATTTAAATATTTATATATCTTTTTAAATTGTTTAATTTTTTTAATATATAACTCTTAATCATTAAGAGATTTAAAAAAATAAAATATATATAACAATGACGAAGATTATATGAATCTATATAAACATGTTATATATTCTTATTAATACGAGTTTTCAATCTTATCTATGTTTCTTATAATTTTTCATTTTTACAAAATTAAATATCAAAATAACTCTATTTATTATATGTATATGTATTTTATGTATAAGTTTAAATTTTAAACCTTTCAACCCATCCATCGTTTCACGTCTACAAAGAGGTATTATTATTGTGGGGTCTATTGTAGCGAACACACGCTTGACCACAAATAGATTTATAAAAAGTCTCTTCCTCTCTTTTACTTTTAGAATATAATTACAAACACAAGGAGTAAAGGCATAAAATTTGTGCTTTTTCTTCTTTATACTTTCCCATTTTGTTTAAAAGAATTTTTTTTTTTTTAAGGATTTAGATAAGAAACATTGTATAAAAACCAGGTAAGGTGGGGAACATATTCATTTAAGAGTTGAAAATTAATAAATAATGTACATAGGCATCTATCTATATATAGCTTATAGCTAGGGTTTTGTAAATATTTTCCTAATTGCTTTGGATGTGATTAAAGGGTACTACTGTACGTGTTATATATTGTTTGATTTTTTCAAATAAACACAGTTTTAAGAGGGTTTGTGGACCATGCAAGTTTTGGAAATTTCCTGGTTTGTCTACTTGGTGCTATGAAAATTAAATGAAGATATAAATAAAACATGGTTTTTCTTTATTTAACTTTATTTTTTAAGGTGAGAAATTGTTGAACTTTTCTTGTGAAATGGTGTGTGTTTTATGGATTGGGAAGGGGATGGACATTTGCAAATGCACCTGAAAAGTTAAGGAATGGGTGTGTTATGTCCCCCCATACCATGAAGAATGCAAAGAGAAATGCATAATTGTGTCTTGCACTTAGTCTTCTTTTGGAACATTTATACAAAAAGGCCAAATAATAATAATAATAATAATAATAATAATAATAGATTTTCTATTGGACCTTCTCTTTCATAAAGCTGGGGGGAAATAATGAATCCTTGTTTTTATTTTACTATTTTTTTAATTTTTATTTTCAAATATTAATATGTATTTTAATTAATTTTAATAATATTATTACCTTTAAATTATCTTAATTTATTAGTATTATTATTAACGTTAATCCAATTAGATATCAATAACTTAAATATATATATATATATATATATATATATATATATATATAGTAAAAAAAATATCTATTAAGAAGAAGAATAAAAAAATAATAACAAAACAAAAATATTAACGTTTTAAAAATATCGATCCCTCAAGTTTGCACCTCTAAGAAATTGGATTGTATGTGTTGAATGATGGTAGGCATTGGTTAGCTGAACCTGGACAACTTACCAAGGGCAAAATAGTAATCACCACAATACATTCTTATATTTGAATCATCCGTTAAAAGAGTAGGATGCTATCTCCCAAATTGTATATAGTCTCGTTATTATCTCTAAACTGACACATGTATTAAGTTTTTTTTTAAGTTAAATAATTTTACTTTTTATTTATTAATTTATTACATATCTTCTTTAACTTGAAATATTTATTAATTAAAAATGTTTTTTATATAAAAAATAAAATTTAAATGTTTACACTCATTAACTCTTTTTTCATAATTTTTTTTAATAATTAATAGAAGTTTTAGGTTAAACGAAAGATGTAATGGGTTATAACTAAAAAAACATATATTTATTTTATATAAAAAAAATAACAATATTTTAAGTGAAAGGAGACGAGCAATATAAAAGAAAACATCCAAATATATTATGGATGGAGAGACCTTATATATAGAAGTCATTAATCTCAGGCCCATGTATGGCCAAATAATCAAAAGGAACTTGCTTGATTTATGGTAGTAAACTGATTACTTATAATTATAATATTTGGTGATAATTATATAATATAATTAGTTAAAATTAATAATAAATAATTTATATATAATCTAGTTTTTTATCTATTAAAATAATTTCATTATAAAAAGATATTTAAATAAGTTTTATATTTTTTTACATTTTAAGAATAAAAAAATTATTTAAAATGAAAAAAAAAATTAATACATATAATTTTATAATTAAAATTTTAGATTGACTAAGTAAGGTGTTTGTATGATTTATATCGATACTCATTATTAGAATTAAATTTCTACATAACCATATAATTTTTATTTTGTATAATGCGGTCTTATTTTACAACTAAGCATACGAGTGTACAAAATTTATACAGTTAAAATCTTTAGTACATTATAACGAACATGTTTTATTGAGTTATTTTGAGCTTTTTCTATTATAAGTGACATGTTCAAATTATCAAAATTGTCATAAAAAATTATAGAAAATAACACCATTAAAACTTAATGTAATAAAAAAATACCCTAATAATATTAAATGAGATCTAATTAGATGATACTCGATATTAAACGGATTTAAATGACCTTAGTTCAATTTAAATAACGTCTGGATTTTTTTAATAGTAAAAATGTATGAATTTAATATAAGAGATGTTATTTTTGTGATTATAAATTTTAATGGTTTTATTTTTATTATTTTAGTAAATATCTTTTTATCTAACAAAATTATCCAATGAATATTTTTATACGTCTGCTAATTTCCTATCACAATCTGTTTAATTTTTTTCTCTATCTTTAATGTATTATTTGATCGGTGAGATTATATTTTCTTATATTTAAAATGAGGCGAATCATTGTCAGAAAAATAGGAAACGATTGGAAGCTTAATTATTAGATCAGCTCACTTGAAAAGACGCCCTTACTTTAGGTGCCATGGTCGGGCATCATTCTACTTGTTGAGCTCTTAAGTCTTAACAAGGTTTGGAAACAATCTAAACTCATATGTGTAATTGGATTTGAATTCATACAACATATATCTAATTATTAAAGTTTCACGTCGATCGGAAATTGCGTTTACGCTGCGCATATAAATAAGGGTAATTCTCCGTCTCATAACCTGGGTTTTGAGATTGAGTTAGGTCCAAATTTAACATGATATCAATACAAGTTACCTAGTCGATGCAGTTGTTTCGACACTGGTGAGTAATGCATTTCGTCACTTGAGTTCCATAAGCTCAACATCTTTATCAATCTCAAGAGAACAGACCCTTGCCGATGTAAAGGAAAGTATTAAAATCACATATCAATTGAGGATCGCGTACACACTGTGCATATAAATAAGGACAAAATTCCAGTTTATGACCTGTATTTTGAGAGGCCCAAATTTAACACTAATAGAATTTGTACCGTTGAGTCACAACTTATTAGCAAGTCTTGATCACGAAGCTTATAATGACATTGCATGTAAATTTTATTACGCAATAATAAAGACTATTAATCTTGACTTCATTAAATGGACATTTTTACATGATCGATAATGCATTTGCTAGGCATAGAACCAACCAACGTCAGTCTTAATTAACGTAGTTCAAACCCTATGATAAATGTAAAAACTAAACATAAGAATTTAATTGAAAAGAGTTAAATCTTCCTAACAAACCAGAAAAATGAAACAGAGCAACTACATTGCAAAAAGAATAATCATGCAGTTCTAAACTTAATTATCCAATCCAGTATTCAAAAACGAGAATAAGAAATTGCCGTCCACTTTGAAACAGTTAACCATCTCACATTCTCACTCAAACACTGAAACCTCTCCATTCCAAGAAGTCGATGAACCAATCACATTAGGCAAGACATGATGGACAGCAATGTCCATACAATGCCTATTCATATGTCTTGATTTTCTTCATAAATATCAAATTAGTGCCTTGTTGAGAATAATTAGTTTAATAACGGCTAGTTAGTAACGGCTAGTTTAATAATGGCTAGTTAGTAACGGCTAGTTTAGTAACGGCTAGTTTAACGACTAGTTTCTTTCTTTCAATGTATAAATATAACATTAGACATTAAGCCAAAATCAATTCAATAACTCTCTCAACAAAAATCAGAGAAAATCAACATGGTATCGGAGGCTTGATTTGATCTTGCTCAAAATCAATCCCACAAGCAAAGAGAAGCGTATAAGTTCAAGAAATCTAGAAAATGTCACAACATATAGAGACTTATAGGTGTCTGCTAAATGGTAAAAATTACCATCTTTGGCCACGTCAGTGACTTTTGGTCTAATCGGAGACAAATTTGAAGCGTATCCTTTGGTGAGAAATCAAAACCAAAAGCGAAGATCCAACACACTATTGTTGAAGAAAGGAAATTTGAGAATGGAGAAAGAGTGACAATCTCGTCATGAGTTGGTTATTAGCGGCCGTGGAACCCCGTATCTCGATCTCGCTGACATATCTAGATACAACTCGAGATATGTGGGTTAAAAGCAGAGACAATGTTCGGAAAGAAGAAAAATTACTCTCTTGTTATCAACTTGAGAAGCTTGACGTTACAACAACAAAATCAATCGTCACTTAGGAACTATTGACAAAATCCAAAAAAAGAATGATGAGATTAGAGTGTATACGACCTCTCACAGGCCGATCTTGATGAAATCAAAAGAAGAGAGGAAGCGGGGATGGAATTTTCACCTTCTCTCCCGAAGCTCGATTCAAGCTATGAGGGGAGTACGCTCACAAATTCTTCTCATGGGTGAGCTTCCGTGTGATGAGGTTGTTGGGATGGTTGAAAGAGAAGAGACAAGAAGAATAGTGATGGGTACTCAACTACGACAACCACAGAAACCAAGGCTTTCATCGCGGATCTAACCACAGGCCGGAACGTCGGGAGACCAAACAACTCGCTCGTTGCGATTATTGTAAGAAGGAAGGACGTAATGGCGCGAGGAATGCGGTCGGCTCACTCGTTGCGATTATTGTAAGAAGGAAGGACACGGCGCGAGGAATGCTTTGGTGTCTCGACACTCCATCTCGACAAAAGGGAAGGCGAGGTGGAGGCTTCGTCGAGAGGGGGAGATCGGCGACAAAATTGGGTAGAGAAAGCGAGAGAGAAAATGGGTTACTACGCACAAAGGAAAAAGAGGATATGAGTACAAGCGGGTGAAAAAGAAATAAAAGGTGAGGTGGATATGGATCGAATGAGGGGGCTATACCTGATTATCCGTGATGTTTCAAGGAAAATCTCAAAAAACCTCTGGTATGATTACAAACCTTACTCAAAATTCTTTAAATTCCAAATGGATTCTTGATTCAGGTTCAATTGATCACATAACAGGAAATAAAAACTTACTCAATAATTACAAAAAAATTGAGACTAAACAATTTGTAATCGTTGCAAATGGTGAAAAAATGGAAATTTTAGAAAATGGTTCAATTAGTCTCCTTTCAAGAAAAATTTCAAATGTTTTGCATGTGAATAATTGTACATCTAACTTGTTATCCATTAGTAAAATCACACAAGACTTAAATTGTGAAATTACATTTACATCCAAAAATGTGATTTTTTAGGAATTGATAGCGAAGAATATCATTGGTGAAGGTTTTCTAGAAAATGGGGTTTATATTCTAAGTGAAGAAAAATGCAACTTCAATATTAAAAAAGAAGAAGAATTAGGCACTCTTTGGCATAAGAGAATTGGACATCCTTCCGATAAAATTTTAAAATGTATTTTTGATTTCAAACAACTAGATTGTAGTAGTTGTGAAATTTGCAAATTAAGAAAGCACACAAGGTTACCATTTAGTTTATCCAATTGTAAGAGCAAAAAACCTTTTGAGATAATACATTCTGATGTTTGGGGCCCTGCTCCAATTGAGTCATTTAATGGTTATAAATACTTTGTTATATTTATAGATAATTTTTCAAGAACTACATGGTTACACTTGTTAAAAAATAAAAGTGAAGTGTTTTCTCAATTTCAAGAATTTTATAATTTTGTAGAAAATCAATATGATGCAAAGATTAAAACTTTTAGAAGTGATAATGGAATGGAATTTGTAAATCAAAATTTTACAAATTTTTTCAACCAAAAAGGAATTTTACATCAAACAACTTGTATTTACACACAAACAAAATGGTGTGTCGAGGAAAAGAAAAAATCGACATTTGCTTGAAGTAACAAGAGTACTTTTGTTTCAAAATAATATTCCAATAATTTTTTGGTCGGATGCTGTTCTCACCGCAATATATTTAATTAATAGATTGCCAAGTGCCAATTTGAATTTCAAAAGCCCACTTGAAATCCTCTACCAAGAAAAACTCAATATCTATCATTTAAGAGTATTTGGATGTATATGTTATGTGCACAAAAATAAACAACACAAGTTAGATTATACATCAATCAAAGCTATTTTCTTGTGGTATTCATCTCAAAAAAAGGGTTATAAATGCTATGATCCGATTAACAAAAACATTACATTTAAAGAGATGTGACATTCGAAAAATGAAACGTGTTACAAAACAACTATAAAGGAGACTAATAACCAAGAGGAACCAAATGAATTTACATTTTCATTTTTTATTACAAAGAAGGAAATATAGTAGTAGAAAATGAAAATGAAATAATCAACGAGAATGAAGAGGATGAAACTTCTCAAAGTGAAGGGGAAGATGGTACTAGAAATAATACCATTGAGAATGTCTAATCGGACTCGCACAACCTACAACTAGATTACGGGATTTTGTAACATATGAGGTAAAATATCCTATCCAAAATTATTTATCTTATGAAAATGTTACACCTGATATAGGACTTATTTGACCTCGATTTCTAAAGAAAATGAGCCAAATAACTATGAGGAAGCAATAGGCAATGGTATGGTGTAAAGCAATGAAAGAAGAACTTGAGCACTTGAAAAAAATGAAACATGGGTAGTCGTACAACTACCCGAAGGAAAGAAACCCGTAGGATGCAAATGGGTCTATAAGATTAAGTTTAATAGTGATGGTACTATTGAAAGGTACAAAGCACGATTAGTGGCAAAAGGTTACACTCGAACCCTACTGGTGTAGATTATCAAGAAACATTTGCACCCATTGGCCAAAATGAATACCGTTAGGATTTTACTTTCCATAGCGGTAAACCAAAATTGGACCTTATCAAATGGATGTCAAGAATGCTTTTCTCCAAGGAACACTTGAAGAAGAGGTATATATGACACTTTCACACAGTCATAAAAAAAGAAAACAATTATAGTCTAGTGTGTAGGTTAAAAAAAAAAATCTATTTCTGGGACTAAAGCAATCTCCACGAGCATGGTATGGAAAACTAAGCTCTTATTTAATTTCTTGTGATTTTAAAATTAGTAATGCCGATCACTCATTATTTTCCAAAAATTATGGTACATTCACAACCATAATTCTAGTATATGTAGATGATATAATAATTACCGGAAATAATTGGGAAGAAATTAAAAAAGTGAAAATGAAATTAAAGGAGAATTTTGATATCAAAGACTTAGGTTTATTAAAATATTTTCTAGGAATAGAAATAGCACATTCACCCAAGTGACTCTTTATTTCACAAAGAAAATATACACTTGACCTATTGAAAGAAACTGGTAAATTATGGAGTAAACCAACATCTACACCAATAGATAGTAAATGAAAATTAAATATTGAGGATGGTGAACCCTTAGAAGACATAAGCCAATTTCAAAGACTTGTAGGAAAATTAATTTATTTAACGGTACCAGACATTTCTTTTTCAGTAAGCCAAATTAGTAAATTTATGCATACACCTAGAACACCACATTTAGAGGCTATCATAGAATTTTAAAATATTTAAAAGGGACACCTAGTAAAGGAATTCTCATTAAAGCGTAATAATTCTAATGAAGTGTGTGGCTACTCAGATGCGATTGGTGGTAGCTTTGATAGAAAATCAACCACTTGGTTTTGCACGTTTGTAGTAGCGGAAATTTAGTCACATGGAAGAGGAAGAAACGAAATGTTGTGGCGCGAGCAAGTGCAGAGACAGAATATCGAGCCATGGCATCAACCACATGCGAGGTAACTTGGATCAAACAACTTCTTTTGGATAGCGGAATTAAAATAGAAGAACCAATGAAGATGTTTTGTGATAACCAAGGTAGCGACATATAGCATCAAATCAGGTGTTTCGAGAGAACAAAACACATCGAAGTGGATTGCCACTTCATTCGAGAAAAAATTCAAGCAAAGAAATTGAAACTCCATTTTGTGAGAAGTGAAAAACAATTGGTGACATCTTACTTCAAAGGTTTAGATTTAAAATCATTCGAAGAAAATTTAAGCAAGTTAGGGTTGACCGATATCTACACACCTAACTTGAGGGGGAGTGTTGAGAATAATTAGTTTAATAACGGCTAGTTTAGTAACGGCTAGTTTAGTAACGGTTAGTTTAATAACGGCTAGTTTAACGGTTAGTTTCTTCCTTTAAATGTATAAATATAACATTAGACATTAAGCCAAAATCAATTAAATAACTCTCTAAACAAAAATCAGAGAAAATCAACATGACTTATATTGAACCATCATCTGTTAAAGAGATTATCAGCTTATTAGTCTAAGATGAATATTCATGCATTTTCCAGCCTAGAAGACAAGATTCATTCCTAGCAGGTAGCTAGGTACCCACATTTTCCAACAACATAATCTTTCATGAAGTATAAAACTAACCCTCCTTGATGAAAATTAAGTTTTACCAAACAGGTTTCATAGAAAAACTAGTTTGTAGTTTCCTAGGCTGACAAAGTTGCATTCATCCATTATTTGGCAAAAGTATGATTAGTATAATAATTTACATCTCAAACAGTAATAGAATTTTCACTGACATTGCCTCTAGATACAGTCACTGGAAGAAACAATTTGTTTGGGGTTATTCATGAATTCAACATGAAAGATAGGATCATACACATCCTCTAACAATTTCATGGACAATGCACCTTTCCGGTTCGCATGTCCCACAGCCTGATGAAGCCTTGTGATCCTCCAGAAAGGAAAAGTATGAAATTGTCCGGATGAAACCAACGTACCCGACCAGCCAAAGAAGCATCTATATGTCTATGGCCTATGGGCGTGGGCGTGGGGATGGATTTTAAAATCGGTTTACATGTTTGGGTCGCATGTGGTGGAATCTTTTTTGCGGTGTTATGGATCAATAAGATGGGCCGAATCATATTCTCATTATCATGGGCTTCAAAACAACTAAGCAAGATTGAAGTGAAGTAATTAACAAACAAGAATGATTCATTGGTACTTAGTGAGACAGTGTAGTGCGAGAGTAAAAAAATATATTTTCTTTCTCCCTTAAATAATTGTTCTCAATTTAATTGATCTAGACCAACAATACAACTTGTTTCAAGTTTAATGGATAAATTTTAATTAGCATAAGTTTCTTTCATTTAAATAATAATAATAATCTATCTATCTATATCTATATTTACTATCCATAAAAGTCTATTTATTTATTTTAAGAAAAATATTTATAAACATTAAACTATGAATTATCCAAGTTATTAAGAGTATCATATTTAAAGTAAAAGTGTTATAAGATAGTTACATATTTATGTGTTCTAATACATAACAGATACATTTTAGATCGATATTACTTGAATTAGAGTTACGAATAATTTGTATTTTCTTAATTATTGCAAGAATATTAAAGTAAATGATAGCTTATACATAATTATAACATTTATGTTCTTTAGCAAAAAGGTATAATATGTTTATATGAACGTTTTCATAACTAATAATAACAAAAGCTTCTTAGAAAAACTAAAAAAAAAAGAGAATAAAGAAGCAAGCTTCAAATCCTCGTAAGTGATTAGCATGATAATGTCACTACCAACTTCCAGATGAGCATTGTGGTATAAAACAGGTATGAATTACATTGTTATTGAATCTAGCTTTCTATTGTGTTTGTGAACCCATTTTCTGCCTACACATGATTAAAAAAAAATATTAGGCGTATTTTTGTGGACTGGAATTGATTTTAAATATTGGGCCTCTAAACCTTCATTGGGTTCAAAGCACTCAAATTCTAGCCAAGCCTTGCAAAGTGGCCATCTAATGGAAACGTAAAGGAAAGTCTAAGAAAATTAAATATTTTCACCAAACACATTCATTTTGATTTTTGATTTAATATTTTATTAAATACTTTTGAAAATATGCTAGCTCAATCCATTTTTGCTATCCTTAATTTCTAAGGTTCACTTGCACATTTGTTCTATAAAAAATATATTTGGCATAATTCAATCAAATATATTTGATAACGATTTCTAATTTTGATTTTTTCTTTTTCTTTTTAAAATAACTATCAAAATATAGGATGATTCATAAATCTTTAAAAACAATGTTTTTGAATTAAATTTTTAATATTGATTTCATTTTTATCGAATATTTTTTAGAAAGTAAATAACTCTTACCGTTTTTGTATATATGAATATTTGAAGAAAATGATTAAAAACATGAAATTTATAAATAATAACAAAAAAAATTATTTATTTTTTAAGTTTTCGAAAAAATAAAAAATAAAATCATAAAATATTATTAAAAAAATTTGTAAATGATTTTTGATTTTTTACTTAAAAATCGCTAAGTAAAAATTATTATCAAACATATTAATCATTATTTTGACAAAAAATCATAAATCATAACAATAATTATTTAATCATGAGACATATATCATATATCTGAATCGTTATCAAATAAATCATTAATTTATTATATGTTTTGATAAGAAACTATTAACAATTTGATAGAATTATATTATAATGAATGTTATGAAATTTGTGATATTTAATAATTAAAAAGAATGAAAAAATAAAATGAATGTGTAACTCTTAGATAATTGGAGTGAATTTGTCTAAAGTTTGACACAACATAAGAAATTCTAAGGCCATTTTAGGATACATTACCAGATAGAGATCACATCTTCTATTAAAATCATGTGAGATAATATAATTGTACTTAGAATTGTTGGATGCATATGTCCTATTTGTAATTGCACATTTTTAACTTGGTAATTGTACCTCTTCACTTTAGCCGAATTTAAAAAACAGAACAGAAAGTGACATTATAATGAAGAAATCAATGTTTGAAGAAATAATCAGAGGAAGAAATAAACGTTTCATTCATATATTTTCTTGATTTGTATCGGATATTTACATTGTTTATATAGACAAATACTAATTACTATTTCACCAACCACCGTGATTGAATTGTATGATTCTGACTTGATTGGTAGGCCCGTGTATATTGGAAAAAATGTTTGTGTCGGTCGCGATGATTGTTGAATTGTGTTTGCGGTGTTTGTTGAATTCAACAACTCCCATCAAGTTGGTGCGTAGATGTCTTTCATTGACTTATGCAACTTCTGTGAATACTCGATATGAGGCTTTGCTTTAGTGAGGATGTCGACCAATTGATCTTCTAACTTGATTTTGGGAATTCAATGAATTTTTCTTCTAACTTTTCTTTAATAAAAAATCATCATCAACTTAACGTGTTTTAATACGATCGTGTTGAAGCGGATTATCGCCAATATCACGTCTTTGCTTTATTATCACCAAAATAACTTAATTGATTCTTTAAGTAGGATATGTCAAATCTTTTAAGAGATTGTAACCCTGAGGCCTGAAGCCCAAAGTGCCATTCCTCTGTATTCGACCTGTGACTTGAGCAGACCTGACATTTTGTTTCTTACTTACTCCATGTTACAAGATTTCCCCTTACAAAAGTGAAATGTAGCACGATGTAGATCATCTATCATTTATTGATCGGCCAATTAGCATCAGTATATACTTCAATTCTAGAAAACTACGAGTTCTTAGTGAGCAATCTCGCTTTTCCGAAATGGAACTTTAAATATCTCAAAATACGAATACTTTGCATTCATATGTTGTTCTCGAGGATTATGCATAAATTGGTTGACAATACTTAAAGCATAAGCGAGGTCTGGTCTTGTGTGTGCCAAATACATCGACAACTTCCAATAAGCCTTTGGTATCTTTCTTTATTTGTTGTAACTTGATCAACCTTGATACCTGACTTTAATCCTTCCTCTCTTGGTGTATTAGCTAGTTGACATCTTGACATATCTGGGTTTCTTTTAATAAATCTAAAGGCATACTTTCTTTGAGATAAGAAGATTCATACGTTGATCGAGAAACTTCAATCGAAAATATTTTTAAGGAACCAAGGTCTTTCATTTCAAATTCTTTGGACAAGTAAGTTTGTAGCGCTTTCCTTTCTTGAATCATTTCCTGTTACTATCGTATCATCAGCATGCTCAATAAGTGCGGTGATCTTACCATACCACTTTTTTTAGAAATAAAGTATGGTCTGAGATTGCTTTTTCTTGTAGCCAAATGCCTTCGTTGACCTTGTGAACACGCGAACCATACTGCTTGAGGATTGTTTCAATCCATACTGATGATTTTTTAATTTGCACACCTTTTATCCATGGATTGTGGATTTCTTGATTCCTGGTGGTAAATCCATGTAGACTTCTTCAATTAAATCTCCATGTAGAAAGGCATTTTTTACATGTTGATATAATGGCCAATCTAAATTTGCAGCTAGAGATACGAGACCGAACAATGTTAATTTTTGGCTATAGGTGCAAATGTTTACGTATAGTCGATCCCCGTATGTTTGAGTGTATCCTTTTTCCGCCAATCTTGCTTTATATCGTTCCAATCGTACCATACGCTTGATATTTTTCTTGAAAAAAAATCCATCAACGTCTGACCAATTTTCTTTGTTGGTGGACGATCGACAACTCAAAGTTCTATTTATTTCTAAAGATTTTAGTTCTTCATTAATAGCATCTTTCCATTTTTGAGTCGGCTAAAACTTCGCCTTGCTTGTTAGGAATAGATACTGACAGATAATTGGTTCACAAATGATACGTTTGATTTTGACAACGATGTTTAGACATATAGTTACTCATGGGATATTTGACTTTACTAGAAATCTCGGGTTAAATACATGGCTTTAGGAATACCTGCATTGGGGACGTGATGGAAGTATTTTCTGGTTGGTTCGATAGTTGGAACATCACCTGCGCAAGCGATTGGTTAGGTATATCGGCCGGACTTGTGGAGAAGGAATCTCGTACTCATTTAGTGGTAGTAAGGAACTTCCTTGATGATCTTGAAGTTGATGAGGACTTGATTCCATTTCCTTGATGCTTTTCTATATTGAGAGTTATTACCATTTGAATTCAAGTTATTTGTATTTTCCTCGCATATAATTTGTCTTTCTTCATGAAGCAATTTATATGTAAGTCTAATTTCGGCATGGTTGTACTCCACGAAATTCAGTGTAGGAGAAATACATTGTATCTTTATGAAAAATAACATCCGTAAGTAGTAATCATTTGTTTTGTAGGAGGATGGTAGCTTGTCGATACCGCTTTTGTTGTATGGCATATCCCGTAAAAACACAACGTATTGCTCGTGGATCAACTTGCTACGTTGTTGTTTATGTAGGTGTACAAATGCCTTGACCGAACACCGAGGAGGTAGATTGGGAACATTTGGTGCAACAATTGCTTCGGTGATGGCTTGTAGTGGTGTTTGGAAGTTAATGAAATTTGGAAGGTAGATTGATTAAATATGCGGCGAAGTAATTGCTTACTCCCAATAAGATAATGACATATTAGCTTGATCAATGAGAGCCGAGACGACTTCCAACAGTGTCGATTTTTTCTTTCTGACTCCATTTTGTTGAGGTGTATCAACCTGAAAGTAGTTTGATGAATAATGCCTTCGATTGAAGATATTCTTGAAGCTCGAGAACTTTTATATTCTCATAATTTATCACTTCTTAGAACTTGGATCTGTGTTTTATATTAGTCACGAACCATTTTATGAAATTTTCTAAATAAAGTTTACCTCACTTTTAGATTTCATTAAAGCAGGACCAGAGTCATTCTACTAAAATCATCGATAAATGTAACAAACCAGCGTGATCCTCCCCAGCGTAGAGACTTTGGAAGGACCAATACATCGAATGTATAACCCATAAACGGAGATGGACTTTTATTTAAGGTTACGGGAAATGAGGAGCGATGACTTTTTGCTAGTTCGGACATCGCACTTTAAAGTAGAAAGATCTAGCTCAATAAACTTGGAAATAATTTTTTCAAATATCGAAAGAAGCATGACCCGATCTCACATGCCATAGCCATATATTTGATTCATCCTTGTTAGATCCAGTTGCTACCAATGCATGATTTTTTAATCAAGTCAAATAATACAGGTTTCCTCGCCTAACACCACGACCCGATCGTTTGCTTTGTTTGAATGTCCTTGAACACACAAAAGTTAGGCCAAAAAATAACAAAACAAGATAAAGCGGTGGTTATTTGAGAAATAGATATAAGGTTATACTCAAGAGGGAACGACTAGTCTTGAGTCTAAATTCAAAGTACTAGTGAGAGCGCAAAGATCTTTCCCGATGATTGGGGTTGTGTTACCGTTAGCGGTGCAAAGCAGTTTTGTGTGAGGATGGTTTTGAGATTTGTCTAGAATCAGAATGTCGTATGATCGGTTGCACCTGAATCAATTATCCATGTATTATTAAAAACGGGAGAAAAACTTTAAGCATCTTACCAACATGTCTTGAGGAGGTTGCAAGCTTGTGATCCTTTGTTGTTTGACAATGGTGGCGGTATGAACATCATGGAAGTGGATTTTTCTTCAGAGTCACGGTTGTGATCCCTTGATCAGGATATCAGCCTTGAGTTCAAAACATCGTTCTTTTGTATGACCGCTTGGTGACAATGGGTACATTTAAATGATGATTTATCGATCGCGCTTTTGTTCTTGGCGATTGGAAAAAGAGCGATTTTTAGATATCGTGGAGGAAGCGTCGGCAACATCTCACAGATTTTCCTTGATGAGATTGACGTACTACCACGTCGAATCGAAGGAATAACAACCTTAAATGCGGGATAGTTTCTTTTAAAAATTTGCATACGAACTGCTCAAACTTCATCTAATCACAAAGGAAATATGTATCCTTAGTCTTCAACCAGGATTTCTTGATATGATATTAGATCATGAGGTCTTTCATGACCACCTTATCACGATGGTCTAGCTCTTGGAAAATTTGATTAACTTTCTGTTAATACTCTGAAAGTGATTTTCCATTTTGTCTAGAAGTAAAGGCTTTTGGTTTAAGACAAATACACGTAATTCATCACTTTCCCGTCATAGAATGCTTTTCGCCCAGCAATTTCAAGAAGCGATAGGTATGCGTAAATAATAAACTTCGTGATTTACCGGACTCGTTAGCGTAAGTAGCCGTCTCTTCACTTTTGATTTTACGCATACCACTTGTTATAATTGTTTGATGTTTTTCGGGTTGCAAATTTTTGTCATGAATATAAGAGATTTTTTCTCTCTACGCAATATGCATTTCTATTATTTGAGACGGAAACATCATAATTAGTCTCATTAGAACAATTCCGGCATTAAACACACGCCCTTGATTGAGCAGTTGTACAATATTTGGATTTGATTTACTCGTAGGTAATGAAATTATACCTACTGTCATGATATTATGGTAACAAAACTAGAAAATGGTGTAATAATTTTGGGGCTAAAGAATATTTTTTTTGAGTGTTTTAATATATATTTATACTAAGCCAGGATAAAAACCATAAAAGCAGATTCAAATTTGGTTTAAAAAACTTGAAAAACATGAACAGGACGGGTGTTAGAAATCGAGAACCGAAAAAAGGCAGGGTTTAGATCTTTAAAATAGGCAACCAGAAGGCCAAAAATATGGGAGCGTGAACAACCCAGAAAAGCGGGTTCAAGCGAACCGGCGGCCGGGACCAGCTGGCCGGCAGAGGTGACTGGCCGAGCCAAGGCGCGGGACCGGCTACGCCCTCGAGCGGACCGAGCTGTTGTCTTGGCAAAGCCGACAGGATGACACGTCATCATCTTCGGCCTCCAGGAGCACGGCGCGTGGGCGTCTGGAAAAACTACCCTCCAACGGGCGCGCGTGAGGGGCGCGTGGAAAGGTTTTCTCCTACTCTGTTTTTACCAAAATGTTAATTGTGTTTAGAGTAATCTGGTAAAATTAGGTGGGAGAAATCATAAAAATTGATGTTTGTAATTAATATTTGTAAGGGTGTTTGAATGAAAAAAATTTGATGAAAAAAAAAATATTTTGAGAGAAAGAAATCTCTGTTTTTGAGAACAAGAGTTTCAAATTTGTATAAAAACAACGACTTGGCTCACGATACCATGAAGAAATCAATGTTTGAAGAAATAATCGAGAGGAAGAAATAAACGTTTCATTCATATATTTTCTTGATTTGTATGGGATATTTACATTGTTTATATAGACAAATACTAATTATTATTTCGCCCAACCACCATGATTGAATTGTATGATTCTGACTTGATTGGTAAGTGCGGTGTATATTAGAAAAAATGTTTGGCGTCGGTGCAGTGATTGTTGAATTGTGTTTGCAGTATTTGTTGAATTCAACATATACCTTTGTTAAAAAGTAACATAAAGGTAACATTATAACACATGAGTTCTAGTTATTCAATTATGCACTGTATACTTTTTTGTAAAGGGCTCCCAAAAAAAATACTGACTTATATATATATATATATATATGCATTTAAAAGAATAATAACTAAATAACAGAAAAAAGCCAATAGGGCGTAAATATATAAGCATTTGATTTTTGTTAAAAACATGGGAAAGATAATAAATTGCAGTGACCAGTTCACTTCATACCAGATACCAGGTTATAAGTTAGAAAACAGCTAAAAGGAAAAAAAGAAAAAAGATTATAAAAAAATGTATGTTATTTTTTTTTTTTTGTAAAATATATATATATTTCCCGGAAAAAAATGTCTTTTTTATGTAAGAAAAATATGTCTTTTGATTGAAAGACTTAAAAGTGAAAATTGATGTTTGAAAATCGAAATGATTATATAATACAATTAAAAGAAAAATTAGCAGTGTAAACACTAGTATGAACTGAAACCAAGGATAAGGGGTAGCTTTGAAAATCAATGATTAGAAGTGAAGAAAGGTAATGGAAGGAGTAGGTCCATCCAATCTATTTTGTTCAGATTTCCATCATGAACCTCCCAAAAATAACTCAGAAATGGTACTCTACTTTCTGCTTTCTCTCGATTCCTGAGGAAACTAAAAAAAATAAATATCTTTTTGCATATATAGTTGATAAAATAAAGTCCAAAATATGCTCATGAGTTATGTGATGCAAATCTGAGGTCACGCTTTGCATCCATTAGACTAGAAACTGGTTAATTAACCAGTAACCACCTTCCTCTCTTGGTTTTTGGTCTCGCAAAAAAAATCCCTTGAGAGTGCCTCTTTTCCTTTAGAATTTCCTTCCCAATTTCGTATTGGCTTTGTAATCCCTAAGATCACTTGCTAGTGATCTTGGCATCATTGCTTCATTTTTGCCTCTCTTTCCTAGATTTGTCTCTCAGCCTCTTCTTCCTTCTTGCTTTCATTTTAAGCCCTAAGTTCTTCTATGCGTGAGTTTTGATGAGTATTTGTGCAACAAAATTTCTTGCAAAGGAGGATATACGGAATTGAGTGAATCAATTTGACCATACGTTTAATGTTGGAGATTTGATTGAGTGGGAACAAGGTGTCAAATTTTATGATTGCTGCTCGAATCGACACAGAGAAGTGCATCATTATTAAAGCTATTATGCATGTTCATCGTTAGAGCTGGACAAAGATTGGTGGTTTAGATATCAAAGAGATGGATCATATTACTATTGTGTTTTACTTTGAGAATATGGTTGAATTGGAGGTAGTTCTCAAGAAGGCACCATTGAGCTTTGAAAATTGTCTCATTATGATACAAAGGCTTGAATAGAGTTTCTTTTCTTTCAATTTAGTGTTTGATTCCAAAATAATTGGTCCAAACCCATGATCTTTTTATGGATTGGAAGTTGATGCAATTGTGTGAACATTAGTTAGTTTTTGTTGGTTCTATGTTGGAAGTTGATCGATTCTTTTTGACTGATGGCTCCTTGAGATCGGTTAGAGTGGATATTGATTATGATATTTCTAAATGGTCCCTATATTTGGGTGGAATTCTAAGTATAAAAGGCGAACTTACATGGAAGCATAAATGTACTAATAATACTAAAGCATATAAAAAATAAGAAAAATATGAGTAAAGTTTTTGAAGAATTAGACTCACTCTCTAAAAAGAGACCTACATATTTATGTTATTGAACAAAAATAAATAAACTATTATTTAGGTAAGTATTCTAGTAAATTTAGAATATGATAAGCCTAATTATGTTATCTTTTTATCCGAGTACTTTAACAATTCTAGAGTAAAATTAACTTAAATATATTCTTTTATCTCACAAATAAGAGAATTTCAACTTCTAAAAGGAAGAAAGAAAAATCATTCCTAAATATTAGGATTAAGAAAAAAAAAGAGAACTTATTTAATATAACTAAATTGTTTATTTTCTAGGATATTTTATATAAGCATAAAAGTTGAAAAATCCCTAAAATAGTTCATAAATTTTTTATGTGTGACTTTAGTAATAAACAAAAAAAATATCTAAATAAAGGTTTATATGTGTGAATCTAGTAGTATATAAAAATTAAAAATCTAAACAAAATAAGCTATATTTTAGTATAACTCTAATTTTGTCGCGTGTTATTTCCCTTCACTTATTTAAAACTCGTCTTCGTGTTTTCTTCAAATGAGAATGATAATACTTGTAACATTCATGGATCTTCAAAATTGATTTTTCTTGTTGTTACGCTTCTTGAACAATATTAGCCAAATATTGTCTACATGTTCACCTTTTTATATTAATACTTTCAACAAGTTTTGGAATAATGAAATATGACTTAGCATCTTGAAGATTATTTGAAAACTTTTGTTGTTTTAGAAAATAATTTGTTGTGATGTCAAATGATTGATTACATTTGAAAGTAAAGAAAACAATTGATTATTTAATTTCAAGAATATCTACAAGTGTCATGATATTTGAATCTTTTTTATGAAGATAATTTTGAAATCTAAGATTAACTCATCTTATGAATTTGTATGATTTCTAACATAAATTTGTTGGCATCAATAATATGATAGTTTTTGTTTCCATCAAAACTATCTTAGGATCATTGTTTTCAAAAAATTGTTCTTTTTGTCTTTTAAAGTTTTATGTGAGACTTTTTTTTTAACGGTTCATATTTATCGTTCTATTAGACCATCTTTTTCACTTGAAGAATATCTTAATTTTGAGTTTTTTCGTAATCTTTTTAAATATGAATATGAACCTGATTCATATTTTTGTTTAATAATTCCAACCATACTTTATTAGTTTATAATTAAGAAACCACATCCTTCTCTCTATTTATACGATCAGTTTAATTTTAAAATCTTAGTTATTGATTTAATTTGAAATGAAAAAGAAAAGAAGGAAGAGTGATGTATATAGGCATGGTTGCCATTGACATGGAATTTTTTTAGCAAAAAGTAGTGTCGAAATGATAAGCAATTAAAAACCATTATAGAAGAAGTAGAAGAACTGGAAACCTAACGAAATTGTGGAAAAATTAAAGGAAGTGTTTTTTTTTTGTTAATTTTTATCTAAAAAGAAGGTTTAAGGGTTTATCTCCTCTGTATATTTATATATATCAATATATAGAGAATTTTTTTAATAAGGAAAAACATTAAAATATATATTCAATTAGATATGTAAAAAATTTAATTCATTACTTTTAATTTTTGTTTGACTCGAATATTTTAATTATTGAAATATGTTTAATAAATTAATTTAATCAAAATATTTAAATAATTTATGCTATATATGAATAAGATAAAAAAAGTTAAAATTTTATGTATTGTTACCTTAATTTTTTTTATTATCAAATTTATCTATTTCTAACTGGAATAATAGATAAAAAAGAAATTTTATAATAAATTCCTTCGTAAAAAAATATTAAAAATAATTAATTAATTGTTTTTACATAATATTAAATACTTAAATAAACGTTGATTTTTGTTTTTTTTTTTAATATGATAATTAATAACCATACACATCAGTGAGAGTGAGAGGGAGAGGAGAATGGAATAATATTAATGTTTTTAAATTTCAAAACAAAAGCATATAAAAACAAAATAAGAAATCAGCATTCAACTCAAGTCCATAAATATTTTCAAGATTAAACTATGAGGTAAGGGTGAGGGCCAGTGGGGTCCAAAGTTTAACAACAAGGGAATGTTTCAGCAGAGAGGGTCAAGATAAATGTCAAACCCACCTTTGGGACAATAACCCACTACCTCTTTTTTTTATTATTTTTAAATTCACGTATCATCATCTTGTTGAAAGATGACCTATTCTCTCAAGATTGAAAATTACACGAGTGTTAGATTTTTTATTTTATTTTATTTTTAACATGTATGAAAATTGCATATATAAGCCTAATGTTACATGTATGTATTAAAAATGTAAGATTTATTTATTATTAGGCAGGCACCCGTTAGTGCTGCTAGCTTTGTTTTTCATAAAATAATTCTCAAAAAATAACAAAGAAATGGTGTGTATATATATATATATAACCAGAAAAGGATGGGGTTTCTTAATTATACAGAGTCCAGATTGGTGAGGAACTGAGGATAACAAGAGTTTTAATTTACTAATTTAACATTAATAAAATTTTCCATTAATACTGCACGATATACTGTCTTTATATTATTTTATCATAATGAACTCATGATAACATTTGGCCTACTTCTATTTTTTTCTTTCTTTCTAAATGAAACTTATATAAGTAAACATTTCATCTACTCCCCAAACTTTCAATTTGGCTCAATTTGATGCTTCATTTTTTTAAACAATAATTATTACATCTCTTAAAATTTATAATAATAAAATAACATTATTTATACAGCTCACATATTTTCACTAAAAAATTATTTTTAAAAATTTGAAGAATATATTCTAATTATTAGATGTCATTTAAATTAAAATCCAATTAATCCATATAATATTATATTTCAATCAATTTTGTTTAGACGTCTACACTAGCTTGATGCACAATCCATTCAAAACGTACAAATAAAGGCATTAACCTAAGATGAAAGATGAAACATCTCGAACGTCCCACCCGTAGACCAACTCGAGTTCAATTACCTATTCGAACTCAGTGAACAGCTTGAGCTCAATGGTCGGACCGAACTCAATGATCAGTCAGAGCTCGGGTCGACCTCAATCCATAATATATTATACTTTATATCAATTATGTCCTTTTAGCATATAAATATGTGTACACATTGTGTAAATAAAACTTATATTTATAATATTTTATAAATAGATAGACCTCTTATGAAGATACACATATTCAGTTAATATTATCTTAACTTTTTTCTAATCTCTCTTTGAAAACACATTGATTTTCAACATTTTGACCCCTATCGTGGGATAATGTTCTAATAAAGTACTTAAAGGCTAGATATCAGGTTCGAGGTTGTAAAAGAACGAAAGAAACACATGTTAAACTACACGTGAATATCTCGTTGAACTAAACGTGTCAAAACAAATGTAATTTTGTTCAATATGTTTAGAATGCTATTTTTATTGTTAAAAATTTTATATGTATTATTTTATGTAATTTTTTCGTATACTTATGAAGCATTTTTAATAAATGGCACTTTTTTTTTCATATATGATAACTTTATGCCCCCATTGTCCAGCTTGACAACTAATGTTACATTTATATATGGGATATATACGTGGGTAAAAAGTGGATATAAAATGAAAAATAATTGAGTTCTTGTTAAAAGGGTATTTATGCCCCCATTGTCCAGTTTGACATGATAGTCGGTAAGAATGTGATGTTTTTAGATAAAAATTTAAAGTTCAAATCTTAATCGTCCATACTTAAAAAGTCTTGACATTCGAACATTAAAAAAAAATTAAAAAAAAAAGTGATTTTATTTTTTTATTTTTTAGTGATTTTATTTTCTATTTGGAAAATCTTATTATTTTTTTAGCTGTTTAATTATACATATCCATAAGCCTTTGTTCCCATTGGAAGCCAACTTTTAGAAAATTGGGTCATTCTAATTAGGCTGATATACAGATTTGAGCAGTTCAGGAACATATTGGAAATCTTCGTTGGTCTGTTGAAAAGAATTTGTTAATCGTGTGGATTAATTCTGTGTACATTAATATATAATAATTTTTCTAGTGGGTGAGCGTAAGCTGCGAAATTCAATAATAATTATATAAAAGAAGAATATTACTATCTGGGGAAGAATAAGAATTATATTCTATATATGTATGAGTTCATTAATTACTAGTATTAACTGTTGATCCATGAAATTATTTAGTTTCCTATATATGATCCATTAATCGCTCTTCCACAATAAAAATAAAAATCAAATATTAATTGTTTTCTTTCTCGCGGTACGACTACGTTTTGGATACTCAATTTTACATTTTTATCCTTCTAGCTTCTAGCTTCTTCTTCTTTTTTCTTTTTTGTCTTATCTTTCCAGAATATTCATTCATACCAGCTACACATTTCATCTTCATTTCTTTCCCTTTCATTTCTTACATATTGATTTTTATCAACGGCGGCGATTGTATCATTATCGACGATCGATCTCTCTCATCATTTTTTTTTTGTCTCCCCTAATTTTCTTTTATCAATTTTCTTTTGATTGTACCGAGACAAGTAAAGATCTTAATATTTTACATTTTTGTTTTCAATATATTTAGTTGTAACGATTCTATCTTTAAATTTAAAATATTATATTCATTTTTATCATTGATATAACATATTATATAATTTTTATCTTTACACTTAAATTTTTATCATTTTTGTGATGTTATAACATTTAATATATTACTTTTATTTTTATATTTACATGTAATATCTTATATATATATCTTTATTTTTATATTTAATGAGTTACATCTACATCTATTTTTAATGTAACATATTACATCAATTTTATGATCATACTTAAAATGTTTCATTATTTATATTAGTACATTAAATATATCTATATTTTTATATTTAATGAGTTATATTTATCTTTATATTTTTATGTAATATTGTGTTATATTCGTCTTTATCTTTTAATGTAATATGATATATCATTTCTAATGAGATAGTAAAGGCCTCGATGAGTTTTTATTAATAAGATAATTAGAGCTCTTATGAGATCATCGAGAGGGTTAATGAGGTTCTAATGAGGTCGGCAACGATACTTGTTGAAGATAAAATAAATCTTACTTTGATTTCATTTTATTGAACTTATTAAACATGAATATTTTGGTGTATTTGATAAATAATTTGGTATAAAATTAAATTTTTAAATGAATTTATTGATACTTAAAGAAAATTGATTAATTTATATAAAAAAAAATACTATTTTGGCTAAAAGTATATAGTCTTTTTTTGGCTTGTTTTTGTGTAAGTTATTTACGAATTTATGCATATTTAACGTACTGCTAGATCAATAATTGGTGATCCTTGCTCATTTGATTCATTAGCTTTTAAGTTACTGGTTTCAAGAACTTTGTCCAATCTGCTAAGTGCTAATCATCTTTGGATTGGTGAAGGGATAAAATTTGTGAAACTATTGGAGGTAACGAGCCGTACTGATAAAAGATAACAATATTTTACACCTTATAAGAATTAATGATGCTTTTATTCGTTGATCTAATTTTTTTAAAGATAGAAAGACCATAATTTTTATAAATTTTAACATGGTATATAAGGATTTCATGTTATCAAAAACTTTAGTTCTTCTTCATAAAAAATAAAATAAAATAGATCTTAGTAAAAAAAAAAAAGGTGACACAATATAATAGAATATAAATAAAAATAAGTTAAAAATACAAAATTAATACTATGACAAAATTAATTAGAAATTTTGAGATTAAAAAGCACCTAGCATGTTATGAACTTTCACAAATACCTACTCCTATTTAAGAATATTAATTTAATTAAGACAATGTTTTAGAATCAGCAGACCACTGAAAGCCATCTCGTGTGTGATATATATACATTAATCCAACTTATTATCCATAAAATAATATGATAAGTAGGATAGTTAATAATGGAGATTAACTGAACATCTGTACGTGAAGGATCATAATCAATTTAAAGTTATACACGTTTTATATGCGCAAGCAAAATGTTCACACAGTTGGTAATGGAACTAAAACGAAGTACGCTACTCTTTCGAAACTTTAACACACACAAATTTTTTTTTTTTTCGTTTGTGCAAATTCAAACGCAGATTGTTAAGGTATATTTGTTTAACAATAAAAGTGTTCATTTTTTTTCATACTCTTAAAGAATACTTCATATAATGTTCTATTTTTCTCGTAAATTTATATAATTATTTATTAATATATTATTTTATTTTATTTTATTTAAAAATAAAATAAAAATCATATTTTTTTTCAGTTTTCTTTATTTTTAATTTTAATCCTTAAATAAGTATAATAATTGTAATATTATTTTTTATTGAATTTCATTTTCTATTTACGTTCAAATCTTTATTATATTTTTATTATAGTATAATGAAGTATGTCCAAAGTATTAAACTTCGGACTTTCAATTTAAAGCTTTATGTTTTTAAGTAACAAAACTTGTTGCAACATGATCTTTAGCCATTTTAACACATAATTTCCTTAATTACGATAACACATGCAGTTTAGTTTTTAGGTTAAAAGAAATATAAATGAATAAGGATTTTCCTGGTAATTAATGCTTTGTATAGAGCTTCAATTGGTTAAAATAAAAGTCAAAACCGATGAATCTGAGCCAGACAATATGGTTTCTGAAAGTTTATTAGCCTCCTTTAGTCAAGATGTAGAATTATATCAGTTGACTTGTTTTAAAGTGGGGTTAAATAAGAAGGCAATTTGACTTATGACTTAACAAGCACATGGCGAATTGGAAAATCGTCTTAAAGAATCTATCACATCAATCAAGTTACTAATTTAAAAGTTTAATTGTATTAATAGTATGACTTACATGAATCCATTTTAATTATATAAGTAATTAATAATATGGTCTAATCAATACTTAATTTGGTAATTAATTAGGAAAACAAATTAGATCAAAGAAAGATCGACAAATCTATGAATCATGAATACGTTGAAAAGAGTAAACCTACCCATCATGATTCTTGATCAATATGGTGCGTGTTTCAGTCTCTATGTTAATTTTTTCGTTGACCTTAAGATTTTTGAGCAGATATTTAAGATTGAGGAAGAATATTCAAGTTGTTGGGAACTTGGGATGTTGAATCAATATTATTCTATTTTATTATGAATAATTATTTTATTTAAATTCAGTCACTTAAGTGATGGAAAATAATACATTAATACTCATCTTGTCGTTTCACTACCTAACATTATATAAACATACTTGATCACGTTTCAGTCCTCACTCGTGTGTGGCTTCTCTTCCTCTCTCTTTATTTATTTATTTATTTATTTTTATTCTAAATTTAATTTTATCTTTATCTTATAAAATGAGGAGGAGGATGTCACTACTTGGTGTCTGCTAGCTGTTCTTTTTATTTTTTATTTGAAGAATTAATGGTGTCTGCTTTTGATTCAGCCTCTTCAGACTTAATTTGTCACCTCCTGAAACCTCAAGCTTACAGCAATGTGACATCATAACTTCAAATCAAATGATGGGTGAAAAAGAAAAAAAAGAAAAAAAAGAGAGAGCATAATTGAATTAAATTTTAGTTCGAATTAATATGCTAAAATTAACTTTGCTTCATCATGGATATATTATGAAAATAGTAAAAAAGAAATAAATTAAAAAGTGATTTGTTAATTTCATTTTTATGTCTCGTGAGTACTTAATAAAAAGTTGTGCTATTATACGTAACAAGTTAATTTTTAAAAACATATCCTAAAGTTTCTTCTTTTTTTTAATCAAATCCGTGTGTCTAGAGAGTGGCCCTAACTTTTACTAACGGCTAATCAAATCGCAATAAAATTGCTCATTAGTTTTAGGTGTTGTTTCACAAACGGTTTAATATTGAAAAGATATTGATTATATAAGGTAAGGCCTAATTAAGGGCTATCTAGCACTACATAATATTAAGGGCTATCTAGCACTACATTCTTATGAAATTAACTAAATAGTTACTTATATACTGCAATACTATTTATTCAAATTCATCCAAATTTTACTTGATATAACAATTTTTTATTTGATATAATTTCGTAGTTCAAACATAATTTACTTATAAATAATAAATAAATAAATTAATATATCATCAAAATATTAAAAAAATTACAAATACATCATTAAGATTATTGGGTTATAAATATGACACTAAAGTATATATCTATACAAAAATGTCAACACACTATAATTTATGGTGGTGCTATGTTGTAACACAAAAACATTATAAAAATACCATCTAAATTATGCTAACGATATTTTTGTAATATTTATGATATTTTGTGTTAATTTTGTCACAAAAAAAACCTGATAATTCGTTAGTATATTTATTAGTTGGATTTAAATAATATTATCCACTGCAATTGAAATCCATCTCAAATGAACGACAATTGGCATATTTCATTACTTAATAATTATGTAAAAAAAACCCCGTAAAAAATATAATTATGCAAAAATTAATCCCTGATCAATTTGTTTTGTCTCCAAATTATGTTCGTGCATAAATGATTCCAAAGAATTCCAAAGACTTTGATTGGATGATCTAACACCATGACATCTTAACACAAGGTGTTTTTGAATTTAACCAATTAATATTAGATGTGTTAATTTTTATCATAGTTCAATTGATTGAATTGAATACAAAACGGATTAAATTCGAACTAAATTCGAACTAGTTCAAATAATTTGAAAAAAATCAAGTTGGGTTATGCTATAACTCGAAATAGTTTTTCATGACAACCGACCCAATCTCACTCCCTTAACTCTCTGCATCTCTAGAAACCAGCAGTAGCCACTTCTCTAATAGCAGTCTTATGTTTGTTGAAGTAGGTTAAAATATTTTTTATACCACTTTAAAAATAAGACTTTTTTTATATAATCATTGTGTAGTTTACTTGAATATACTAAAAAGCTTTATATATATATATATATATCAATTTTTGAGAAAATTCTTTATTTAATCTTATTTATATATTTCTTTGTTTAATACATGGGAAAAATTATATTAAGATTTGGAGTTTTTTTATTTAAACAATGAGTTTTCATGAAAAAATAATAGTCTCTTATTTTTGTATGAGAGAGGTTTGATAGTATTTATGTTTACCGAATTTATTTAGAAATGAATTTCTTACTTTAAAAATTAACTTTTTTTAACTTATGTTTTATTTGGGTTCTTGTTTTTTAATTAACTAGTTATTATAACATAACATATGTATGTAATAAATTGTATTATCTCTATAAACTTTTGTGTGCATGAGTTATTAATTTAATATTAATTTATCATTTGTTCAAAAAATTATTGTTGTAGTATTATTTTCTTCATTTATGGTATTTCGTATAATATTGTTTGAGTTAATGAGCTTTAATCATTAAATATATATTTTTATTTATAAAAAAATATTCAATTAAATAAAAAAAACATATAATTAACAATTCAGATTAATTTTAACCAACACGTTTGTATTTGATTTAAATTTAAGTTCACCTTTGTTAGTTTCAATTAATTTTAAATTAAATTAAGATTATATCAATTTAAGTTACGTTAGTTCTACAACTCAAACTCACCCAACTAATATAAAACGCTAATGAATATTACAATAAAAAATAATTAAAATTCTATTTGCACAACATTCTTTTAACCAATATGTTAATTGTTTATTACAAGGTAGAGTTACAAGCCGATATAATTTTGTTGTTTACCTGACATATTTTTTTAATTAATTTTAGAAATAGTGGAATATATCTTTAATAAATTTTAATTAATATAGAATAAATATGTTAAAAATAAATAAATATTTTTATTAATTTTTAAATTTAACTAAAAATAATAAGATAGAGTGTGACCCAACCTTATTATATCTTTTATAAATTATAATTAGTTATGAATACTGTAATATAAAACTAATCAAAAGTGATTGTTACATTATATCATATTATTCTCCAATCCCAAAAGCCTCATCACTGATATCATCTATGAGTATGCAGCAGGGGTTGGACTTGTGTTCTCGTTGACATCCGTAATTTTGTCAACCACTTCAAATCTACCTAAAAAAACCTAACAATTTGGTATTATTTATTCAACCTATATCATAATTCTTAGATAAAAACAAAAAATAATGATATCTCCATTTTTTTTGTTAATACCCACAATAAAATTGCATAGAATTACTTTTTAAATCAAATTATCATTAATAAAAAGTAATTATAATAATAATAATTTAAATTATAAAAATATATAAATGAGAGAATAATATTAAGATAAATTACAAAAAAACATCATTAAAACTTATAATAATATAAATAGTATCATAATAATATTAAATAGTATTTAATTAGACGATATTTAATATTAAATTAGTTTAAATAATTATAATTTAATTTAAACTTAATTCAATTTGAATAGCATTCAAAATAAAGTAATGCACTAGATTTTTTTCTAATAATTAAAATGTATAAATTAAACATAAATTGTATTATCTTTGTGTTATAAGTTAAATATTATAAATTTTTAAGTGTTTTATTTTTATTTTTTTAATATTAAAAGGTGATAGTGAGTTAAATGAAATGGAATTTTTTTTAGAAATATATTAAATTTCATTAATAGATATGAAAGATAAAATTTAGATAAAATTCATTCATATAAATATCAATAATTAAATTTAATAAAAAAAACTAAAAATATTTTACTCTTTTTGTTCATTTTATCTCTAAATATTTATATAACACAAAATAAACACATAAAATACATAAAAAATAATATATATATATATATATTTTAAACCCCACAAAATTAGATTTTTAGAAACGGTTAAAAACAAAAGTCGTAGATTTTTTCATAAATTTATACATCGATTATCCCAATAACTCATCATCTTTTGTCACTATTATATAATTTTTTACAATTTTTAATATTTTTATTTTAATTAATTATTTATATTATTGAAATATTTTTCAATAAATTATTTTCATTTTTTTAATTCAATTATAATTCATAAAATTATAATTTTATTATTTTATTTACTTTATCAATTTTTTGTTAAATTAATTAATTAAAAGATGTTTTAATAATAAAAATATTTAATTAAAAATTAATTTTTTTAAAATAACGATTAACTTAGATAAAATTATCATTTTAAATAAATTATTGTAACACTAATCATTATTTTTTTATTAACAAATATGTTGCAAACTAAACATATGGTCAGAGGGAGTGTGACATGCGATTGTGTGCGGTCTGGGTCGGCAGAATGATTAAGAAAGGAGAATATAACTATGAGAAAGGGTGAATACAAATAATTTTGGGTAGTGTTTTAATAACTTATTAATAATAATTTTATATAATAATAATAGTAAAATATAATTAATAATATAAATAAAATAACTTTTTACATACCTAACATTTCTCGTATAATTATACTTTTAAAAAATGTATTATATATTAGAAATTATAAATAAAATGGTAGGATTTTATTGGAAAAATATTAATCATCTTTTCTGAAGGTTTAGAAATGTTAGATTATAATTTTCACTAGCAAAATTATTTTCTCCCTATTAATTATAAAATATTTATTATTTTAAAAGAATTATATTAATTTAAAATATCATATTTGTTTAATGTAAAGTTAATAATCTAAAAATCAATCATTTTCAGGGCTCTGACTCTGACTCTAATGAGAGGCCAAATCAGGGACCCATGTGTCTTCCCACGCGTGTAATTTGCGTGGCGCCTGGACCCCATCGTTGACTCTAGTTCAAAGAGTCACCGAAGTTGAAATCCAGACGTGTGACGACTAGGTTCCTCAATCGCTTCCGCATCCCTGCCGCCCCTAAACAGCTAACTCCTTTTTTTGTTTTTAACAAGAAGCTTACTCTTTGTTAGATATACATTATTTAAAAAAAAATTATAATTAAAATATTTTTTGCAGCCTCCGTAGATAGTTCTAGAGATATCACTTTGGCATAAAGCAATGCAAAATGGGCATTATTTTTTTATATAATTTTGGGTACAAATTTAAATTTCTGTAAAATTATATGTATTTAATATTTTTTCTTTAATTTTTATCAATTTAAAGGTTGCGTACAAACTCATGTAGTTATTTATTTGAAATTTTCCATACAATACCAATTTTATTTATTTATTTTTGGCTAGAATTTCTAGAACACAAGTCTAATTTCTTTTAGTTACAATTGTATAATAAAAGATATATTTTTAATTATATATATACAACTTGTTCTAAATCCATACAACTTGAAACATAAGGCAATTGGTAGGAAATGGCCCTGAAACTCAATCATACATACTTTTGATTCGGAATTGATGAGATTATATAAATATGCCGCCAATCCTCGAAGAATACCAACACAACCAAATACTCTTCTTAATTTTATAAATATATTTTATCCACTTTTTTTTTTTAAATAATTGGATAAATAATAAGAATAATAACACAATATAACTCCTTAGCACACTTTAATTTCATTTCTAATCCCACCCTGAATATCTTCGCTCCATTTTCTAATCTTTAAATAAGATGAGATAAATTTTCTTGTGTAGTTGGCCTTACCTGCTTAGTGCGTAAAGTAGGCTCAACTTCTTTAGTTTATAAAAATCTTGAATTTTCTAGCTTAAAAAAGAGAAGCACATAAGCACTCGTAACTGAGAATGATATACCAACGAGTTGATCCATTAGATATAAATGTTGGTTGAGCCCGATGACTAAGAAAGAAATGGGTTTGCGCTTGAATTGAAGTGACAAGGTTGCAAAGAGGGAAGTAGGGCTCCAATTGAAACGCTTTTCTTCCCTTTCTTCGGTTTCTTTATGTTTTTTCCCTAATTTTTCCCAATTTTTTTTAAAAATTCATATATTTTTTTTTTGAAAAAAACCAAAATAATATACTTAAAATTTGTAGCCACAAAACAATTATAGTTATGTTTATCTCCTATATTTTTTCTATTAAAAGAGTTTGTTATATCATTTCATTTTGAACACAATTCAATTAAATGTTATTTAAATTAAACTACGATTATTAAACTTTTTCAATGTTAAATATCATTAAATTAGATCTCATTCAATAATATTAAAGAGTTATTTTTGTTTTAATAAGTTTTATGTATGTTATTTTTTGTAATTTTTAATATTTTTTCACATTTTTTTTATAATACATTTTTTAACCTTGTTGTAAACATGTTCATCATGAGTTTCTATTATATTTATAATTCATGTATATGTAATATGTTAAAAATATAAATACATACTCAATTTGTTATATATATATATATGACCTAAAGAAAAAATATACACTAACAAATATTTAGTTTGTTATTTGAATATAGAAT
Source organism: Hippophae rhamnoides (assembly GCA_033030585.1). NCBI lineage: Eukaryota > Viridiplantae > Streptophyta > Magnoliopsida > Rosales > Elaeagnaceae > Hippophae > Hippophae rhamnoides. The sequence continues at coordinate 43,506,573 of CM065433.1, forward strand.
AGCACACGTTTAGTCATTTAGGTTAAGAAATTATATCCTTTAGTCCTTTATATCATAAAATGTTTATATTTGAAAAAAATGAGTAAATTAAGAGCATAAATTAATTTTAATTTTTTTAATTAAAATATTACATTTTAATATTAAGTGATTAAAATGTGATAAAAAGTAGGCTATTAATAACGATAAAAGTGAAATATAGTTTATTAAATTATTTAAGAAAAAATTAATAATAGTAATATTCTAATATAAAATTATTTAAATATATATTTTTAAAAATAAAATATAAAAATAAAAATAATGATAATGATAATAACCAAGATTATAATGAATATTTTGTGAAAAATTCTCATATTAACTATCATTTTACTATTATTATATAATCAAGTTTTAATTATATTTTAATCATGAAATAATAATATTTTATTAAAAAAATTCTTAAAGGTAATGAATTAGTAAATATCTTTTTGAATATAATGGACTAAAGGCACACTAATATTTAATGTGAGATACTTTACTAAAGCTTTTTTCTTGAATATAATATAAAAAAATATCTGTTATTTTTACAAATATTATTGAACATATATTTTTTAAACAATATATATATATATAAACTATTTATTTAGTCATTTTTAACATATATTATGGATATATTTTTATTTTAAACATATGTTATTTTAGAATGTGATAGAGGGTCGGTTGGGAGGTGAAGTTTTTTTTTGAAATAATTCAATAAATAAATCATATAAAAAGGAAAAGTAAATAATATATAGAACTCACTATATTACAAAATTAAAGCAAAACAAAATATATATATATATATATATATATATGTGTGTGTGTGTTTAAATATATAAATCTTATCACAACTCTTATAAATCAAGGACAAATGATTATTGAATAAATGAAACATCATATGATATACCTAAAAAAATAAAATGTATGTGATTAAATGACGTTTATTTTAATTAGAACAAATTTAGATTGAATTAGAACAAATTTAGATTGAAGCATGAATTAAATATGGTTAAAAAATTGAAAGTATTTAGAGATTGGTAATAAAAAATCGGTCAATTAATATTGAATTATTTTTTCTAATAACATTTGTTATAATATAATTAACTGTGTGATATATCATACATTCCACACGCAAACAATAACTACAGAAAATAGTTTTTTTTTTTTTGTAAAATGCAAAAGGAGATATATATTAGACAGTAAACATGACTATGATCTACCCATTGAAACTGATAAGCATTAGAAGAGGCATTCTTAAAAGTTATGGCAAATCTAAATATGATCCTATTTTTGACTAATTATATAGTCAACCTTGCATCGTACGCAATGTTATAAGCTTTCAAATCAAAATTTGACGAAAAATTCCAAAATATTCAATTTTAATATACAACAAATGAATGATGTAAATTTATACCAAGTCACTTACCAACAACTTGAATTTTACTTACTAATTAATCAAACTCTTGACTTCTAACCAAGCTACGAATCCAGTCACCATTTCACTCAAAAGCCTGACCAAGAACTTGGTTATTAAACTCCAAGGGTCTAACTATTTCTTGGTTATTAAACTCTGCTTTTAGAATTAAATTTGATATTTTAATTTGTTCGTGTGACTTTAACTTGATCTATTTATATATAATATTATTGATAAATTTATTCTAAAATATTAAATTTATAACATTTATGTAATTTATCGATCACATTTCTAGTTTAGTCATATTTATAATTTTACATGTATCATAATCAATTTAATTGTAACTACAGATTTCATGTTAAATTTTGTCCCTTTACTATTTCTTTTAATGTGTAATTAATCTAATTATTTACCTACTTTTAACAAAATACATATACTTTATACCCAATTGTGTAACTTTTAAATTAGTTGTATAGTTATACAAATGGATATATTTAATAAATGTTTAAAAGTGTAATTGACACTTATTTTATAGATTACATCTTCATAATTAATTATCAAATCTCACGTCCTTATTCTTGCTTACTGTAAAAATATGAAAAATCCGACGAGTATTGCATTAATTTAAAGAATATAGTTTAAATGTAAACTTGGTAAAAGTATTTAAAATCTAAATTCATGATCATAGAAAAAAGCGTAGTATTGCTACTTTTTTCAAGATGGGATCTTTTACAAAGTTAGATAGGTAGCAGATTGTCGTCGGAAAATTATTTGTAGCTTTGACTTTCTTTTTCTTTTTCTTTTTTAACAAAACGACCACAAGCAGAGAATTAATACAATCTGGACAGTCAACACAGATTTTTTTAACTTTGGAAATATCTTATTCTTCTAATAAGAATAATTGTAACATATAGAAAAAAAAGGCTATAGTATTTACGGCCTTTATTTATTAATTTTTTTTTTCATAGATACATTTTCATATTGATCGTAGCTAATGGAACGAGATTCTATATATGTAAGGTAAAAAGTGTGGTTAATTATAGCTTAAAATTATTATCTTTCAATACATAATTTTATTAACGAAGAGTTACTTATTAATAAATAATTTAATCAATTAATTAAAATTAAAAAATTTGATATATTTATCGAATTTATATGAAATTAGATTGACAAATTTATAATCGGATTGTACTCAAAACAAAAAATAAATTATATATTTGAATTAAAAATTTTATATTTAAATATTATACATATTATAATTATATTAAATTATTATTTTAATTAAAAAATAAATATAAATATTAAATCTCTAATAATTTAATAACATGAATTTTAATATATAATTATTTGCACGAAAAAAAAAGCTCAATAAATAATTTTGATGGATCACTTTTGAGATTGTGGATAACCCGTACATATTTGGCTAATCAGTAGATGGCCTACTCAAGCTTGATCCATATTCTTCTTCTTCTTTTTTACCTTTTTGTGTTTTACCATTATTCCAACCAGATGGCTAGTCTGAAATTTGGTTTTTCTGTCCCAAAAAATAAAAAATAAAAAATAAAATATATATATATATATATATATATATGAAACTTGGTTAAGTCACGTGGACTTATTGAACTAAAACCATTGCATCGAATTACTCCATTAAATCTCCCTGATCTTTTTTCTTGAAAGTCTTATCTTCTTCAAAATTCATTTTTTTATTAAATAAATAAAAGCATTAAAATTGGAATTTAAATTCACAGTAAGAAGACTCAAAGTACTTGAATCACAAACTAATATCAAAATAAAACATTATAAATATTTTTAAAAATTTATTCTTACATTTTCCTTTCTAAAGCCAGAGTTAGCAAAATACAGTATGTATATTATGTTAAAGTCCCATATCGACTGATGATTGCACCCACGTTGTGCATATAAATAAGGACAATCCTTCATCTCATAACTTGGGTTTTGAAATGGAATTAGATCTAAATTTAACATGGTATCAAAGCAGGTTACCCGATCGGTGCAGTTGTTTCGCCACCGATGAGTGATGCATTCTGCCACTTGACTCCATAAGCTCAACATCCCCGTCGGTCTCAAGGGGATAGACCTTTGCCGATGTGAAAGGGAGTGTTAAAGTCTCAAATCGATTAGGGATCGCGCATACACTACGCATATAAACAAGCACAATCCTTCATCTCATAACCTGAATTTTGAGATAAAATTAAACCCAAATTTAACATATTATTCAAACAAATGTATGTATCGATATAATATGTTTATTTTCATATAAAAATACTTCAAAAATTTGTTATAAAACAAGTATACGAAAAAAGATGAAAATGTATAATTTTAAATATGATTCATTTAATTTTAAAAGATGCTTTATTAAATATATATATATATATATATATATATATTAATGAAAATATTAAGTTATTATTTAATTTTTATAATAATATAAAATAACCATAGATTCAATGTAAATATATATAGATAATAATTGATAATAAATTAACCATTAAAGTAAATTTAATTCAATTTTAAAAGGGATTTGTGTAATAATTTGATAAATAATATCTCACCTATTTCAATTCAAAAGTATAAACTATATAAATTATTAATATTTGATCTTAAAAATTCATCTTTAACATCTTTTTTTTAATATGTGTTTAATAATTAATAGTTTTATTATTAAATATTTAATCTATATATTTAGATTTAGTTATATTGAATTTTATTTATTTATTTGAATAATGGATAAATAAAAATCTTAATATTTTAGTAAATTATAAAAAAATATAAACTAAATATAATTGATAATTACATTTATTAATTATATGTTTGATTGTATGAAAATAATAATAATATACATATTTATTAATAAAAATTAAATTTTTAGGAAAAATATTCTTCATTTATTGTTATACGGAAAAAATACTGTTCGTATATAATACTATTTAACTTAAAAAAGAACTTTTTTTCTTAAGTTTAAAATTGTTAGAAAAACGGGAGTATTTTTTTTATCAATACTTATATTTACAATACGAGTATAACATGTAAAATTGCTAATAAAGTTGAAGCCACAAAATTCAAAAGTTATTCCTACGCTCGAAGAACCGGATATTTTTTAAATTTTGGCTTCTAATACGATCACACTTACGTCAGAAATTAATATAGTAGATGGGTTAATCGGAATGAATTTATCATGTTAAAGTACTTATCGGAAATCACCAGATAATTAGGAAATTATAGTTTATGTAAATAAACATAACTTGATAATAGATAGCCAAAATAAAAAATTAATCAACGGTTGAGATTTTTTTTAAACGAAATCTAATAGCTTAAAATTAACATGCATGTTAGAAGATATATGTAAGTTAGAACTTAAAAGTACCCAAATATTTTTAATCACTAGCGAAAATCACAAAGATAGAGTTAGAATTAGACCAGCACAAGGGGCTTTGTAGGCACAGACCAACCTGGCATGACTTGAATAGGTAATTAACTTCATAATATATATATATATATAATATATGAATCTTTCTAAATCCTTATAAGACTTGAGAAAAAGAATACTCCAACCAGAAATTAAAAGTAGAAAAAAAATCCCAATAAAAAATAGATAAAATAAAAAAAAAATAAAAAAGGGTAAAATATCCACCCTTGCCTTCCCGTGCAAAAAAAAAAAAAAAAAAGGAAGAAAGAAAGGAGAAAAGAAATTGACCTTTCCCATTGTCTAATCACCCCACAAAAATGTCAACCACATTCAATCGGTTACTTGTAACAATATTTCTACACCCGTACCCGAATGAATATACGTATTATATATAAATACCGAGATGCAGCGAACCGCTTTAATCATTTTTTATCAAACCCACAACAACTCCAAGAGATCGATTGAAGAATACCAGCTGATCATCAGATTGAGATAATTAAATATCAAGCACAATAATTGCACTTCTTGGATTACATACTATTACTCTAGGATTGGGCTTAATTATTAATCAATTTCTAATATTTCCAGCTAGCTAGCTAGAGCTATGGCAGATGAATTCCAGTCAAGTGTTAACTGGTGGGATTCATCTTCAAGAAACAACAGGTTTGAAGCTGGGACACCACCTTCTTCTTCATCACTCAATAGCTTGGGAAGCTTTGGATGGTCACCAGACATGGCTGACAATATCAAGTCTAGGCCTTCCATGGATTCTCTTTCTATTTCTGGAAATTTCCATGACACATCCAAGCTACAACAACTCTCTGATTCTTCCGCTTCTGGCGATCCCAACTTGCATTTGATGGGTTTAGGCCTTTCTTCTCAATCTTTGGATTGGTCCAACCAAACACACTTATTGTATGTTCTAAGTTACTATTCATTATTCCTCTTTTTATTTTTTATTTTTTATTTTATATTTGAGAACGAATTGTGATTTTGTTATTTGTATACAGTACTCGAGGTGAAAAGGCATCAGAGAGTAGCTTTAGATCAATGTTACAAGAGAACATGAATTCGAACTCCAATTTTGGACAAGAAACTAGTACTGGGCAACTTCAATGGAGGGACAAGTTATTTCCTGGTGATTCTTCAACAAACGTCCGTGGATTTTCTTTGGACCGAACACAGTTTAGTCCTCATGAGTATAGCTCCGGTGACAGCACTGTAACATCCCAGGGATTACCGTCAAGTAATTTTCAAATGGATTCACCAGCTTTGTATGGAACAAGCTCATCAACAAGTATATTACAAGGACTATATGCTACTGATGTTAATAATAATCAGCAGTTGCAGCCACAACAATCTTGTTCATCAAGTTCCATGAATTTTCCGTACCCACAAAATTATGGAGTGAATAATACTAATAATGAAATTGTGTCGCCTTCTAATTGGTCAAATAAAGTGCCTCAATTTCTAAGAACTAGCTCACCTCCTAAACAACAGCCACCTAATTATAGCCATCTACACTTCTCCAATAACGCTCCATTTTGGAATGCTTCTTCTGAATCCTCCGTCAAAGATGTTAGGCCCACCTTCTTTCCTTTACATCTTCAACCGCAATTTGCAGCCCAACCATTTGATGAAAAACCAAAGGTACGTATATATTAATGTTATGACATATAACTATAGTTATCAAGGAAGAAAATTATTTATAAGCTTGATTATTAGGGTTTTGACTATGATGATTACTGAAATCCATTATTATTTTTTATATAAATTCTTTTAATTAGCAGAATTTATCAGAAATTGCTAGAGAGTCGGGTTCGGTTGTGAAGAAAAGTGTGAGTGAAAGCTCATCAAAAAGATCCAGAAATGAAAGTAGCCCATCACCTTTGCCAGCTTTTAAGGTAATACTTTAGTCGGGAAAATTGGGATGGGATCCGGAGAAACTAATATTGTTAAACAATTAGTGTAACCTATAAAATTAAAAAATTAGAAATAATTAAAAATTAAAAATTAGATAATAACTTTTAAAATTAAAAAAAATCAAGTAACATATTTGTCATTAAATATAAGTGATACAATGGTTAAATATTATTGGTTAGATTTATTAGTTAAAATTATTAGTCTTAGTATCTTTTTTTTTAAATAATGATTTAATTATATATTATAATTCTTTTTATAAAAAAAATTTAATTTTTAACTTCATTCATTCACGTGGTGTATATATGTTTTTTTTCCACAATTTAAAAAAATTAATCGTATGTTATAACTCACTTCATAAATAAAATTTCACTTTTAACTCACACTAGATAGAAAAAACATATATTATTTTCTTACAAAAACAACATATTTTTTTTTTACTTAAAACATCTATTTTTTTTTTGCAGTAAGTTGTTTTAAGTTGTAAGAAAGTTATGTTACTTTATATTATAAGAAAAATAATATACATTTTTTTCTTAAAAGGATTAAAAATAAAACCATATAAATAAGTGTGTCATATATGTATGTATTGGGGATAATTTTTTTTTATGCTTTTTACATGTTAAAAAAGTTATCAACGTATGTTATATTTATAAAATAAATAACATATTTTTTAAATGATTAAAAATAAAACTAAATAAATAATTATATCATTAAAAAAATATTAATTAAATTGTTGGTTTAGGCAAATAACAGGCAAAAAGATATAAGTGAAAGATATAAAATTGGACAAAATATTATATTTTCTATCTTTCCCTAACATTGTGGTCTAAAAATCAACTTATAACATGCTAGTTTTGTATAAACGTAAAAGGGAGGAAAAATAATATACAAATCATAAAAATTCGTATATTTGTTATTAATTTCTTTTACATATTATTACACATTTAACATAGTTAAAATTAAACATTTACTATTCTACCTCTTTTTCTATATTAAACGTTTTTAATTTTGATATGTTATTTTTTTTTTGTAATTAGAGCATTAATTCGTCTAATTTTAAGTAGTTGAGCTTTTTCTTTAATTTTTAACATATATGAATGAGATAAGAAAAGGTGTTCGTGGCCTTGGATTTATTAGGTGAGGAAAGAGAAAATGGGAGACAGAATCACTGCGCTCCAACAATTGGTTTCACCTTTCGGAAAGGTAATTATAATTTAGCTAATTAATGAGCCCTAGCTTCTCAATATATGTGGCTCTTTCTCTCCTTTACTTTCATGAATTAATAATGGTGTTGATCCATCCACATATAGGATCAATATAATTCATCTCTTTCTGATTTCATAGAAAAAAGATTCTACTATATATATATATATATATTTGACGAGTTTTTCTAATTTTAATTTTATTTTAATTTTGTGTCGTCAGACTGATACAGCTTCAGTGCTATCTGAAGCAATTGAGTACATCAAGTTCCTCCACGAACAAGTCTCTGTAAGTTCAACTATATAAATCCTAATTAATGTTATCGTTACGGATTATAATTATAAGAAAATATTTTAGTTAATTGGGGGTTATTTCAACTATTATATATATTAATACTTAAATTGATTAATTTATGTTTTATCTGATCTTTTTGCTCATAATAATATCAGGTTTTAAGCACCCCATACATGAAAAGTGGAGCTGCAATGCAACATCAGCAGGTACTATTCATTTATATAATTATATTCTTCTTTCTGCTAATCAATCATTAGATAACTATTATTAGTTGATTATATGGGTAAACTTAAAATATTATTGTTAGTATACTAAATTAAGTTTCATTATTAGGTTCTCACGTAAATTCTTTTTTTTTTTAAATATATATATATATATATGCAGAATTCTGATAAATCTAAAGACCTCGAAGGTCCCAAACAAGATCTTAGAAGTCGAGGACTATGTTTGGTACCAGTTTCTAGCACCATCCCAGTAACACATGAGACCACAGTTGATTTTTGGACGCCAACATTTGGAGCAAGTTTAAGATAGATATAGGAATATATAAGTGACGTCATGTTTCGAGTAGATTGAAACCCATGGGACAATTAAACAATAAGAACCAATTCTCTGGTCATATTGAGAATAGTATGAACAAGGAAAGGGAAACATGAAAACATATATGCCCACAAGGCTGTACTGAGTACTTAAGGTATTGGACGGAAATGCTGATATAATAAAATTGGTGAATGTGAGAGAGAAAAAGACATGACTATCCAAAGGTGAAGAATCAATGGGTCAGCTAACTTCAGGCAAAATGATGATGTGTTTACCCAAACATTGAGACCATTAATTCATGGAAGCATATTAATTGTTCGTAATAATTGAGGAATTATGATTAAGAGATGGGGATTATGAATGAGAACATATGCTATCTGATCTTGAATTTAATTAGGACAAAGTTTAATTTTGTTTGATTATTATTTTAATTATTGTTGTTAGTAACTGATCATCAATTATATAGTTGAATTGCTTAATTATCAATTAAAAGAAACTTTTGTTGCTATATTGTTAATAGAGCTGGCACTAGCTTTAGTTTAAGAGAACAAAAAGCAAAACAAAATAATAATAAAATAATATGTAAGGGAATAATTGAATTTTAGATTAATACAAGATATTAGTGAAGTGTGGGGATGGCATTTGATTGGAATTCTCACCTTTTGATTTGTTTATGTATTTGGAATAATTTTAGTGGAAGTTGGAAGGTGCTCCACACCACTTTTTCCACTCAATTAATTTTCTCATTAATTTACTTCTTCGTTTATTTTTAAAATTTCTGTACGAAAAATATTAGAATGATATCAAGATGTAAAATGAGTTTTATTATATCAAAACTCTTGTCTCATTTAATATTTTTAATTGATTTATATCGTAATATTATCTCATTTAAATTATAATTATAATAAATTTAATTTTAAAGATATATTATAAATTTATATTATAAATAAATATGTATCATATTTTATGTTATTTTTATATTATTACTTGTCTTATTTAGATTCATTAAAAATAAATAAGATATCTTAATTAATATTATTTTATTATTATTTTATCTTATTAAAAATAAAATAAAATAATATTAATTATAAAAATTAATAAATGATGATCCATCAATTTTACGATAACAAACAAACAAACTTATTCAAAAAAACTTATTCCTATTAACCTTGATGCTTTGTGCTTTTTATTGAATGGTCATATTTAGGGGCTTCTATTGGAAGTTACCTTTTTTTTCTTTTAATTTGGACTTGATTTTAATCTTTGTAAAGGGCCCGGTCCTTTTCTTTGCTTTTCTTTTCTTAAGTATTTTTAAGATTTTAATTAAAGTTGACAATTGCATAGTAGCATCATGTCATATGCTCCAAATGTTCCCCAACGAGATGGGTTCTAATATGTAATTAAATTGACGTGTGGGTTATATAGCTCAATGAATATCTTTATTGTGTAGTATTACTTATTTTAAAAACATAATCATTTATAATAATTTATGTTATAAATTATTAGTATTAATAGAAGCGAAATTTGGGTCTTATTTAATTACACAAATATATAATTATGGGTAACAATAAAATAATAAGCAATAGGAAAAATAAATGATACACAATGATTTAAGTTGTTCAATTTTTAAATGTGAAAAGTTTAATCTACTGACGACGATACTTTGAAAAAATCTACTAATAATTAAAGAGATACAAACACCAATATTCAAAAAACTTAACAAAATATACCAAAATCCAAATATACTCAAAAAATATCTTCCTATAATTTATCGGTAATATATAGCAAAAATAAATTAATAAACTTGTTATTTAATCAAATATTACCATATAAATGAGATTACTACATATAGGCTCTCTTATAATCTAAGCTTCTACTAGTGTTCCTTCTATGCTCATCAGCAACAATTTCTACCAAAAGAATCTTTGATGCATTGCTACCAAGTTCTAGAGCTCTCCTCAGATATGTCTGCCTTTTCCTTTTATCCGTGTCTACGCTGTTGAGATGTAGAAGCCAAACAGCTAAGAAATAAAATGAAATATGTAATAGGCAAATGTGATAAGGTTTTTAATGGGTTTTGGGTCTAATGTTTTGGGCTATATTTAAAAAATCTCCACCTTAGTTCAAAATGGAAGCAAGTTCTTTAAATATGAAATTTATTGGATTACCAAATAACCGTCGTCCAAAGCCCCGAAGGGTACTGATCATTTACTACAAATACCAATCAAATCCAAGCAATGCTTGAACTTGTTAAATGAGTTTGGTTTGATTAACACATCAGCTGGATTCTCTATAGTAACTATTTTATTGACAACAATAAGATAGTGGTTAACATATTAGTTGGATTATTCGTGGTCCTACTATAGCGACTTACAAGTCGTTTAGTTCTCATAGCGCAAAACTCATCCCCATAATCTTTGTAAGTGCTTGTTATTCCAGCTCGTTGCCCATTCTTTTTCAGTTCATTTAATGCCTTTGTCTTTCATGATCATCCCTTGTTTCTATTTGGTCTTTGGTAGGTCCAATTGAAGTAGGCCCATTTGTTGCCTTGTATATGTTAGCAGTCACCCCAACTTGTAATTCATCCTTTTTTTTATCTCGATGAGTTGTTCATTTTTATTTGAGTCCAACTGGTTCATAAATCTGTCCATATGAGCCTAATTACGCCAAATTGCATTTCCCAATGGGCTTCTTTGAATCGATGTAGTGGGTGTTTACGTCCCTTAGGACAAAGTATTCAAATGCTTTTCCTCCAACTTGAAAGTGTTAATTGATGTGCTCACATCCTTATGTCCTCATGTCCAAGGAGTAGGGTGACACTTGGATTGCCTTTGCCAACTAAGGGTTATGCATTACCTCGTTCATTGAGATACAACCCTAGAGTTAGGTGAGTGAGACTATTAGCCTGCTTGATAAATGAGGACGGGTTATTCATTTTGTATGGAGTAAATGTCCCTAAAACATGAGATAATTCTCCCAGGGATAAGATTGAAGGTCTCAAATGCTAACTATGGACGATAAATATTTGATTTCTCATAGATGATGCCAATTTTTTGGAGAGAATTTTGTATGTTAGGAATTCTAGTGATTTTTAGAGAGAAGTAAAAAATAGAGATAAATAAACAGATCATATATTCTCCCCATTAAAAAGGTATAAATAGCAACTACTAAATAGGTGTCAAGGTTACATATGTTGGAACTTTTAAGCGGCTAAAATATATACAATTCAGCTCGTTATATAAATACGACTTGGGGTTTTATATTAAGATGTGAAATAGGCTACCAAGTTAGTATCTAGGCTGTTTACTTAGGCCATGTCTTATCATCAGGTCGTTGTTTACAGAGGCTATCCTTATCATGGGCGAGGTATATTGGTCGCTAGGATCGCATACCTGTTACATAAATAATACTAAACATTAACTCCTTTATTCCCTTAATTTTGATAAGGTAAGGGAATAATACTTTGTGGCCTGATCCTTGTATGGCTTAGGTTGTTATGAATAAGAAGTCTGATTCATTGGGCTTTTTAATATATAACGACCTCTTTATGCTTGATACAAACTCCCCTAATTACGAGGTTACTAGGTCGTTTCAGGGGGTGAACCAGGCCATTTACATTGGCCAGATCTTGGCCATCAGGTCTTGACTCTCAAGTCTTTAGGAAAATGCCATTATGTCTCTCCATTGTTGCAAAGGAACAATCGAGTAGTCCTTACGAACAAGAAGGTTAATGGCCTTGCAATTGGAGGGCATATAACTACGTCCTTATTGTTTGGGTGTTAATATTGAAACTCCCTAATGGTACACCTCTTGTTAGCGAGTCCTCACTAGTTTAGGATGAATTCATTTACTTTTGAGGCATGAATTATACAAAGATTGAAGTTGAAGATTTGATCGATGTTTGATATCTATTACTTGTAGCCCACAATGCCAAAGACTATTTGAAATATCTTCTCTACTAAAATTTCAGTTGTGTAGCCCAAGAAGTTGGACTTTAATTGTACCACACTACACCATGATGGGGTCCTTTCAAACTAGTAGTAGTAAAGCACTTCCTTATAGTAGAAAGATGTCTCATATACCACAACTACCTTTTAATAGAGTAAAAGAGCCGACAATGAGTCACCTTTCATAAGTATCAAGGTGAACCAGGGACCTATATGCCCTACCTCACTAAATGAAAAATCTGGGGATTTCCACATCTATATTGCTTCTAATATTGAAGTGGTGGGGTGAATTGAGGTCCCTTTAGAAAAAAGTGGGGGAAATATCCGACCCTTCACATACTCAAGTCTCTTTCTTAGGACACATGGCTGATTGTAAATGGATCACTTAATAATACCTATGTTTTGACTATGTTGGAACATATTTGGCATCTCAAGTGGGAGGGTTAGTGGACTCTTTCCTCCAATCATGAGGCATGGGATATATCTTGCAATCCAAGTTAGAGGGGGTCAATTGAATCCTTCCTCCAATCATGTGGTGGTCGTCATGTTCACTGTTCATGGGATAGGAGATATCTAAGAGAAAAATTGAATTCAACTCCTAAATGTGGCCTAAAGAGGAGGTTCTTCATGGAATTCAAAGCTCTTTCTTAAGACTTAACTTGCATCTCAAGTGGGGGATCAGTGGACTCAATCTCCAATCATGAGGCATGTAATGAATCACGTATCCCAAGTGGGTGGGGGGGTTAGTTGACTCCTCCTACCAACTTAAGGGGTCATTAGATGAATGTCACGAAATAGGCGACATGAGATGGTGAAAATCCGATCCCTTACATGCACTTCTTAAGACGTTTCCTACATCTCAAGTGGGGGGGTTAGTAGACTCCACCTCCAATCATAAGACATGAGGCATGAGACAAATCCTGTATCCCAAGTAGGGGGGTCAGTTGACTCCTCTTATCAACTTAGGGGTCATTAGATGAATGTCACGAGAAATGCTACATACGAGGGTAAAAATCCGATCCCTTACATGCGTATCTTGGGATGCGAGATTCTAGTGATTTTTAGAGAGAAGTAGAAAATATAGACAAATGAACAGGTCATGTATTCTCCTCATTAAAAAGGTATAAATAGTGCCTACTAAACAGGTGTCGATGTTACATATGTTTCTCAAGCAATTAAAATATATACAATTCAACTCTTAACAAATTTGGTCACCATAAGTGTTACATAAACATGTCGTTATATAAATATTACTTAAGGTTTTATATTAAGATATGAACTAGGTCGACAAGTTAGTATCTACACCGTTTACTTAGGCTAGGTCTTGATCATCATATCATTGTTTACAAGGGTTATCGTTATCACTGGCGAGATATTTTAGTCTTAAAATTGCATATCTGTTACATAAATAATACCAAACAAATACTATTCTTAAACATGCATTAAAATGAGTTTTACTATTAAACGTATTTAATTTTAAGTGTAATTAATTAACTAGAGTCAAAAACAAAAGGTGATGAACAATGGTAAAACGGCTCCTTTTAAGACCAACTTTTTCAAGCAGTTGCTGGAAATTAATTTGACATTGATTTCATCTGTCACAAAATTATCCACAAAACTTGTATTAGAGTTGCAAATTAAAATCACGTTTTTGTGTTCTATGTTAGAAGTATAATAGAGATAAGCCGGTGAGCATTAATATTAATATTTATTGTTATTATTGCTCATTATTGACAAGTTTTTTTTGGACTCACATAGCAAATAAGTTGAGAAGGATAATAGCTGGACAAGATGGGTTAGAAACGACTGATCAGAGTGATAAAGTACACCATTTTACTGTCGTTTTGAGTTTGTTGATGTACTTGACAGAAGTATCCCATAGATTTTGGTTATTTCCTTCGAAAATTTTCTTCTATGAGACTTTTTTTAACGGCCTAGGTTTGATTTCCAAACATTGCAAAAGCTCAGCAGCAACATCCAGCAACCAACATTGATAAGAACCAGAAACAACGCCTTCACATTCCCCTTCCAGCCACGGCCAACAACCACCTGTGGACCTGCAGAAACTCGCAGTTGATTAGTCCTCATTGTCTGCTATATTTAATATCTTTATATATTTTTATTGTATGGTATGTTTGATTAGAGGTTGAGAATGAGAAGTTGTTACTCCTAATCTAAGGAGCTAATATACTTAATTAAAGAAACCCAATACCTTAATAGGCTAACTTTGGGATTTTTCGTATAAAAAATTGCTTATTTGGGTTCTTATTAATCTGTCTTGTATGTGGATTCCATTACCAATAGACCACAATAGCACCTTACTAACACATGAGATTCTAAAGGTTCCTCTGCACAAGTCAATTGAATTGAAAAATCAATACTAGATTGGATGGTTATTTATTTCAAGAGAAACACAAAATAACCAACCAGCTATAACATAGAGATAATAATGAACCAAATAATTGAAAACTTAATGCAACCTTGATCAGAAAATTGATAAAAGAGATTACAAGGGTTTCTTTGGTGTTCGAAACTTGTATGCGATTCTTCTTATGGGAATCAGCTCCCAAGTGAATGGTGTTAACTTCCTTAGTAATAACGTCCATAGATTAAAGTTATTTAACTCAACCAAAACCTTATTATGTAATCTCTCTCCGTCCGTTTGATTAGGTCAAAAATAAGAGAAAATGACAAGAAATTTTTTTATGAACTCTTCTCTTCATATGTTAATCAACACCATAACTAGAGCAATAAATATTTTCGTATCAAGTTTTAGCAAATTTATGAACTATTTTATATTGACACATAACAAACAGCAAGTAAAGAAGGGAAATTGTAAGAAAGAAAGAACAATAGAAAAGTGTAACGCAACTTTAAAGATTAATTAATTTGAAATATTCCAACAAATAGGAATGAATCTTAAAAACAAAGATATCCAATCATGTCCTAACAATTATAGAAGGATGAAATAAACAGATTTCTAACAGGCCATTTTTTTTATGGTAATTAAAAAGATTTACATTAAGATTTGAACGAGATAAAAAGATTGTTAATATAATGTCACAAAACAAAACTTATTGGGAAAAAATCCAATATTAAACCCTTCTACTCTTCATTCCCTTTTATATATATATTAACTAAGTTTCCTTAGTTATCTGCGTA